>CM061557.1:69761519-70259019 GCA_030864225.1 Capsicum baccatum var. pendulum | reverse complement strand
CAATATGTTCATAATTCATGATTTTAACTCCAATTAGACACCATCAAAATAATTATGCATACAAGACATCACTAACATCATATCAACTCCATAACTTAGGTATTTCATCAAGATAAAAATAACTAATGCTCAAATAAGGCCTAAATTAGCAAAATAAGCCTCCACACAGACATCATATCATGAATAAAGGCACTTGGATGCATAGATTAGGCCAATAATGTCAAATAAAGCCCTCACATGAGCAACACAATATTAGATAACACAAGTCAACAACCACAATATATAAGCCACTACACAGGCACATGAAAACATAAATAATTTCAAAATATAAATTTCATGGTTATTTTTCCCAATCCATAACATGTTTTGCTTATGCATTAACTACCCAACTCAATCTGAAAGAAGTTAAGCCATAATCTACCTTGAAACGATGAAATTTTGGTCTAAAGTGCCTCAACACGGAGTCTTCCCTTTTTGAACGACCTCAAAATAAATTACAACATTCAAATATAACATTTACGCATTAAAAAAAGCTAATGATACCCATATTGCCCATATTCGAATCGAAATCAATACGGGTTCAAAAATGGATTTGAAAACGAAAGTGGTAAAACTAAAATTTTATTTAAAAAATACAACACATTTCCAAGGTAGAGGAGTCTACAGGAGAAAATCCACACAAAATGGATTAAAATCGAGGTTTAAAATAAAGAATAATCTTTTTTAAACTTTACCACTGAAAACCCCCATTTACACTATGAAATCATGATTTTAAGGTGTTTTTGACAATAAAATCCATAAAAAATAGTGGAATTTCAGAAGTCACCCACACAAAAATCAACGTCGAGACCCTAAAAATTTGCCTTTTCCAAAGCTTGGAGGACTAAAAATAGAAGAAAATTGAGAGAAAGGGGTTATATACAATAGTTGTCACTTAAGTGATTAAGTGGATGCGTAAGTGACTACCGCTAAAGTATTATGACATGACTCGAACCAGGGTCTTGTCGTAATGGGCATCCCAAGTCCAACTAGGACTGGGGACTACCCCCGTTACCCAACCCAACCTCCAAACACGACCCTGAGTCAGATGAATTGCGAATATATAATAAGATAGCATTTTATATAATTTCAAACTTTGAGATAGGTCCATAACCATGACAAACCCAAGAAAGTCCAACCATCCAATACCCAATCAATAACCATACCATAAACCAATCCATACATCTCATACCGAATGAGTTTTCAATATAATATATATTATCCAAAACAAAATGGAACAATCATAAATCAAATGTAGTCAAACGATGTCATCCCAAATACTAATGCCAATTCTAAGGCTGACACTAATACCAACACCACCCATACCAACTACAATAGTCCCACAAAGCCTCTATCCAAAAGTATAACAATATCCGGTTGGGACATGCCCTTAACATAGCCAAAACTAATGTCGATGAAATAACCAAAGTATGTAAAAACATCCTTGATATGAAATAGAGCCTTTCAGAATATGAAAGCTCACCACTTCAATCCAATCGAGCTGATCTCAAATATGATCACTAAGTAGGAGGAGTAGAACGGTTGGTTCCTGCATCGCATGAGGATACAGCCACCCGAAGACGGGTTAGAGGGTGAACGCTAGCATGCACTCAGGGTAAGGATAAATAATGCCAACCTTTATAACCAAGTAAGCCAACCATATGCATTCACAACCATATATACATATATATAACCATGCTGGGAAAGGGAATTGGGTTTAGCATGTCTTTAAAATAATTAACCTGGGCATGTGTAGCTTAACCATCCTAGAACCACCCACGGGCTATATGGGTTCAGTGTAACCCCCTATGGGCTTTGATACATGTAGCTGTACAAATTGGAGATACCATAGGAGTAGGGGATTCCCGAGTACCCTTCGCTCTCCATGATACATATGTACAAGTGTACTTAGGGGATTCCTGTGTACCCCATAAGTATCATATATAGTCTCCATAACCATTCCTCATGTAGACAAACATGAGTTTCCAGTGTCCATCCATTAGACTCACACCTTCACAGTTAGCTATCACACCCTACTATTATTGCCCAAATAAAACCATTACCATACAACTAAACCACCAATTCATTTATTATTAACGAAGGCTATAAGTAGTGGTATTGCCATATCGTCTATAGCTTGCAAGAAATGTCCTTAGCCATTCTTTTCAAGAATAAGGGATTCTCATGTACCCATTGATTATATTATTAAGTTGACTTGGGGGAATCCCATGTACCCCACAAGATGTTTGTTATTGTTTGCTTAAGGGATTCTCTTGTACCCTACACGACTTTTAATTAGACTAACCATAACCACCAAAACCTTACCATTTAACCATTCCAAATCATTTATACAATTTAAGGTTCCATTACAAAGTTATACCATGCATAGTCTAACGAAAGTCCAACAATTTAACCAAAAACATCCTCATAGGCATTTTATCAAATAAGTTGGGGGCACAGTATTTCCAAAGCCAAAACCAAGTATCAATTAACAATTCCCATGCAACCAAATGTTAAAACCACCATAATAATATGAAAACCATAAGTAAAAGACTTGGGAAAACCATAATCAACCATTGTAACCACAAGCCCAAACATAAATTTGAAAACCAAAAACCATACAATATTTATTCCATGAAAACAATTCATAAAACATGCCTTTAGTTGGAACTAACACTGAGGAAGGAGTAACATGCCTTAGATTATGAAGATGACAGAGAGAAATCACCCTTGTAAGTCCCAAATTGATCCTATTAATGAAACCCTAGCTTTTCTTGAACCAAGAGACTTGAGAGAATTTGAGAGTGTTTTAAGAGAGTTTGAGTGATTGCAAATAGATTAAATGATGTGTTATAAGTCATGAGGCCTTAAGAGGTTAAGAGGAAAAATATCCAGATTACCCCAACTCAAACTGCTTAAAATTCCCGTAGGATGGTACGACCAACCCATACCAATCATACCCTACCATATGAGTGGTACCTACCACTCATACCTAGGCCTCCCCTTGGACCCCAACACTGTCCAACATATAACCATCCAAGCCAAACTGTACCCAATCATATGATTAGTACCAAGAAATCATACGCTAGGCAGAATTAAAATCACCTAGACTAAACTTAGGGCAATATACGACTAACACCTTACCATTCGTACCCTAATATACGACTTGTATGTTCCAATCATACCTTAGATAGAAACCATCCAAACCATACTGGTCACCATACGACTAAGTCCCACTAAACCGTACCATATCATACGAGAAGTACCCTAAGTTGTATGATGTCTAGAAGCCAAAAATCAAGAAATTTTTTAGGGTCAAAACCCAGGGTGTTTCAGTCCCTCCACTAGGATCATTCACCCCCGAATGATGGACAAGATAGTACAAGCACAAATTATACCCCAACATAACCATTCCAACCTTTAACTAAGTTTGAAAATAAGGATTTGATCAAGAACACATACCTTCCGCATGAATATTCAGAGCAAAAAACAAATGTGGATACTTGGACTTCATGTCTTCTTTCGCTTCCCAAGTAGCTTTTCCACCTTGTGGTTTCGCCATAGAACCTTAATCGAAGCTTCATCCTTGGTTCACAACTGACAAACCTGCCGATCCAAGATATCAATTAGGATCTCTTCATAAGATAGAGAATCCAAGACACCCAATCCTTTCAAAGGATTAATCGATGAAGGATCATCATACACTTTCTTAACATAGAGACATGGAATACCGAATGAATTAATCTTAAACTAGAAGGCAACTCCAATTCATACACAACATTACAAACCCTCCTCTAAACCACATAAGAACCAACATACTGGGGACTGAGCTTTGTATTTTTCCCAAACCACATTGCTGCCTTTATGGGAGATACCTTTAGGAATACCCTATCCCCAATCTTAAGCTCCAAGTCCCTGTGCCTTACATATGTATAGGACTTTTGGTGACTTTGGGAATCCTTAAGCCTATCTTGAATCACCTATACCTTCTCCATAGCCTGATAAACCAAATTTAGGCCAAACATATCTTCCTCACCAAGCTTGAACCACCCAATAGGAGATCTATACCTCCTACCATACAATGCCTCAAAAGAGGCCATCCCAATGCTAGAATAATAGCTATTATTGTAATCAAACTCTACAAGAGGTAAATGCTCAACCTAATTACCACCATAATTAGTCACACATGCATAAAGCTTATCTTCCAATATCTGAATAGTTCTCTCTACTTGCCCATCTATTTGTGGGTGAAAATCAGTACTCAGACTAACCTTAGTCCCCAACCCTTTTTGAAATGACCACCAAAAGTATAAAAAATGTATACCACGATTAGAAATGATAAAAATAGGTACCTAATGCAGCTTCACAATCTCATAAAGATATAACCTCGCATAATAATCAGCCAAAAAGTTAGTTCTTACTGATAAAAAGTTAGCCAAACTTGTCATCCTATCCACGATGACCCAAACCAAATCAAATTAATTCTGAGACTGAGGAAGATCGATAATTAAATCCATGTTGATAATGTCCCATTTCTATTCAGGCAATTCAATTTCCTGATACAAGCCCCCAGACTTCATGTTCTCAACTTTCACTTGTTGACACAATAAACATTTGTCCATAAAATCAGCCATATCCCTTTTTATACCATTCCACCAATAATTTCCTTGCGATCATGATACATTTTTGTTGAATCGGGATGAACAACGTAACGTGATTGCACCTCAGCTATTACATTTTCTCGCAAACCATCAATGTCAGAAATACATAACCTCCCTTAGTACCGCAAGGCACCATTACTACTGATCTCAAATACCATTACTTTTAGCCAACTGACATCACCCTTGATTTTTATCAAAATAGAATCTAGTATTTGTTTCTCCTTGATCTCTGCACCAAGAGATGACCGAACTACTTCCTATACCAATACACCACCATTCTCAGAGTCCTAAAGGCAAACTCCAAGATTAGACAAGCGGTGAATACCCTTCACTAACTCCTATCTCTCCTTATCCATATGAGCTAAACTTCCATTGATAACCTGCTAAGAGCATCAACAAAAATATTAGCCTTACCTAGATGGTAGTGAAGACTCATGTAATAGTCCTTGAGAATCTCATGTCATCTGCTTTGCTTGAGGTTAAGTTCTTTCTGAGTGAACACATACTGCAGACTTTTATGATCCGAGAAGATGTCATGTGCTCTCCATAGAAATAGTGCCACTAGATTTTTAATGCAAACATTATAGGTAATAATTCCAAATTATGAGTAACTGCCTAGAAGCACAGACAATCACCTTACCATACTGCATTAAAACACAGCTAAGTCCCACTCGGGATGCATCATAGTAAACTACAAACCCCTCATTGCCTTCAGGAAAAGTCATAATAGGAGCCGAAGTTATCTTATCCTCCAGCTTCGCGAAACTACCCTTATAAGCATCTGACCAAGAAAACTTTACCTTCTTCTGAGTCAACTTAGTCAATGGGGTAGCTAAAGTAGAAAAGTTTTACACAAACTTCCTATAATACCCAGCCAAACCCAAGAAGCTTAGAATATCGATTAGAGTCATGGTTTAGGCCATCTCTTAACAACCACCAACTTTTATGGATCCACTATGATCCCCTAACTAGAAATAATATGACCCATAAAAGTGATAGCGTTCAACCTAAATTCATATTTTGAAAATTTGGCATACAAATGTTGCGCCATCAGAGTTTGCATCACAACACAGGGGTGATTGGTATGATCCACCTTACTCTAAGAGAAAACCATAATGTCATCAATGAACTGTAATACCCCCAAACTTTTTCTTAAGCTTAATTTTGTCTCTACAAGGCTAATGAATGACTTCGTAAGTGTGTAACATTTAAACCATATAGAATTTCCCTAATTTCAACTTTTTATCATATGGGAAATTTAATTAGCTTTCCAACGATATAAGATCCGCCCAAATTCGATAATCGGGCAAGAAGTTATGGCAAATTTAAGTCCTAGTAGTTAAAAAAGTCATTTTAGTGCCTGGTGCATCGCAGAGAGGGTCTATTTGATAATTGTCAATTTCCAGTGGAACTCCGCGATAGCGGCGCATCGTGCTGAAGTTCCAAGTCCCACCAATAGGACAATGCGATAGCACCACATCGTAGTGACCCCCAAAATCCCATTTGTTAAGATCTAGTGAGCCACCACGATAATAGCGGGTCGCAGTGGCCCATAAAATTGGGTTTTCCAGTTTAATTTTTCTAGCTTTATGCAGAAGTTAAAAAGGGCACTTTGGACTTTTTCCACGCCTCTTAAATTGTCCAAACACCTGATCTAAGGTCATTACAAGCACCTTATACGACTTTTCTCAAGATTTATCTCAACTAAAACACCCCAAGTACCCAAAACCTCTTCCAAGGATCTCAAGAATTCACAATAGTTTTTCTAAATTGAGTCAAAATTTAAGGTTCCCAAGTCAAGGGCTTATAGAACCCTCATCCAAAAGTATGAGAAAGAGTCTCAAGCAAGTTTATCCACCCAAGTTCATAACCTGAGGTATGTGGGGTTTGAACATGAACACTTCTTTCATTCTTATGCCCAAAGATTTAATTTTTATAAATGAATTTCATGTTTTTACAAGTGATTCTATACCCAAATTATATTATTTTAAGAATATGAATGGATAAGTTGTTCAAGTTTTGAATTACATGATTGTTTTGCTTATTTATGATTTGAATTACAGTATCTTCCAAGAGTCATTTTATATCCTATCTCAAAGCCAGAAATCTAATATCCAAAGACTGTATTTATTATATAGTTTGAGTTAAGGACACTAGGTCTGAGGCTTCAACCATTTATTCAGCTAACAGTGTTAACGAGTTTCCTGATATTTTTCCAAAAGATCTACTAGGGCTACCTCCCAATAGAGATATAGAATTTGGGTTTGACCTTCTTCCTAAAACTCAGCCTATTTCTATTCCTATCTACCGTATGACACCTACAGAGCTTAAGAAGTTGAAAGAGCAACTCAAAGATCTTTTAGACAAAGGCTTTATAAGGCCTAGTGTATCACTTTTGGGTGCACCTATTTTGTTTGTGTGAATGAAAAATGGTTCTTTGCATATGTGCATTGACTATCGTCAGCTTAATAAGGTCACAATCAAGAATAAGTATCCTCTTCTGAGAATTGATGACCTGTTTAATCAGTTGTATGATGCGAGTTTTTTCTCGAAGATAGACCTTAGATCCGGCTATCATCAACTTAAAGTTAGGGAGTGTGATAGCCTAAAGACAGCCTTTCAAACTCGTTATGGTCACTTTGAGTTTTTAGTCACGTCTTTCGGGCTAACCAATGCTCCATCTGCTTTTATGGACCTCATGAATCGAGTGTTTAAGCAATATCTTGATATGTTTGTCATAGTGTTCATAGTTGATATCCTTGTTTACTCCCGTACTGAGAATGACCATGCGAATCATCTTAGGATTATTTTGCAAACTCTTAGAGATCATCAGTTGTTCACCAAATTCAATAAACGTGAATTTTGGCTAAGTTTAGTTGCTTTTCTGGTTCATATTATTTTAGCTGCAGGCATTAGAGTTGATCCCTAAAAGACAAAAGCTGAAAGAAATTAGCCCAGACCTATCTCTCCATCAGACATTAGGAGTTTCTTGGGTCTAGCTGTCTACTACCATCGTTTTATTGGTGGTTTCTCTTCTATTGTATTCTCCATGAACCGTTTAACCCAAAAGAAAGTTAAGTTCCTTTGGTCAGATTCCTGTGAGAAGAGTTTTCAGGAGTTGAAGACTCGACTCACCTTAGCCCCTGTGTTGACTTTACCTGATGGTACAAATGGTTTTGTGGTGTATTGTGATGCCTCTAGAGTTGGTTTGGATTGTCTGTTAATGCTGAGAGGTAATGTTATAGCCTATACCTCTTGATGGTTGAAGCCACATGAAAAGAACTACCCAATCCATGATCTTGAATTAGCTGCTGTGGTTTTTGCTTTGAAAATCTGGAGGCACTATCCTTATGGTGTTCATAATAATGTGTTTACTGATCACAAAAGCCTGCAGTATGTATTTTGTCAGAGGGAGTTGAACCTTCGACAAAGAAGGTTGTTAGAATTGCTAAAGAATTATGATATGAATATGTTGTATCATCCGGGCAAGGCCAATGTAGTGGCAGATGCCCTTAGCTGGTTATCTATATACAATGTTACCTATATAGAGAAGGGTAAGAAAGAGTTAACTCATGATGTGCTTTAACTCATGATGTGCTTTGTCTGGCTAGATTGGGTGTTAGGTTGCTTAGTTCTGTTGAGGGGAATATTTTGGTGAAGAGTACGTTCGAATCTTCTTTAGTTTCAGAAGTGAAGGAGAAGCGAAACTTAGATGCTAGTTTGGTCAGACTAAAAGAGTCAGTTAAGGACCAAAAGGTAGAGGTTTTATCCTAAGGTGGAGATGGGGTGTTGAGGTTGCAGGGTAGATTGTATGTTTCTTAGGTTGATAATCTGAGGTAGAGAATTATAACTGAAGCACATGGTGCAGGATATTCTATTCATCCGATGCTACTAAGATGTACCACAATTTACGGGAAATCTATTGCTGGAGTGGCATGAAGAAGGATATAGCAGAGTTTGTGGTGAAGTGTACGACATACCAACAAGTTAAGGGAGAGCACCAGAGACTTGGTGGTGTAATACAAAAATTTGGTATGCCCACTTGGAAGTGGGAAGAGGTGAATATGGATTTCAGGAATGGTTTACCTCTTTTGCGTCGTCACCATGATATTTTAGGGTTGTTGTAGACAGGCTGACTAAGTCAGCATATTTCTTACCCGTGCATACATCCTATACAGCTGAGGATTATGCTAGATTGTATATTCGGGAGCTGGTCAGGTTGCATAGAGTTCCCTTGTATATCATCTAAGATAGGGGTACTCAGTTTACTTCTCAGTTTTAGAGGGAGTTCCAGATTGTCCTTGGTACCCAAGTTCATTTGAGTTCAGCTTTTCATCTAAGGACAGATGGTCAGGCTGAGAAGACCATTCAAACTTTAGAGCATATGTTGAGAGCATGTGCTATTGACTTCAAAGTTAGTTGGGATGAATATTTACCATTGATTGAGTTTGCGTATAACAATAGTTACTGTGCAAGCATCAAGATGGAACTATTTAAGTCTTTGTATGGTAGAAGATTCCACTGGTTGTGGAGAAACTAGTCAGTTGAGGGCGCTACGTGGGAAGCTAAGTCAGATATGAGATTCAAGTTCCAGCACCTATTCTCCGCAAGTTCAGATCAAGTCGAAAGTATCATTATTCCTTAATTCAGCCCCTTTCTAATCAAAGTTGCAGTTATATAGCTATTCTTAATATAAGTTCATGCATTCTTTGAAGTATTCAAGAGTTTAGAATAATAGAGAGTCCGTTTAGCAAGTTGCTTCAGCTATGCATACTCAGTTTCTTTTGTACTCTTAGCTTGACGAGCATCATTTGAGGATGAATGTTCCCAAGGGTGAGATATTGTAATACCCCCAAACTTTTCCTTAAGCTTAATTTCGTCTCTAGAAGGCTAAGTAATGACTTCCTAAGTGTGTAACATTTAAGCCATATAGAATTTCCCTAATTTGGAGTTTTTATCATGTGGGAGATTTATTTAACTTTTCAACGATATAAGATCCACCCAAATCCAATAACCGGGCAAGAAGTTATGGCAAATTTAAGTCCTAGTAGTAAAACAACGTCATTTTAATGCCTGACGCGTCGCAGAGAGGGTCTATTTGACAATTGTCAATTTCTAGAGGAACTCCGTGATTGCGGTGTATCGCACTGAAGTTCCAGGTCCCAACCAGTTGGACAACGCAATAGCACCGCGTTGTCGTGACCCCCAGAATCCCGTTTGTCAAATTCCAGTGAGCCACCGCAATAGTGGCGCGTCGCGGTGGCCCATAAAATTGGGTTTTCCAGTTTAATTTTTTGAGCTTCGTACAGACGTTAAAAAGGGCACTTTGTACTTTTTCCACGCCTCTTAAATCGTCCAAACACCTGGTCTAAGGTCATTACAATCACCTTATATGACTTTTCTCAAGATTTCACTAAGAAAAAAACCCTAAGTACCCAAAACCTCTTCCAAGGATCTCAAGAATTCACCATAGTTTTTCCAAATTGAGTCAAGATTAAAGATTCCCAAGTCAAGGGCTTCAAGAACTCTCATCCAAAAGTATGAGAAAGAGTCTCAAGCAAGTTTATCCACCCAAGTTCATAACCTGAGGTATGCGGGGTTTGAGCAAGAACACTTCTTTTGTTCTTGTGCCCAAAGATTTAATTTTTATAAATGAATTTTATGTTTTTACAAGTGGGTCTATACCCAAATTATATTATTTTGAGAAAATGAATTGATAAGTTATTCAAGTTTTGAATTGCATGATTGTTTCACTTATTTATGATTTGAATTGATAATTCATGCTATAAATTGCACATAGCATTTTTGTTTTCAAATTCGTTAGAATAAAAGAGGCCCGGCTGGGTACTGACCAGACCAGGCCATGATTCCTATATTGATGTGATACCTTCAAGTGTTTCTGGGATTGGTGTCATGAATTAAGCTTTATTGTGAAATTGTGATCCTTTAGGAATATACATGCCTTAAGTCCAAGGATGAATTGTTGATACTTTCTAAAATGTTTCAAGAAGTGTATTGATATTTACATGCTATTAAGGTTTTAAAGCTTATTGGTGATAGTCTACCAAAGTTTCAAGAAAAGAGTTGATTATAATCCTAAGCTAAGAAAGAAAATCCACACCATTTGATTTAAGCCAAAGGGAAGTATAGTTGGCTTTCATTGAATGTTTTTGAGTTGTTTAAGGTGGATTTTTCTTAAAAGATCTAAGCTTATGTAAGGGAGTAGTATTTAGGACCTAGTTGGGTTTGATTCCAAGGTCTCATGCCCCAGAACTATGAGCCACCGTAGGATTTAATTTACCCTAAGTGGGTTAAGCTAGTGATCACTAAAAAGTAAAAGGTTTTACTCCGATGGCAAGGATAGAACAACTCTCCCCAACGTGGGCAAGACGTTGGACTCCATGTAGCTCACATAGTTTATGTAGGTTAGGAGATTCCTAGAGTCTCAAGTCTTAAAGTTCTTAAGGTTTTAAGTCCTTCAGTTTCATAGAAGTTCCTTGTTTTCAAAAGACTAAAGTGTATGTTCTAAAATTTGTTGTTTTAAGAGTTCAACTAGTACACATGCTTGAGATCAAAGAAAGAATACAGATTTAAACAAAAGTGTACTGGCTCACGAGATTTATACTATATGTTTCATTATTCATGATTTATGAGAGCTTTATTCAAGCTATGTGAGTCATCTACAATACCATGTATGTTTTCTATAAAGATTTGTTGTATTGATATTTAACTGTATACACCCCATATACTCAGTGCATTCCCAAGTGCTGATCCACATATACGTCTGTGTGCTACATTGTCTCATAATATAAGTTCAGGTGCTCATTCCCAGCAGCGTCAGTAATCCCGAGTACCTTTATCTACATTTCTACTATGGTGAGTCCTCATGGTTTGAGGACCTATCTTCGGATACTTCAGTATTTGTTGTAGTTGTTCTGTTGCTTTCAATTCAGTTTGAGTCAGTTGGGGATCTATCCTAATATCTCTCTAGTTTGTTAAGTAGTAGAGGCTTTGTCATACTAGATTTTCAGTATGTTTAGATTTGCAGTATTATGTTACCTTTATAGTACTCATTCGGATTTTAGTTAGACATGATATGACATAACTCCTTATTTTGCTCTCATTATCTCTAAGTAAGCTTTATACTAAGTAGTAGGCTCAAAGGGTTAGCTTGGGGCTACTGTAGCCTTAATCACCATGTGACACTCCGGAATAGGATTTTGAGGCGTTACAAACTTGGCATCAGAGACAGGTTTAGGAGTCCTAGGGAGTTTGACAAGCTGCGTTAAGTAGAGTCTTGATCATTGGTGTGTAGCGCACCATATCTATGAGCAAGATACTACAAGTCATTTTAGGAAAAATTATTTCTTTCTTTCATATTCTATCGTGCCTACAGTTTTCTCTCCTAGCTATTGATTATGCTCTGTTATTTTTGAAAATTCCTCCCCGAAGAGCGCATGCCCGCAGAAATAATAACGAGCAACCCCAGCCTGATGATCCCTTGAATGAGACTGTGTCTCATGCTAAGTTTTGGGCGGCCTTTCAGGCATTAGCCTAAGCAGTTACTACGAATGTTCAGGTCAATAACTAGGCCGCAGTTCTACCTCACCAAGGAGGTGATTTAGCCACTGCTAGGATCCATGATTTTATGAGGATGAACCCGCCAGAGTTCTATGGGTCGAAGGCAGGTGAGGACCCATAGTTTTATCTCGAGGAGGTAAGAAAGATCATCCAAGTGATGCATATCTCAGAGGAAAAATATGTTGAGATGGCGTCTTACAGGTTGAAGTACATTGCTTATGACTGGGTTGTTGCATGGAAGAAGAATAGAGGGGAAGATGCAGCCCCTACTACTTGGCAGGTGTTCCAAGATGCATTCTTGGACAAGTTCTTCCCGCTTGAGATGAGGGAATCAAAGATAGAGGAATTCATGAACCTGAAGCAAGGCTACATGACTATTTAGGAGTATTGCCTTAAGTTCAACCAGTTAGCCAAATATGCTCCTGATTTGATTTTTGACACCCGACCTAGTATAAGTAAGTTTGTGACTGGAGTATCTAGACTGATTTTGAAAGAGTGTAAGACTGTTATGCTCAATAGGGACATGGATCTTGCTAGGCTAATGATTCATGCCCAACAAATAGAAGTAGATAAGATAAGGGAAAGAGATAGAGTGAGGGTAAACAAGAGGGCTAGATCTGAGCAGCATGAGTATGGTCAGTCTAGGTCCCATGAAGGGAACCGTCCATAGTTTTAGAGCTATTCGTTTATGCCAGCCTCTTCGTTAGCTAGTGCTCCCACACCCATAAATAGGCAGGATCAAGGAAACAGGCCTTCTATGTCCAAGTCCAAGAACAGTATAAGTAATAGGCCTAATTATCCTCCCTGTGCTAAGTGTGGTAGGGCCCATCCCGGTGAGTGTTTGTCCAAATAAAGGGGTTGTTTTGGTTGTGGAAAGTTGGGTCACAGACTTAGAGAGTATCCACAAGCCAGGTAGGGGAATAGAGATGTGTGACCTCAGACTCAGGCTAATAGTGACCTAGCTCCTTTAACCCATCCAGCTCCTCCTCAGGGTACTTCTTTCAGTACTGTTGGAGGTCAGCGCCAGAACAGGTTCTATGCCTTACCATCCTATCAAAAGCAAGAGTATTCTCCTAACTTTTTTACTAGTATGCTCTGCGTCTTTCACTTTGATGTTTATATGTTGTTGGACCCCGGGTCAAGTTTCTCTTATACGACCCCACTTGTAGCGGTGAGTTTTAAAATGAGTCCCAAAAAGATTCTTGAGCCTTTTATATTTTATACTCCCGTAGGGGAGTCAGTTGTTTCTAAACAAGTGTATAAAAAATGTCTTGTTACTGTTCTTCATAGGGTCATACTTGCTGATTTGATAGAGTTGGACATAATGGATTTTGACCTTATTTTGGGTATGGATTGGTTTCATTCTTGCTACATGTCTATTGACTGTTGTACCTTTGTGGTTAAGTTTTAGTTTCTGAATGAGCCAGTCTTCGAGTGGTCTGGAGTTCATTATCTCCCAAGAGTTATTTTATATCCTATCTCAAAGCCAGAAAGCTAAGATCCAAAGGCTGTATTTATCATCTAGTTCTAGTTAAGGACTCTAGGTATGAGGCTCCAACCATTTAGTCAGCCAACATTATTAATGAGTTTTCTAATATTTTTTCGGAAGATCTCCTAGGGGTACCTCCTGATAGATAGATAGAGTTTGGGGTTGACCTTCTACCTAAAACTCAGCCTATTTCTATTCCTATCTACCGTATGACACCTACAGAGCTTAAGAAGTTAAAAGAGCAACTCAAAGATCTTTTAGACAAAGGCTTTATAAGGCCTAGTGTGTCATTTTCGGGTGCACCTATTCTGTTTGTGTGAATTAAAAATGGTTCTTTGCGTATGTGCATTGACTATCATCAGCTTAATAGGGTCACAGTCAAGAATAAGTATCCTCTTCCAAGAATTGATGACCTGTTTGATCAGTTGCCAGGTGCGAGTTATTTCTCGAAGATAGACCTTAGATTCGGCTATCATCAACTTAAAGTAAGGGAGTGTGATATCCCAAAGACCGCCTTCCGAACCCGTTATGGTCACTTTGAGTTTCTAGTCATATCTTTTGGGCTAACCAATGCTCCAGCGGATTTCATGGACCTCATGAATTGAGTTTTTAAGTAGTATCTTGATATGTTTGTCATAGTGTTCATAGATGATATCCTTGTTTACTCCCGTACTGAGAATGACCATGCGGATCATCTTAGGATCGTTTTGCAAACTCTTAGAGATCATCAGTTGTCTGGTAAATTCAGCAAGTGTGAATTTTGGCTAAGTTTAGTAGCTTTTCTGGTTCATATTATTTTAGCTGCAAGCATTAGAGTTGATCCCTAAAAGACAAAAGCTGAAAGAAATTAGCCCAGACCTATCTCTCCATCAGACATTAGGAGTTTCTTGGGTCTAGCTGTCTACTACCATCGTTTTATTGATGGTTTCTCTTCTATTGCATTCTCCATGAACCGTTTAACCCAAAATAAAGTTAAGTTCCTTTGGTCAGATTCCTTTGAGAAGAATTTTCAGGAGTTGAAGACTCAACTTACCTCAGCCCCTGTGTTGACTTTGCCTGATGGTACGGATGGTTTTATGGTGTATTGTGATACCTCTAGAGTTGGTTTGGGTTGTGTGTTGATGTAGAGAGGTAAGGTTATAGCCTATGCCTCTAGACAGTTGAAGCCACATGAAAATAACTACCCAACCCATAATCTTAAATTATCCTCTCTGGTTTTTGCTTTGAAAAGCTGGAGGCACTATCTTTATGGTGTTCATGTTGATGTGTTTACTAATCACAAAAGCCTGCAGTATGTATTTTCTCAGAGAGAGTTGAACCTTAGATAGAGGAGGTGGTTAGAATTGCTAAAGGATTATGATATGAGTGTGTTGTATCACCCGGGCAAGGCCAATATAGTGGCGGATGCCCTTAGCAGGTTGTCTATGGGCATGTGTTGCCCATGTAGACAAGGGTAAGAAAGAGTTAGCTTGTGATGTGCATTATTTGGCTAAATTGGGTGTTAGGTTGCTTGATTCTGTTGAGGGGAGTATTTTTGTGAAGAGTAGTTCCGAATCCTCTTTACTTTTGGAAGTGAAGGAGAAGCAAGACTTAGATGCTAGTTTGGTCAGACTGAAGAAGTCAGTTACGGACCAAAAGGTAAAGGTTTTCTCCCAAGGGGAAGATGGGGTGTTGAGGTTGCTAGGTAGATTATGTTTCCTTTGTGTTGATGATCTGAGCTAAAGAATTATGGTTGAAGTGCATGGCGTGTGATATTCTATTCATCCCAGCACTACCAAGATGTACCACAATTTGCGAGAAATCTATTGGTGGAGTGGCATGAAAAAGGATATATCAGAGTTTGTGGCAAAGTGTACGACATGCCAACAAGTTAAGTAGAGCACCAGAGACCTGGTGGTGTAATACAAGAATTTGGTATACCCACTTGGAAGTAAGAAGAGGTGAATATGGATTTTGTGACTGGTTTACCTCTTTTGCGTCGTCATCATGATTCTATTTTGATTGTTGTAGACTGGCTCACTAAGTCAGCATTTTTCTTACCCGTGCATACATCCTATACAGCTGAGGATTATGCTAGATTGTATATTCGGGAGCTGTTCAGGTTGTATGGAGTTCCCTTGTTTATCATCTCAGATGGGGTACTCAATTTACTTCTCAGTTTTGGAGGGAGTTCCAGAAGGGTCTTGGTACCCAAGTTTATTTTAGTTTCGCTTTTCATCCACAGACAGATGGTCAGGCTGAGAAGACCATTCAAAGTTTGGAGGATATGTTGAGAGCATGTTCTATTGACTTCAAAGGTAGTTGGGATGAGCATTTACCATTGATTGAGTTCTTGTATAACAATAGTTACCATGCTAGCATAAATATGGAACCATTTGAGGCTTTGTGTGGTAGAAGATGTAGATCACCCATAGGTTGGTTTGAAGTAGGTGAGTCTACTTTGATTGGACCTGATGCAGTGTTTGAGGCTATGGAGAAGGTAACATTGATTAGAGAAAGGTTGAAGACAGCCCAGAGTCATCAGAAGTCATATACGGATGTAAGAAGAAGAGACCTTGAGTTTGAAGTTAATGACTTGGTGTATCTGAAAATCTCACCCATGAAAGGGGTGAAAAGGTTTGGCAAGAAAGGAAAGCTTAGTCCTCGGTATGTTGGACCCTATAAAATCCTAAGTTGTATGGGGAGAATATCCTATGAACTTGAGTTGCCCGCAAAGTTGTCAGCTGTGCATCCTATCTTTCATGTCTCCATGCTTAAGAAGCATATTGGTGATTCTGTTATTGTGGATCCTTCAGATTGCCCAGATATCCTGACTAGCCTTTCGTTTGAAGAGATTCCAGTTGATATTCAAGACCACCAGATCCGTAGACTAGGGAACAAAGAGGTTCCCTTGGTCAAAGTGTTGTGGTTGAACTAGTTAGTTAAGGGTGCTAATTGGGAAGCCGAGTCAGATATGAGATTCAAGTACCCGCACCTATTCTCCACAAGTTCAGATCAAGCTGTAGGTATCACTTAATTCATCCCCTTTCTAATCAAAGTTGCAGTTATATAGCTATTATTAATATAAGTTCATGCATTCTTCGAAGTATTCAAGATTTTAGAATGATAGAGAGTCCGTTTAGCAAGTTGCTTCAGCTATGCATACTCAGTTTCGTCCTTACTCTTAGCTTGATGAGGGTCATTCGAGGACGAATATTCCCAATGGGGAGATAGTGTAATACCCCCAAACTTTTCCTTAAGCTTAATTTTTTCTCTAGAAGGCTAAGAAATGACTTCCTAAGTGTAACATTTAAACCATGTAGAATTTCTCTAATTTTGACTTTTTATCATGTGGGAAATTTAATTATCTTTCCAACAATATAAGATCCGCCCAAATCCAATAACAGGGCAAGAAGTTACGGCAAATTTAAGTCCTAGTAGTAAAACGTCATTTTAGTTCTTAGCGCGTCGCGGAGAGAGTTTATTTGACAATTGTGAATTTCCAGTGGAACTCCACGATAGAGGCAGATCGCATTGAAGTTCTAGGTCCCAAGAAGTGGGACAATGCGATAGCACCGCATTGCAGTGACCCCCAAAATCCCGTCTGTCAAATTCTAGTGAGCCACCGCGATAGTGGCGCATCGCGGTGGCCCATAAAATTGGGTTTTCCAGTTCAATTTTTTCATTTTCGAACAAAATTTAAAAAGGGCACTTTGGACTTTTTCCACGCCTCTTAAATCATCCAAACACCTAATCTAAGGTCATTACAAGCACCTTATACGACTTTTCTCAAGATTTCTCTCAACAAAAAAACCTTAAGTACCCAAAACCTCTTCCAAGGATCTCAAGAATTCACCATAGTTTTTCCAAATTGAGTCAAGATTCAAGGTTCCCAAGTCAAGGGCATCAAGAACCCTCATCCAAATATATGAGAAAGAGCCTCAAGCAAGTTTATCTACCCAAGTTCATAACCCGAGGTATGTGGGGTTTGAACAAGAACACTTATTTCGTTCTTGTACCCAAAGATTTAATTTTTATAAATGAATTTCATGTTTTTACAAGTGGGTCTATACCAAAAATTATATTATTTTGAGAATATGAATTGATAAGTTGTTCAAGTTTTGAATTGCATGATTGTTTCGCTTATTAATGATTTGAATTGATAATTCATGCTATAAATTGCACATTTCTATATTGATGTGATATCTTCAAGTGTTTCTGAGATTGGTGTCATGAATTAAGCTTTATTGTGAAATTGTAATCCTTTAACAATATACATGCCTTAAGTCCAAGGATGAATTTTTGATACTTTCTAAAGTGTTTCAAGATGTGTATTGATATTTCTATGCTATTAAAGTTTTAAAGCTTATTGGTGATCGTTTACCAAAGTTTCAAGAAAAGAGTTGATTTTAATCCTAAGCTAAGAAAGAAAATCTACACCATTTGATTTAAGATAAAGGGAAGCATAGTTGGCTTTCATTGCATATTTCTGAGTTGTTTAAGGTGGATTTTTCTTATAAGATTTGAGCTTAAGTAATGGAGTAGTATTTAGCACAGAGTTGGGCTTGATTCCAAGGTCTCATGCCCCAGAACTACGATCCACCGTAGGATTTGATTTTTCCCAAGTGGGTTAATCTAGTGATCACTAAAAAGTAGAAGGTTCTACTCTGATGGCAAGGATAGAACAGCTCTACCCAATGTGGGTAAGACGTTAGACTCCATGTAGCTCACATGGTTTATTTCGGTTAGAAGAAACTCCTAAGTTTCCTAGAGTCTCAAGTCTTAAAGTTCTTAAGGTTTTAAGTCCTTGAGTTTCATAGAAGTTCCTTGTTTTCAAAAGACTAAAGTGTATGTTCTAAAAGTTGTTATTCCTGGCTCACGTGATTTATACTACATGTTTCATTATTTATGATTTATGAGAGTTTTATTCAAGCTATGTGAGTCATCTACAATACCATGTATGTTTTCTCTACAGATTTTTTGTATTGATATTTAGCTACATACACCCCCATATACTCAGTACATTCCCAAGTGCTGATCCGCATATACGTCTGTGTGCTATGTTGTCTCATAATATAGGTTTAGGTGCTCAGTCCCAGCAGCGCTAGTGATCCTGAGTACCTTTATCTACATCTCCACTATGGTGAGTCCTCATGGTTCGATGACCTATCTCCAGACACTTCAGTATTTTTAGTAGTTGTTCTGCTGCTTTCAATTCAGTTCGAGTAAGTTGGGGATCTGTACCAATGGCTCCCTAGTTTGTTCAGTAGTAGAGGCTTTGTCAGACTTGATGGTCAGTATGTTTAGACTTATAATATTTTATTACCTTTATAGTACTCATTTGAATTTTAGTTAGACATGATATGACATGACTCCTTATTTCTCTCTCATTATCTCTAAGTAAGCTTTATACTAAGTAGCAGGCTCAAAGGGTTAGCTTAGGGTTACTTGTAGCCTTAATCATCATGTGATGCTCCAGGATAGTATTTCAGGGCATTATATGAACACAATGATAAGAATATTCAGAAACTAATGAAATACCCTATTCATCAAATCCATAATGCCACCGGGGCATTGGTCAAACCAAATGACATAACCGAGAATTCAAAGTGCCCATATCGGGTACAGAATGCTGTCTTAGGGATATCCACCTTCCTAATCTTAAGTTGATGATGCCCAGACCGAAGATCTATCTTTGAAAAGAATTTTTCGCCTTGCAACTGATCAAACAAGTGATCTCTTCTAGGAAGAGGATGTTTGTTCTTAACTGTCACCTTATTCAATTACCGATAGTCAATACACATACTGAAGGGAACCATTCTTTTTATGCATGAATAACACCGGTGCACCCCACAGAGACACACTAGGATGGATGAAACCCTTATCCGAAAGATTCTTAAGTTGATCCTTAAGTTCTTTTAACTCAGCTGGAGCTATTCTATAAGGAGGAATAGATATTGAACGAGTGTCCAAAACCAAATCAATCCTAAACTCAATCTCTCTATCTGGAGGAACATCAGGAAAATCATCCAAAAAGACCACAAGAAACTCATTCACCACCGAAATCAAATGTAAAGAAGGACCTTCCGAGTTAGAGTCTTTAACCCGGACTAAATGATAGAGACACCTTTTCGAGATTAACCTCCAAGCTCTAAGATATGATATAAACCTCCCTTTATGAGCTAGGAAATCACCCTCCCATTTAATAATCGGTTCACCAGGTAACTTAAAGACAACCATATGAGTCCGATAATATAAGGACGTGTAGTACGAGTGTAACCAATCCATCCCCAGAATACTATAAAAATCCACCATATCTAATTCAAATAAATCCACCAAAGTCTCCTTACTACCAACAGATATCACACACCCCTATAGACTCTTTTAGAAACTACAGAGTCACCTACCAGGGTAGAAACAAAAAATTATCCTAAATAACCTTGGTATTAAAACCAAAATACACAGCAACAAATGGGGTCATATAAAAGAGAGTGGACCCTGGATCAAGTAAACAATATACATCATGAGAAAAAATTTGTAATGTACCAGTCACGATATCAAGTGATGCCTCATACTCCTGTCGGGTAGCAAGAGCATATAACCAATTATAGCCTGCACCAATACAAAAATCAGAACTAGATGTAGAAGCAACACTCTTTGGTGCAAGAGTAGATGAAGAGGCAATCAGAACTTTGTTTGCTCCCAAAGCAACCTTACCAACTGAATAATTTCTAAACATATGGCCTGGCTGACCATTTTGAAGCACCTGTCCCTCCCTTAATCATAAAAACCTCAATGTAACCAACTATAAAACCTACAAGGAGGACATGATAAAGCTAACCAGGCCCCACTAGCCTGAGATTAGGTACTCTATGCCTTAAATTTATTGCTACCCTGCTGACGTTTATCACCTAACTGCTTCGGGTAGGGAGCACTAGCTATAGAGAAAGAAATATAACTCTCTTACTTTTTATTTAGCCACTTATCACCATCTCGACCGCTTTGTTATTATCCACCCTGCTCAGTGAACCTAAACTTCTTACCTTACCTTTTACTGACCTCGGTCTGCTTTCTCTTTTCCTCCTCAACCTATTGTATATGAACAATCAAATTAGAGATATCCATGTCCTTGATCAGTAATGTAGTCATGTTTTCAAAGATCAACTCATGAGATAGTTGATGTTGGATGTATTTATGTATTCTTGTGTCACTATTCTAATCTTTATAGTCTTATTTTGAGGATGATTCATATGCTATATGGGTTGATAATGAGACAAGTTTGCATATAAATTCTCAAATATGTGTTTTCAATGGTTCAAAGTGTTCCCAATAAGTTTGTACTTAATTGAGTCAATTAGAGTTCAATAGAGAAAACTAGCTTTTCTAGCTTGAACTAGTTTCTTATGAAGTCTATCTTGATGGATTCTATTGTGTTTAATGTGTTGCAAATAGTTTTAATGTGTGATTGTGAGTGGAATAACTTATTGATGTTGTGTAAAGTTCAATTTGATTAAGTGTATAAGGGGAACAAAAAGTGGAAGATCAACATGCTAGTCTTAACTCTTCTTTTGATTCATCGGTATGGATATTGTGTTGTTTAAACTACTAATTCGTGGTGTGTGATTGTGTAAGAAGATTTGAGAGCTTAATATAATGACATTTTGATGTTAAAAAGGTTGGAAATCCATGGGAAGTACACCATAAGGCAAGGGATGGAAGGAAGGATGATCAACACTTAACCAAATTCATGAAGATGAATTCCAGTAGCACCATGCGATATGCGTGCGTCGCATGCTCTATTTTAGGGAATCCAAGGTATGCGTCATATGCTCCATACCCATGGAATAAAGGGTGCATCGCATGCTCCATTCCTATGGAATAAATTATGCATCGCATGCTCCATTTCAGGGCTAAAATTCAAAATAAAATCCACCTTCTACGTGGCTAAGGCTTGGCTAACTATATAAACTCACCTTGTGCACATTTTTTACTATCTTTTGAACATATTTTGGAGATCAAGGGGCTTCTTCAACTTCTTCTTTAGTTTTTTGTTATTTTAATTTAGTTCATACATGTTTTTAGTCGTTAATTACCTCTTTGTGATTATGACTATGAGTATGCGTGGCTAAACCCCTTTCTCGAGGTTGAAGCCTAGAGCATGAGTACTATTATTTTGAATTGAATTTGTTTAACTTTGTTAATCATTATGGGTTGTGTGTTCATCTTTGATTTAACTATTTAAAGGATTCACGACCCTTAGAATACATTAATTGTCTACCTTTTGATCTTAGAAGAGGGAATAGAGGATAGAGCATGGAGATGAACAAAGTATGGCTTTTATTCCTTTATGAAATAGGGAGTTCGAATTAGTGTCTAGGACAAGGATGTACTTAGATACCTTACTTGATTCACACATAGGATGAAATCTTAAAGAACTTAAGTGGACTATTAAATCTCCGCTCAATGATGTAGTTGTAAGGTTCAACTTAGGTAAAGAATTAGAGGTTGGGAGACCATGATCACACAATTAACCCTATGAATCTACAACCAAGATAAGAAAGTTAACGAATGAAGTTCAACTACATAGTATAATTGTTGAAAGTTCTTTAACCCTGGGTTTTCTCCTATTGATTATTTCAAGATCTTTACTTTCCGCATTGTTTACTTTTCTACAATTTACAAATTCCAAACTCTTTTTGGCTACTTTAGCATCGAATTAATCTAAACTGTGAACTGAAATTGAATTGTTTCTAAATCAAGTCTCTGTGGGATCGATACTTGGCTTCTTGAAGGACACTTTACTACTTGATAAGATCACATACATTTGTGTGTACGCTTGGGCACTGTCAAGTTTTTGGTTTCATTTTTGGGGATTTGCAATGGGCAACTATTTTATTTTAGTTTTGATCTTTAGGTTTATTTGGTGTTTTTACACTTGGCCTTGGTTTTGTGATTGCAGGAAATAAGTTTTACAATTAGGAAGCTTGCAAGGGATAGGGATTTGGTTAAACCAAGCCCCAATCCCGAATAACACTTCCATCAATAAAGGAGAAACACAATTCGTCTCCTTTAATTTTCGAAAATAGAAGAGGACCAAGTTGCTCTGCTCCAATGGCTGAGGAACAAGCAACCCGCGAGAGAGTTAGGGAAGTGGCAGTCCCACTTTCGACAAACTTAACTTCCTCAATTCAAAGACTGGCTGCTGGGGGAATTTTGAGTTAAATCACAACATGGTGTAGCTTCTCTTCATCAGTGGACAGTTTGTAGGGCTTTCACACGAGGATCCACAAGTCCACTTGCAGACTTTCATTGAGCTTACTGATACATTCATTCCAACTGGGGTGAATATAAATTATGTGAGACTGACACTTTTTCCCTATTCACTGTTGGGGGAAGCTAAAAGGTGGTTGAATGCAAAGTCATCCAATTCAATCACATCATGGGATGACTTAGCCAGAAAGTTCCTCATTAGATTCTTTTCATCTGGCAAGACTGCGAGGCTTCGTAGTGAGATACTGAGCTTCAAATAGAAGCCAGATCAAAACCTCTATTATGCTTAGGAATGTTTTAAGGCTATTCTTTGGGATTGTTCATACCACCTATAGTCTAATGAGGTATTTGTTCACACTTTTGTAGAATCACTTGATCATAATATGAAAATTTTGCTAGATTCAGCAGCAGGTGGTCAAGTGCTGGAATTGACTTATAATGAGCTGCACACATTGTTGAACTGCATAGCACAAGGAAATCCAGAGTGGCATTCAAATTCTAGAAGTGCCACAAAAAGAATTGCAGATGTACTGGAGGTAGACCAGTTCACTTCCTTATCAGCTTAGGTTACAACATTGCAAATTATGATAAATACTCAGTTCAACAGCCTAAAATTGGGAGCAGCACAACCTGCAACCATAGTCAATGCCATCCAATAAGCTACAGGTTGGTGTGAAGTATGTAGTAATAGTGGTCACTTAGCGGCTATGTGTGTTTCCAATCCAGAATCGGTGATTTATGTGGGCAATGGTCAAATGCCAAATTATGGTAATGCCTACAACATGAATTGGCAGACTCAACCTTGGAATGTATAACAATAATAAATTCAGCAACCACAGGTACAAAGAAAACATTCAACTAGCAATATGGAAGAGATGTTAAAGCAACTTTTAGCTAATCAAGCATAGTCGATTGTAGATATAAAAAATTCACAAACGGCCCAAAGAAGTTTAGAGTTGCAGATTGGGCAGTTGCAACAAGCATTGGATACTAGGCCATAAGGTGGTTTTCCAAAAGATATAGAAAATTCAAAGCAGGTTATGGAAATCACCTTAAGGAGTGGTAAAGAGCTTCAAGGGGAACCTCCAAAGACAACTAAGGAAGTAGATGCTGATGTGGTAACTAAACAGGTAAATGAAAAAGTTGTTGAAAAATCTAGGAAGTCTGAGTACTTGAGAGAAAAAGTTATTGAACCAGAAGTGAAGAAGACACTGCCACTACCCTTCCCTCAGAGGCAAATTAAAGCGAAGGAGGATGCAATGTTTAAGAAGTTCTTTGACACATTCCAAGAACTTCACATTAACTTGTCTTTGTTAGATATTTTGCAGGGTATGCCCAAGTATGCAAAGTACTTAAGGGATGTTGTTGAAAATAAGGTGAAATTGTAGGATGTGGGGGCAATAACACTCGCTGAAGAGTGTAGCGCTATTATGACATAGAAAGTCCCCAAGAAATTGAGAGATCCAGGGAAATTTACTCTACATATACAAATTGGAAGTAAAGTGATCCATGCACTGAGTGACTTAGGGGCAACCATAAATCTGATGCCCCTATCTTTGTTTAAAATATTGGGCTTGGGAAAGCCTAAATCGACCAAGGTGGTTTTGTAGCTAGCAAATGGATCCATCGCATATCCAAAAGGAATCATTGAGGATGTCCTCATAAAGGTTGTTAAATTTGTTATTCCTGCTGACTTTATTGTTCTTGATTTTGCGGTAGACAAATAGGTACCAATCATCTTAGAGCATCCATTCTTAGCAATTGGAGAAACGTTGATTGATGTTAGAGAAAGCACACTCAAAATAAGGATAGAGGATGAAGAGGTGGTATTTGATGTTTACAAAGCACCCAAATTAATGACCCACTATAAAGATTTGTGTATTATTAATGTTATTGAAGGGGACAAGTGTGGGGTGGTTTGTCCACCAAAGACCTCTTTGGACTACCTGATTGAGCAGCCTAAGCTTCTACCGCCTAAGCCAGATTTGATGCTAATTGATTAGCCTAAAAAGGCTAAAGTTAAGAAATCTATTGCTCTTGAAAATTCACACCCAAGAGGGGTGAAGAGGATAAGAAGATGGATACCAAGCGTGAGAAATAGAAGGAAAGAGAACGGCTAAGTCGTAGTTGGGTCGTGCCGCGACACTAAATCAGGCACTGCTTTGGAGGCAACCCAAGTTAAGTAGGTATGTTTTTCTTTTTAGTTTTTATTTTTTATTTCATGTAGTGCTTTTTTATTGAGTTATAGGTTTATAGGAAGTCTAAGTACCAAAAATCTGAGCTAGAAAGCATGGCAAAAATAGAGTGTGGGGTCCCACGAACCTTTTTCTATAAAAAGATGCTGCTAGCTAGGCCTAGAGGCCTCAGGGAGTATTTCTTTCTCTTTCTTTTAAATTCACTTTGGGGACAAAGTAGATTTTTAAGTGTGGGGTGTGGAAATTCCCAATTTTTGGCTAAATTCTAATTTTTTTTGTGTGTAAGATATTCTTGTTAGTGCTATTTCTGATTGCATGGTGCAAGTGTTTTAATGGTAAAAACATGTTGAATGAGTGAATTACTAATTTTGATATAGCTAGGCTTAAGTTTTTGACTCTTGTACTTTTTAGCTTAAAGTTGAATTCATGCTATTGTTTGGTTGGGAGTTCTGATGATCCTATTGAGTTGACCATGTGCCATGTGCATGTGAGTTTTTTCCGTATATTCCTTGTTGCATATGATGCCTAGAATTTGCCTGGTTTGTGTGTGTAAAACGAAACAAAAGAGTGAGGGTTTAAGAGATGATTTAGGCACTTCTTTGATAGCCTTGTTTTATACCTTCTATTTGTCCTACCCTTTGTGCATTATCCTAGTTAACCCCCATTAAGCCTTTAGCCTTTTCTTTGGTAGCCGTATAATTAGCCTAATCCCTTTTCTTTTATGGACCTTAATTTGATCCAAAAAGATCCTAAGTGCTTTAATGAAAAATTAATTTAGTAAGGAGTTTGAGAAATTGAAGAAAAATAAGGTGAAATTGATGCCCCAAGATAATAGTTATTGGTGTTTATATTTGATGTATGGTGGTTGGGAGTGGTGTAAATAGTATTACAAATATTTCCATGATTGTAGAAAATGAGAAAAATTGAATCTTGAAGGAATAAATAATATGCCCACCATGTGTTTGTGAAAATGCTTAAAAGAGATGGGGCAAAACAAAAAAATAGGGTAGACAAAAATGATGTAAATTGGTTGTTGGAGATTGGTTTTAAATGTATAATGTAGTGTATTAAAGCACTTAGAGAGGTTAGTCACTATTTCCAAATAGTTCCTACCCATCCCTTAGCCTACATTACAACCTAGAAAAGACCTAATTGATCCTATACTTGACATTCTGATATTAGTGGAGCATTACACTAAGGGAAGGCTTATGATTCAGTGTGTGTAACTTGTTAATTCCTTGTGAGAGTGAGCGTAATTTAAACCTTTTACCCATTGTTATAAATTGATTAATTGTGAATGATTATGGGTGACTCTCTTGTTGTGAGGGGCACATGTTTGATGAATGTGGGGGATTTGTATGACATCCTTGATTGAATTATAGGCATGAATTTTCAAACTATGTGAGTCAATTTTTGAGGCTAGGATATTTTGGAGTAGTGTTCATAAGCTTTCAATTGTATTTATAATATGCTTAGTATAGAAACTTAGATTCTGTATAGTCATGGTAGTACTATCTTGAGTGTCTTGCATAGAGTAGAAGTGTAGAGTCTCCAGCGCATGATGTTTATAGTGAAGAGTTTTTCGAGGATGAACAAGGCTTTAAGTGTGGGGTGGTGATGTTGGGTGTATTTATGCATTCTAGTGTCACTATTCTAATCTTTTTAGCCTTGTTTTGAGGATGATTCGTATGCTATATGGGTTTATAATGAGATAAATGTTCATATAAGTGCTCAAGGACGTGTTTTCAATGATTCAAAGTGTTCCCAACAAGTTTGTACTTAATTGAGTCAATTAGAGTTCAATAGAGAAAACTAGTTTTTCTATCGTGAGCTAGTTGCTTGTCTAGTCTATCTTGATGGATTCTATTGTATTTAACATGTTCCAAATACTTTTAATGTGTGATTATGAGTGGAATAACTTGCTTATGATGTGTAAAGTTTAATGTGATTAAGTTTAGAAGGGGAACAATAAGTGGAAGATCAACATGAACTAGCCTAGTCTTAGCTCTTGTTTTGATTCATCGATATGGATATAGTGTTGTTTAAACTACTAATTTGTGGTGTGTGATTGTGTAATAATATTTTGGAGCTTAATATGATGATATTTTTATTTTTAAAATGTTGGAAATTCATGGGAAATACACTACAAGGAAAGGTATGGAAGGAAGGATGATTAACACTTAACCAAATTCGTGAAGATAAATACCAGTAGCACCATGTGATATGCGTGAGTCACATGCTCTATTTTAGGGCAGCCAAGGGTGCGTCGTATGCTCCATTCCTATGGAATAAAGGGTTAATCACATGATCCATTCCTATGGAATACATAATGCATCGCATGCTCCATTTCAGGGCTAAAATTCAACATGAAATCCAACTCCTATGTGGCTAAGGCTTGGCTAACTATATAAACTCATCTTGTGCACATTTTTTACTATATTTAGAACATATTTTGGAGATCAAGGGGCTTCTACAACTTATTATTTAGGTTTTTATTATTTTAATTTATTTCATACATGTTTTTAGTGGTAATTACCACCTTGAAATTATGATTATGACTATGCGGGGCCAAATGCCCTTTTCCGGGGTTGAAGCCAAGAACATGAGTACTATTGTTTTGAATTGAATTCGTTTAAATTTGTTTATCATTATGGGTTGTGTGTTCATCTTTGATTTAACTATTTTAAGGAATCACGACTGATAACGCTCAATCTACAGCTCTCGTTTGAGTGTAAAGCGGTCGTTAGCAAATATAGAACCCAACCTGGGTTGGGTGTCGATCCCACAGGGAATAGCTTGGCCAACAAGTAAGAAAAATTACTAAACTTTTGGTGCAAGTCTCGTAAGAAGGGGGGATTGTAATATGTAACCAAAACAATAAAGTAAAAGCTGAAAATAGTAAAGTAAAAAGAGAAAGAGATTGTTACGTGAGTTGTAAACAATGAGAATTGAAGCGTTGGGGTTATGTCCACCTTCTGAGGTATACGTCTCTATTGGCTATGAGTGTGTAGAGTCTTGACATGCAATTGCTTATAGAGAATTGTAGTCGATGGTAAATCCAAGCGTCTCTCGACCTAAACAAGGACTATTTCACTTTAACTCTCTCGAGCTTAAAGCGTATCTAACGGTACGAATTCTCCAAGAGGTTAGTCCAGTTACGGCACTAGCTTTTTAATAGGAAAGGGTGTCCTACTACCTTGACATTATCTCTTTTCCAGACAAATAACCTTTCTCTCGAACAAGTTAAATGTTAGACTGGCGTTATTCTTGCGTTTGCAACCGCAAAGAATGTAGATTAAGATGAAGAGCGTAATGATATAAGCAATATACGTGTCTTGAACTCACAAACTCATAGCTATAGATAGTAACTCATTCGGCTTCCATAACCCCAACTAAGAGGTTTAGTTACCCATGAATGCGAAGGACATCACGATTTGCATGGTTGATGGCATGAGAAATAGGTGATAGGCGTGTGGTTTTGGTGATTCCGTAGCAAGTAACGATTCTCTTGTTGTGGAATAGATGAATAGATTAGAAGTATTTGTAGTGGAAGATGAGAGGGATGGAAGAAAATTAATTGTTGAATTAAGTGAAGAATTGAAGAATTTAGAATTAAGAATGTCTTAAAATCTCTAGCATGATAGGGTATTTATAATACTCCTATCCTACTCCTTCTAAGCTAATGAAATAAATAACCAAATCCTAATATACTAATGAAATCCTTGACCCAAATGTACTAGGGTAAGGTTACAATATCATAATCCAAATAGATTAGTGAAACACATAACCTAATTGCACTAGGTTAATGTATCTTGGTAAAAATCCAGCTTTGTGTCTGTAAGTCCCCAAAGTCTTCAGAATTGCTGTTTTAGCCCGGGACAAATTTTCCATGCAGCAGATTTGGTCCTTTAGGCGTCCAGCTCCTTTCCACTTCGTTTGTGAGCTTTCTTTTGCGTCATGTAAGCCATAAAATGCTGTATTTTGCATCATTTATACCTGAAACTTTACTAATCATGTTTGTTAGCTCATTTATAGGAAAAAGGACTAAAAGTGCATGAAATAGATAATTAGTTCTCAAAACTAGGCTAAAATATGGGCAAAATATATTGATATAGGCACGTAAATTCGCCTATCATCAACACCCCACACTTAGAGCTTTGTTCGTCCTCAAACAACATATCATGTCCTTCTAAGCATCGACTTAAGATTTTTACAGCAACAACACAAAACTTTTATCAAGACAAGCACAACAATTATCAACAAAGAGTAGCTTTCCGATTATAAGTAGAAACAATTTAACCTCAAGCATAGACTCGTGATGGTGATCAGCTCGCATGCAAACGTTAAGGTACCTAGAATCATATACAACTATCCAAAACTCATCAACCATGTGTGTCTCACAATATGGTACCCATAATTACTCACAAATATAGCATATTTTTCAAACATGGGTATCAAGATGTCCTTGCTCTCACTCTCACAAAGAATTCATATGTAGCAACTAATGACCATAAGCTTGCCTTTAATGTAGTACTCTACTAAATATCTAAATGTTAAGATTAGGATCAAGTAGGTCTTTTGATGGTTGTAATGTAGGCTAAGGGACGGGTAGGATCAACTATTTTGGCCCGGAATAGTGACTAAGTTCCTAAGCACTTTAATACATCACATTGTATCATTGACACTTTCTTCTTTCAACCTTTCTTCTTTCTTTTGTTCCACCACCCTTATTCTCCTCTTTTGTTTTTCAATTTTAAGCACAACTCACTTTTTAGCTTTCTTTTCCTTTTTTTCTTTTCACAACATACCTCTTATGACAGCACTTTCTTTTTCATAACACATTCAAGCACCATTGCAATTTAAAGCATCATACTCACCCAATTTCCTCTTATGTAGTCACATGACTTTTTCACTTCAGAGCACTTAGGAATTTGGATCAAATTACGGTCTTGAAAAAAATGGATTAGGCTTACATACAAGGTTGTCAAAGAAATAGGCTAAAGGCTCAAAAGGGTTAACTAGGATGATGTCCATGGGTAGGTAAAACTGAAGGTAAACATGTATAGGTTGCCAAAGAAATGCCTAAATCATATCCTAAACTTACACTCCTTATTTTCGCTTTGCATACATACCAGGCAAGTTCTAGCATCAGCCACAAACATAGAATATACTATTATCTCGCACACACAAGGCACATGGTCGACTTGTTTGGAAGTAATATAGACTCTCGACCCACAAGTGAAGGAATTGAGTCACACAATATCACATAATAAGTCACAACTAGAGCCTAAATATCTCAATAGTCACAATTGTAGCACATACTCTTGTTCTAATCTCATGCTGCCTATCAAAATAATTTCATGCGTAGCTAGAAAAATTTTACTCCTAAAAAATAAAAAAACGTCAAACGAAAAAAACAAAAAAATGGACTAAAAAAAACAAAAAAAAAACAAAGTAAACAAGCAAACATACAAACATAGGTGCAAACAAAGAAGTATAGCATGCAGATTCTGCCACCCCACATTTAAACGGGACACTGCCCTCAGTGGAAAATAAATGCGAAGAACCTGGTTTAGTCGGACTCCTCATCAATGTCGAGGGTCATACCCCCTTCGTCTGAATCATCATAAGAGTCATCGTCAGAGTTCTCCTCATCATCAGAATCAGGCAAGCGTCTATCATCATCAGTTGGCACGTCATCGTCAAGAGGTTCCTCAAAATATACGCCCACTCCACACATCTCCCGGGCATGCCTGTTCATTGGGTAGTCGTGGTCCAGCTGTTGGAGCTCTTCAGCAGTTGGAATACGTCCACATCTCATCATAGTGAATCGTGTCATGCCATAGAGATGACGGAAGAAACTCTCGTCACGAGCATGTCTCTCCGCAGTTGTAAGGTTGACTCCATGAGTTGTTTCAGCATCTTTGACCTTGGTGAGGTCAACCTTCTTTGGGTTATGTCTGAGTTTGTGGTAAGCTGGTTCCTCTTCTATATCCTCCTTCCGCAACATTGCTGTCAACAAATTGCCGAATGTGAAATGGGACCTTCGGTGGAGTCTGGCCTTCCTCATGGTAGATCGAATAATTGCCCCAAAGTTGATAGGGACATTCGTCATCAACGCATAAACCAAACACACTCTATCTCTTGATATCTTGGTGTATTGCGTCCCAGGAATAAGGCATGAGTTGACAATGCGCATCCAGATTCTTGCTTCCCTATTTAGTGGAGCATAGGGGAAGGTGTTGTGACGGCCTGTTTCCTTATGTCTGCCCCATCTTGCCATTGATCTGCTTCCACAAAGCGTGTGTCTTATCGCTCTGTAAGGAGGACTGCTGTACAGCTCTTTGTATGGTGCAGGGTCGACCGAAGGTAGGCCAAGAAAAGAGTTGATCCATTCCGCTGTAAGCTGTAACACTTGGCCCCGAATTTTGACTTCGTTGCTTGTTGTGTTTGACGACCAGTTGGCATAGAATTCTCTTGTCAAGTCAAGATTGCACTCTCCCATGTCGCGGAAGATGAAATCTAGCTTCAAAGCCATTATTTTAGCCAACATTTGCGGCTCCTTCTTTGCTAAGGTCTCCTTGTTGATCAAGTCGACGTGCACATATTTCTTTTCTTTGTTGTTGCTGTACCATGCTTTGGCTTCTTCCTCAAGAACCCACTTTATTCCGAACATTCTTCGTGGTAGGTGTGCTGAAGATGATTCTCCTTGGTCTTTTCGACTTCTCTTCTTGTCCTTTCGGGACGTGGTAGCCTTCTCCTTGCCTTGCTTTGCTTTAGGTGCCATTGTACCTGAGACTAGAAACAATGTTAGTTGCAGCACAATCTCACTTTATACAATCTATATGCAGGCACTAGGGGTACCACCCCACACTTAATCTTGTTAACCAAATTAGTGAAGTGAAAGTGGTCGAGTACTCAGATTTCGTCGATATCCGTTTTAGGATTGTATTTCGACAAGAAAATCAGCATTACATCACTTATTTACAGCCATTGGACTACTTTCATGGTGGATATAGCAACACTACAACCTAGGGGATACCACATGGAATTATTATTCTTACAACAAGCACAACCTCCTAAGTCGATAGGCACTATAACCTTATCCCGATGGCCGGGATAGTCTATCATGTAATCATCCAACCAACAATCTTAAGCAATATTCATAGCCATATTAATTCAGCAACTATCATAACAATGCTATCTAAACAAAATTCAAGTCGGAAACAAGTCAAGAATTCCCTACGTATATATTCAATCACACGATCTTGTAACAATTATCCAAACACATGAACATCACCACCAATCTCACATGATTTAGCAAAATATAATAAGCGTAGTACTTACGATAAATAGATGAAGAATAAGAGAGTACTTACTTGCTTGAAGATTGTGGAGAAGTTGTTGTGAATTGGAAGAACAAAGGAAGAAAATTTTGAGAGGATTTGGAGTGTTATGCGGCGCCTTTAGGGTTGTTTCTAATGTGGTTGTGTTATAAAACCAAGTCCCCTTTATATAGGAAGAGTATGGGTCGGGTTATGACCCATTTACAATCGGATTTGGGGACAAAATCACCACATATGCGGCGCATATCTCTCGGCATATCAATGACATATGCGGCGCATTGTCCATGGCATAATGGGACATATGCGCCGCATAGTCTATGGCATTTCTAGACATATGCGCCGCATAGTCTATGGCATTTGGTCTCAGTATCTCAAATGCCATAGAATAGGCGGCGCATAGTCAAAAGCATACCTAGGAATAGGCAGCGCATAGTGTATAGCACACTAGATTCCGAGTCCTTAGGCTATAGAATAGGTTGTGCATCGTTCGTGGCCTATTTTTACCAAGGACTAGCCTTCCTCGAAGCCTATTATGACGTGAGAAAGGCTCAATTCATAGCCTTATGCATCACCATTCCTAACTTACCGACTTTACCATACAATGCGACCAAATCGTCAATTGAAATCAATCTCCTCGTTGCATACTTCTTGCACCTATATTAGCTCAAAACAAATGAACACGATTAGTACGATGGGTTGCCTCCCACCAAGCGCCTTAGTTTTGGTCGTGGCACGACTCTTATTTTTGGATTTTCATTTATCAAAAAGAAAAAATACTAAAACGACGAAACGATAAAACGATAAAACGATGAAATGATGAAATGATAAAACGATGGGTTGCCTCCCATCTAGCGCCTTATTTATTGTCGTGGCTCGACATAGTTATCTCGAGTACTTAGACTTCGTCGAGGTAAGTGATGGCCATGTCATTCATCGAGTCAAGAGGACCGATATATGGCTTGACACGTTGGCCATTCACTTTGAAGATAACACCCTCATTGTTTTCCAATTCGACTACTCCAGACGAGTAGACTTGGATGACTTTAAATGGACCAGACCATTTTGATTTTAACTTACCTGGGAAGAGCTTGAGTCTGGAATTAAAGAGTAGTACCATGTCACCTTTTTGGAAGTTTCGTCGAACAATCCGCTGATCATGATACTTCTTCATCTGCTCCTTGTATAAATTTGATCTTTCATATGCATGGAGACGAAATTCATCTAGTTTGTTCAGCTGCTCCAACCTCAGGTTCTTCACATCATCCCAATTCAGATTCAAGTGCTTCAATGCCCACAATGCCTTGTATTCAAGCTCGATGGGTAGATGACAAGCCTTCCCATAAACTAGCTGATAAGGTGACATGCCAATGGGTGTCTTGAATGCAGTCCTATACGCCCATAGTGCATCATCTAGCTTTCGAGACCAGTCCTTCCTATTCGCATTAACCGTCTTGGCAAGGATTTGCTTGATCTCGCGGTTGGAAACCTCAACTTGTCCACTGGTTTGGGGATGATAAGGCGTAGCTACCTTGTGTTGCTTGACTCCATACTTGGCCAATACAGATTTGAATAGCTTGTTGCAAAAGTGAGATCCTCCATCACTTATGATAGTACGAGGTACTCCAAAGCGAGAGAAGATATTCTTCTTTAAAAACGCTACCACACGCTTTCCTTCGTTGTCGGCCAATGCTACAGCTTCAACCCATTTTGACACATAATCCACAGCAACCAGGATGTACTTCATTCCAAACGAATTCACGAATGGTCCCATGAAATCAATACCCCACACATCAAAGAATTCTACCTCCAGAATTTTGGACATGGGCATTTCATGGTGTTTTGAAATAACACCTTGACGTTGGCATTGGTCACACCTTCGCACATATTCATATGCATCTCTGAATATTGTAGGCCAATAATAACCGCTTTGCAACACTTTCCTTGCCGTTCGATTCCCTGCATGATGTCCTCTAACTTGCGAAGTGTGGCATGCTTCCAATATAGTAGGCACTTCTTCATGGGATATACATCGTCGAATGATACCATCCGCGCATCTTCGAAACAAATAAGGCTCATCCCAATAGTAGTGCTGAACGTCATGCATAAACTTCCTCCTCTGGTGGTAAGCTAAATTGGAAGGTAACACATTACTCACCACGAAATTTCCAAAGTCAGCATACCATGGTAATTTCTCCATTGTTGTTGCTAGTATCTCCTCGTCAGGGAATGCATCCTCAATCTGATTTTCTGGTTGCGCCACATACTCATTCTCAAGTCTGGATAGGTGATCAGCCACTTGGTTCTCGCAACCTCTTCTATCTTTGACTTCGAAATCAAACTCTTGCAGCAGCAATACCCATCGAATCAGCCTTGGTTTTGCATCCTTCTTTGTCATTAGGTACCTAAGAGCTGCATGGTCTGTATGAACGATCACCTTAGTACCCAATAGATAGGCACGGAACTTCTCAAACGCATACACAACCGCTAAGAGCTCTTGTTCAGTAACAGTGTAGTTCCTTTGAGCTTCATTTAGGACCTTACTCGCATAGTAGATAGGATGAAATAATTTCTCCTTTCTCTATCCAAGAACAGCACCAACGGCTACACCACTAGCATCACACATGATTTCGAACGGGAGCGTCCAATCTGGTGCTACCATGATAGGGGCTTCAATGAGTTTTTCTTTAAGGCATTCGAATGCCTTTAAGCAATCATCATTAAATTCAAACTTTGCATCTTTCTCCAATAGTTTGCACAATGGACTAGAAATTTTGGAGAAGTCTTTGATGAATCTACGATAAAACCCAGCATGGCCAAGAAAACTACGAACTCCCTTCACCGAAATTGGAGGTGGTAGCTTCTCAATTACCTCTATTTTGGCGCGATCAACATCTATTCCTCTTTCGGAAATCTTGTGCCCAAGAACGATTCCTTCTTTTACCATGAAGTGGCACTTCTCCCAATTCAGCACAAGGTTGAACTCTACACATCTTTGCAATGCCATGCTCAAGTTTGCCAAACATGCTTCAAAAGACTCACCAACAACTGAAAAGTCGTCCATAAATACCTCCAAAGTGTCTTCTACCATATAAGAGAAAATAGACATCATACAACGTTGAAAGGTGGCTGGTGCGTTACACAACCCGAATGGCATGCGTTTGAAGGCAAAAGTACCATATGGGCATGTAAACGTTGTCTTCTCTTGGTCTTCAGGGGCAATACAAATCTGATTGTAACCTGAATAACCATCCAAGAAGCAAAACCATCCTTTCCCCGCTAATCGATCAAGCATTTGGTCCATAAATGGCATGGGGAAGTGATCTTTGAGCGTCCAAGAATTCAGCTTGCGGTAGTCCATGCATACTCTCCATCCAGTAATGGGCCTGAGTGGAATAAGCTCATTCTTTGCATTCGCAACCACCGTCATACCTCCTTTCTTGGGAACACATTGTACTGGGCTTACCCATGTACTATCAGAAATAGGATACACGACTCCTGCGTCTAACCACTTGATAATCTCCTTCTTCACCACTTCTTGCATTGGTGGGTTTAGACATCTTTGATGTTCAATGGTGGGTGTGCACTTTTCTTAAAGCTGAATTTTATGAGTGCAAATCCCAGGTGGAATACCAATGATATCCACAATGGTCCATCCAATAGCTCTAATATACTTTCGTAAAATTGCAATAAGAGCTGCAACTTGTTGCTCACCCAAATCGGCTGCCACTATGACTGGAAGAGTATTTCCGCTTCCTAAGAATGCGTACTTCAAATGGCTTGGCAGCTCCTTCAATTCTAACGTGGGTGATTCTTCAATAGATGGCTTAGCTGGTGGTGTGGGTCGATTCTTGAGATCAAGATCCAGCTTCTTGGGGGTATAGCGATATGTCCCTAATCCCGATAGAGCACAAATATCTTCATCAGAAATTTCAGCATCATCATTCTCTCTTTTCATGAGCGAAACCTCCAAAGGATCTTCAAGAATTTGCTCTTCAGCAAGTAACTCGTTCTCATCATCAAATACAACATCAGCCACAGAAAATACACTCAGATCTTTGGGTTGCTTCATTGATTTGCAAACATCAAAGCGAACCACTTCGTCATTTATTCGGAATGAAAGCTCATTAGCTCTCAAATCTATGAGCACACTTCCCGTAGCAAGGAAAGGGCGTCCCAAGATTATGGGAACCTCTGAATCTGCTTCACAATCCAAGATGACAAAGTCTTCTGGAAATATGAATGAAGATACCTTCACCAAGACATCGCATAGAATACCAACCGGTCGTTTTACCGACCTATCCGCCATAACAAGCCTCATATTAGTTGGTGTAGGATCTCCTAACCCCAACTTCTTATATATCGATAATGGCATCAAGTTGATGCTGGCTCCTAAGTCACATAATGCTTTAGCAAAGTCCAAAGATCCGACGGTGCAAGGAATCGTGAAAGCTCCGGGGTCGGCCTTCTTCTGAACTATCGATCGAGTAGCTATTGCACTACAATGGTGCACATCATCTTTCAGCTCATAACTTGCTGCCCTCTTCTTAGTCAAAAGATCTTTCATAAACTTCGCATACCCAGGCATTTGTTCAAGTGCCTCTACCAACGGAACATTAATAGTCAGCTGCTTCAACATGGTCATAAATTTGCTGAACTTAGTGTCATCGACCACCTTCTTCAATCTTTGTGGAAAAGGTGGTGGTGGGTATGGAAGTGTTCTCTCCATGGCTTTCTTCTCCTCTTGCTTCCGTTTATTATTTTTTTCAGGCTGCACATCACTAGGTAAAACATCCTTGACGTTTGAAGTAGTTGTTGCGGCTTCTTCTCTTGTAACATCACTAGGTGTGGCGTCAATGTCTGCTGCTACGTCAACCACTTGCTTGCCTTTTGCTGAAGTTTCCAGCACCTTACCACTTCTGGTAGTGATGGCCATGCATGACCCATCATTCCTTGGGTTTTGCACAGTATCGCTTGGTAAGGTGCCAGCCTTTCTTTGATTGAATGCTGCTGAAAGTTGGCTCAATTGCTGCTCTATTTGCTTGATAGAAGTGGAATGAGAATCAACTAGTTGCTTCATGGAGGACAAATCATCAATCACCTCCTTAACTCCCGCGCTCGTTGCTTCCACTCCTTTTAATAACTTAGCCATCATGTCTTCCATAGAATTAGATGTGGTGGTATCACGTTTACCAGGGGGAACGTACAAACCACTTTTTTCATTATTTTTCTTCCAACTACCTTGGTCTTTGATTCCAGATTTATCATAATAGTTCCGACCTTGGTTTCCTTGGGCATTCCCATGGAAACCCCCCTGATTGGTCAAGTAGTTGGCCTCTTCTTCCGAATCAGATTCGTCTCCGCCTTTTAGCGCCACAGCTTTCACTTTTTCGGTCTTCCCTGATAATAAGTGCTTTGTCAGAAGATCCAATTGTGTTTTTATGTGCGCCATGTCTTGCTCACGTTCTTCTTCTCTTCTTCTTTGGTCTGCAGACATGCCAATAGATAAAGTGGGGCTTGCTACCTCAGAGTCCCTGGTATGCCAAGCTCTACTTTGCTTAGTCATTCGATCTAGCATATTGCTTGCTTGACCAAAGGTGAGGTCCATGAAAGAACCTCCAGCTGCATTATCCACCACTGGTTTAGTTATTGAATTCAAGGCTCTATACAAGATCTCCATTAGGTGAACATTGGTCATGTGATGGTTTGGGCACCTCGCTAGCTTTGTCTTGAACCTCTCCCATGTTTCATGAAGAGCTTCAGTGGGAAGCTGACGAAAGTTGCTGATTTCATCTCTCAATTGCACCCTCTTGGATGGCGAAAAGAATCTTTCTAGGAAAGCGTCTCTCAATTGCCTCCAATTTGTAATAGAATCAGGAGTCAGCCCATTCAACCATAGTGTTGCCTCCCCAGACAGAGACAATGGAAATAGACGTAATCGAATAGCATTCTGACCAACACCAGGATTGTCAAAGGACTTGCATGTAGAAATAAAGTTGATGAGATGCATATTCGGATCATCGCCTGCTAGTCCACCAAATAATCCCTTGAGTTGCAATAACTGAATCATGGTGCTTGTGATGTTGAACTTGGCTCCGGGCGCTAATGGTGGTGGAATTATTGCTCCAATGGCTCCGGCACCATCAAGATCATCATCATCATCGTCGAAAGCTGGTTGCAAAGGTTGGCGATCATACCTATACCGAGCTTGTCGACCTCTTCTGTTGGCAGGTGTTGTAGTTTCAGCAACATGCCTTGGGTTTATCAACTCGTCATCACCTAAATCCTCGTCGTCAGGATTTGTTGCTCGCCCAGGATTATCAATGTTTTGTTGTTGGACTTGAGCAGCAGCAAGAGCAGCTAATCTTGCTTGCTCGTGTTGAACAACCATCCTGTCGATTTCAGCTTGTGCTTCCATTCTTCTAATTCGTTGTGGTTCAGGATTGATTGGTAATAACGGTTGATCAGAACTTCTAGTATGGGGCATGAACTAAAAAAAAACCTGCAATAAGCAAAAACAAAAACTAAACGTAAAAGTACGAGAATCTTTGACCAAAGGGTCTAGTAATTATTACGAACTTGATTGACACTCGTATTCCCCGGCAACGGCGCCAATTTTTGATAACGCTCAATCTACAGCTCTCGTTTGAGTGTAAAGCGGTCGTTAGCAAATATAGAACCCAACCTGGGTTGGGTGTCGATCCCACAGGGAATAGCTTGGCCAACAAGTAAGCAAAATTACTAAACTTTTGGTGCAAGTCTCGTAAGAAGGGGGGATTGTAATATGTAACCAAAACAATAAAGTAAAAGCTGAAAATAGTAAAGTAAAAAGAGAAAGAGATTGTTACGTGAGTTGTAAACAATGAGAATTGAAGCGTTGGGGTTATGTCCACCTTCTGAGGTATACGTCTCTATTGGCTATGAGTGTGTAGAGTCTTGACATGCAATTGCTTATAGAGAATTGTAGTCGATGGTAAATCCAAGCGTCTCTCGACCTAAACAAGGACTATTTCACTTTAACTCTCTCGAGCTTAAAGCGTGTCTAACGATACGAATTCTCCAAGAGGTTAGTCCAGTTACGGCACTAGCTTTTTAATAGGAAAGGGTGTCCTACTACCTTGACATTATCTCTTTTCCAGACAAATAACCTTTCTCTCGAACAAGTTAAATGTTAGACTGGCCTTATTCTTGCGTTTGCAACCGCAAAGAATGTAGATTAAGATGAAGAGCGTAATGATATAAGCAATATACGTGTCTTGAACTCACAAACTCACAGCTATAGATAGTAACTCATTCGGCTTCCATAACCCCAACTAAGAGGTTTAGTTACCCATGAATGCGAAGGACATCACGATTTGCATGGTTGATGGCGTGAGAAATAGGTGATAGGCGTGTGGTTTTGGTGATTCCGTAGCAAGTAATGATTCTCTTGTTGTGGAATAGATGAATAGAAGAATAGATTAGAAGTATTTGTAGTGGAAGATGAGAGGGATGGAAGAAAATTAATTGTTGAATTAAGTGAAGAATTGAAGAATTTAGAATTAAGAATGTCTTAAAATCTCTAGCATGATAGGGTATTTATAATACTCCTATCCTACTCCTTCTAAGCTAATGAAATAAATAACCAAATCCTAATATACTAATGAAATCCTTGACCCAAATGTACTAGGGTAAGGTTACAATATCATAATCCAAATAGATTAGTGAAACACATAACCTAATTGCACTAGGTTAATGTATCTTGGTAAAAATCCAGCTTTGTGTCTGTAAGTCCCCAAAGTCTTCAGAATTGCTGTTTTAGCCCGGGACAGATTTTCCATGCAGCAGATTTGGTCCTTTAGGCGTCCAGCTCCTTTCCACTTCGTTTGTGGGCTTTCCTTTGCGTCAAGTAAGCCATAAAATGCTGTATTTTGCATCATTTATACCTGAAACTTTACTAATCATGTTTGTTAGCTCATTTATAGGAAAAAGGACTAAAAGTGCATGAAATAGATAATTAGTTCTCAAAACTAGGCTAAAATATGGGCAAAATATATTGATATAGGCACGTAAATTCGCCTATCATCAACGACCCTTAGAATACATTAATTGTCTACCTTTTAATCTTAGAAGGGGGAATAGGGGATAGAACATGGAGATGAACAAAGTATGATTTATAATCCTTTATGAAATAAGGAATTCGAATTAGTGTCTAGGATAAGGATGTACTTAGATACCTTACTTGATTCACTTGTAGGATGATGGCTTAAAGATGTTAACTTACTTGTACCCCACAAGGCTTTCAATTAGACCAACCATAACCACCAAAACCTTACCATTTAACCCTTCCAAACCATTTAAACCATTTAGGGTTCCATTACCAAGTTATATTATGCATAGTTCAATAAAAGTCCAATAATTTAACCAAAAACATCCTCATAGGTATTTTATCAAACAAGTTGGGGGCATAGTATTTCCAAAGCCAAAGTCAAGTACAAATTAACCATTCCCATGCAACCAAATATTCAAACCACCATAATAATATGAAAACCATAAATAAAAGACATTGGAAAACCATAACCAACTATTGTAACCAAAACCCCCAACATATATTTAAAACCCAAAATCATAGAACATTTGTGCCATGAAAATAATTCATAAAACATGCCTTTAGTTGGAACTAACAATAAGGGAGGATTAACATGTCTTAGATTACGAAGATGACGAAGAGAAATACCCTTGTAAACCCAAATTAATCCTATTAATGAAACTCGAGCCTTTTTTGATCCAAGAGCCTTAAGAGAATTTGAGAGTATTTTAAGAGAGTTTGAGTGATTGTAAATAGGTTAAGTGATGTCCCAGGTGTGTTATAAGTCGTGGGAACTTATGAGGTTAAGAAGGGAAATGTCTAGATTACCCCCAACTTAAACTGCTTGAAATTCCTACAAGATGGTACGATCACCCCATACCAATTGTACCCTACCATATGAGTAGTAACCACCACTCATACTCTAGGCCTCCCCTTGGACCCCAACACTTTCCAGCATACGACCACCCACGCCAAACCGTACCCAACCATACGATTAGTACCATGAAATCGTACCCCTGGAAGAATAGAATCACCTAGACTAAACTTAGGGCAACATATGACTGACACCTCACCATTCGTACCTTAACATACAACTTGTATGTTCCAACCGTACATTGAACAAAAACCATCCAACCCACACTGGTCACCATACTACCAAGGCCAACCAAACCGTACCACATCATACAAGAAGTACCCAAGTCGTATGGTGTCTAGATGCCAAAAAATGAGAAATTTTCTAAAGGTCAAAACCCAGGGTGTTTCACATTAACATACTGCTAAAACAGCTTTTGCTTAAGTGACGTCTGGCCCCTAAAGAGACTACTACATAAGCAGTTTTCGGTCGCTAAAGCGGCTTCTACTTAAGCAGACCTTAGCCGCTCAAGTGGCTGCACCAGATATCAGTTGATACTGATTTTGATGCAATCCTATCAAGTTTTATTCGAACCCGTGAAATTTGATTGGAATTCCACCGATACAAATCTTATATTTTATCACACTAATTTTGGTGTTTTGGACTCAATGAAAATATTTTTGAAAAAAAGTCATTTTTTGTAAATTTAACCCTCGAGATTTTATTTTATTATAATTTAAATGAAGGATCAAAATGAGATATAAGGGTTCCAAAATTGATCCGACCCCGTTACGACCCCAGATTTAATATTTCAAATCTGCTGACACAGTCTGTTTTGCCATCTAAGACTCAGAACAACAAGTGTTGACTGAAATCAACTATATCTCTTCTAAGTCTCTAAAAACCACAAAATCACACAACTTATTCCTGATTGCCCCGTGACAATCATATCTGAACGTCAATATCAACATGTAGCAACTACATGTAAGGATAAAAGATTCAAATCACATTGAAATAAACAATTCACAAATCAAGGTCATTATATAGGGTTACTGCCACCATCTACCGGGTCTTCCATTCAAAGATTATAACACTTCTTCTTCTGACCTTTCAATACTTGGCATATGTCAGTCTCTATTCTAGGAGTGCACATCACTCAGTTCAGTTTGACTTTATGTATTATTGGTTTGATTTATCAGTATTCAATTTGTAAATATGTTGAATTAATAACCAAATGAATAAGATATTTTTTAATCGATTTTTTATTATCATTTTTTGATCTTTATCAATTCAATTTTTGGTTTAACCATTAAGAAGATGCACATATAGAACAAATAACTTTTCTTGCACGTAAGGTAGAAGAAAACTAACAAATGATATATCCTTGAGCTTTAAGGAATGAGGAGACGACACTACAAGTATAAATTTTATTATTTATTTTTATATTATATTATATTATATTATATTATATTATATTATATTATATTATATTATATTATATTATATTATTATATATTTTATATAGAAAGATGAGTTCAAGGACGGTCAAGGGTATATTTGTCCAATAATAAAAGGTACAACATAAAATAGATGTATATTGTGAAGTACAAGTTATGAATTTTCAAAAAAAGTCATTCAAGTAGAAGTAAATTTGATGGCCATGTGGAAAGAGTATAAATATCATTTGTCACATCCATTAAAGTGGGGTTTTCTCTCTTGTATTACCAAGGGTATATTTGTTCAATATAAAAGGTACAACTTAAAATAGATGTACATTGTGAAGTGCAAGTTATGAATTTTCAGAAAATTCATTCAAGTAGAAGTAAATGTGATGGCCATATGGAAAGAGTATAAATTATCATTGGCTTAAGTCATCGATAGTCCCTTTAAGTTGTCTCAAAATTTCACTTAAATCCCTCAACTCAGGCCTATACCTATCAGGCCCCTAGCCTACCTAAATTTTGATCCACCTGGGCCTTTTTACCCAAATCTCATCAGATCCCATGCGTGTGTCTCCAAACACTGCTTATATGGAAAAATAGTCCACTCAAATGTCTCCACGTGTATTAAATAAAGCCACATATAATTGTTGAGACTTAAAACATCAAAAGGTCCATTTTGATGAAAAACATTAACCCTACTTTCTCTCTTATCGAATCTCTCTCTCTTTGATTTTAGCTCTAATTTAACTAAAATTCTTGTTAAATTGAAGAAACAATTTAGGGATTTTGCTCACATCTTCCTCGTGTAAGTGTTTTTTGATATGTATCTGTTAAATTAGTTAAATTTTAGCATAATTTAGTTTTTAGGATTTTGAAATGTCACTGTAGGGGGTGTGTTGTTGGAAATATTCTGTCACTTTCTTCACATCCTTTAAATGTTGTAGCTTTGAGCTTATTGGTGTGTTATTTGGGTATATTTTGTTTACTAGCTTTAAGTTTTTACCATTTATTGAAGGAGACCTAACAAATGGAGATTATTCTTACAAAATTTCACCATGGGAGGGTATTTTCCAATATGGTGTTCCCTACATATGTTGGAAGCTGCATGGCAGAACTAAGGTATATTGACAAGGACCACTTTTCATTGCTAGAATTGTTATTTTATACTAGAGAATTAGGGTATGAAACTGTTGGGGGGGGGGTTTATTACCAAGATGCAGTAACTAAAGAGTTCAACTCGGTTAAAAATGACCGGCATCTCCTTGAACTAGTTAAAGACGTAAAACATGTGGACTCTATTGACTTTTATGTCTGTCATGTTTTAGATGAACCAATACTTAACCCTGATGGACTTACAAGTTTTTTACCTGGACCTGAGGTTATAGATAGTGAGAAGGTGTCAGTGGATAAGGTTAGTGAGGGTGCATACCTAGAGAGAGAAACTATTGGTATTGATAAGAGTGTTAACATAAAGTGAGAATCTATTGGTGTTGATGAGGGTGCTAATATAGAGATAAAGACTGTTACTTAGGTGAAGAGAGGGAGGCTGATGTAGAAGATGTTAGCCTAGAAGGTAATAAGCCTGATGTAGAAGATATAGAAGATATCCATGTACAAGATGTTAATAGAAGGCGAGTTATCAGATTACTTAAGTAGTGATTCAGATCTTGGAGATATTTCTTCAGAAGATGGATCAGATGTTGATGAGAAGTTGAGGGCTCTTAGACAAGAAAAAAGGAATAACAAAGCCAACAATAAAGAAAGAAACAAAAAAGAAAGAAAAAAGGTTTTTGAAACTGAACAAGTGCCTGTGGGAGTTGCTGGTTGTGTAGATAAAGACTTTGAGGATATTGGAAAAATAAGTCTAACAAATATGCTGGAAAGTTGGGTAGAGATGAGAAATATCTTGATAGTTCTGACTGTTAGAGTGATGATAGTGAAGCGATAGATCTAGATGCTGTTAGAGAAGTAGATCTACCTAGACAAAAGAGTATCAAGAAAGTTAGGTATGATAAAAATTGTGAATTTGTTATGTTTGGGCTTGGAATGATTTTTGAGGGTGCAAAACAGTTTCAAAAAGCTATTGCAAATTATGCTGTAGAGTATAGAAGGCAGTTGAAGTTAAAACCTAATGAAAAACATAGAATAAGAGTGAAGTGCATTGTAGCTAATTGCTACTGGTTGCTATTTTCTTCTACTGATAGGTATTCAGGTGATTTTATTGTCAAGAACTATAACCCTATTCACAAGTGTATTCCTCTAAACAAGAACAAGATGCGTGATTCAAAGTTGATTGCTAGAATGTTCAATGACAGAATTATTTCTTAGCCTGACCCTACCTGACCCCAAGCCTTGTCTTAATGGGCATCCTATGTCCAACCAGGATCGGGGACCGCCCCCTATTACCCAACCCAACCACCTATATCTAGCCTTAGATGGGCTGAATTTCAAACATATAAAAAGATAGTGTTATTGTTCTCATTAAGACTCTAGGATAGGGTCACAACCGTGACCGAGTCCAACCTTACCACACCAACCATACCAAACCAAACCATAGACCATAAACCAAAGGGAATACCAAAACATAATATAAAAATCAATCCTAAAATGTAATATGATGGAACAGTGAGAAATAATGTCCTTTGATGCGAACCTCATTATCATTACCAATGTTAAGGCTGACACCAATATCGATCCCGACCATACCAACCCCCAGAAGTACCACAAAGCCTCTATCCAAAAGATTAAACAAATTTGGTTGGGATATGCCCTCAACCATGGACAAAACCAATATCCAAAGTAAAAGAAAAACGTCTAAAGAAATCCATAACATGAAATGATGCCTTCCCGAATGATAGAAACTCACTACTTCAGTCCAAATGTTGTCCCCGAGTCAATCACTATATAGGAGAAGTTGAAAGGCCGGTTCTTGCATAGCATAGATATATAACCGCCAGTAGACAGGGTTAGTGAATGACCGCTAACATGAATCTCAGGATAAGGATAAAATAATGCTAGTTATAAAACAAAGTGAAAAAATATTGATCACTTTCCACTTCCATTCGGGCAAATCAATTTCTTGATATAACCCTAATCGCCTCATGTGCTCAACCTTAACCTGTTAACACACCATACAATTGGCCACAAAATCTGCCATATCTTTTTTCATGCCATTCTACTAATAGATCTCCTTGAGATCATGATACATCTTAGTCGAACCAGGATGAACAACATAGAGCGACTCATGCACCTCAACCAAAATCCTTTGTCACAACCCATCGACATCAGGAACACACAACCTTCCTTGGTACCATAAAGTACCATCACCACTGATCTCAAACACCACTACCTTTTGCCTCTAATATCATCCTTAATTCTCATTAAGATAGGATCTATCACTTGCTTTTCTTTAATCTCCGCACCAAAAGATGATCGAACCACTTCTTGCACTATCACACCACCATCCTTAGAGTCCAAGAGATTAACTCCAAGATTAACCGAGCGGTGAATATCCTTTACTAATTCCCTCTTGCCTTCCTCCACATGATCCAAACTCCCCATAGATAACCTGCTAAGAGCATCAGCAACCACATTAGCCTTACTTAGGTGATAGTGAAGACTCATATCATAATATTTGCGAAGATCAAGACACCCTCTTTACCTGAGATTAAGCTTTTTCTAAATGAATACATACGGAAGACTCTTGTGATCAGACAAGATATCTATGTGAAAACCATACAAATAATGCCACCATATTTTCAAAGCAAACACCCGCAAACAACTCTAAATCATGAGTAGGATAAATCCTCTCATGCACCTTCAACTACCTAGAAGAATAGGCAATCACCTTCCCATGCTGCATCGACACACAACCAAGACCTACCCCAGATGCATCGCAATAAACCACAAACCCATCATTGCCTTCCGGTAAAGTCAGGATTGGAGTCGAAGTCAACTTCTCAAAACTTCCTTCATAAGCATCCGACCAAGAAAACTTAACCTTTTTCTAAGTCAACTTAGTCAAAAAAATAGTTATCAAAGAAAAGCTTTCCACAAATTGCCTATAATACCCGTCTAAACCCAAGAAGCTCTGAATATCGAATGGAGTCGTGGGCCTAGGTCACCTTTTTACCACAATAACCTTCTGTGGATCCACCATGATCCCTTCAATAGAAATAATATGGCCCAAGAAAGTCATAACATTCAACCAAAACTCATAGTTAGATAACTTGGCATGCAATTATTGTTTCTTTCAAGTCTGCAACGCCACACGAAGGTGATTAGCATGATCCACCTCACTTTTTGAATAAACCAAAATATCATCAATAAACACAATGATGAAGAGATTCAAATACTGCCTAAACACCCTGTTCATCAAGTTCATAAATGTTGCCAGATCATTAGTCAACCCAAATGACATCATCAAGAACTCAAAATGACCATACCGAGTATGAAAAGCCATCTTAGGGATATCCACCTCCCTAATCTTAAGGTGATGGTATCTAGACCGAAGATCTATCTTAGAAAAGAACTTGACACCCTATAACTAGTTAAACAAGTTATTTATCCAAGGAAGAGGATACTAGTTATTAACCGTCACCTTGTTCAACTGCCTATAGTCAATGCACATTCTAAGGTAACCATCCTTCTTGTGTACAAACAATATCGGTGCACCTCATGGACCCCTTATCCAGAAGATTCTTAAGTTGCTCCTTGAGTTCTCTCAACTCAGTCGGAACCAATCTATATGAAGGAATAGAAATTGGATGAGTGTTCGGAAGAAAATCAATACCAAACTCTATTTCTCTAGATGGAAGAACACCAGAAAGATCATCCGAAAAGACCTTTGGAAAATCATTAATCACCGGGACCGAAGACAAAAAGGGACCTTTCGAGTTAGAATCTATAACCTAAATTAAGTGATAAAGAAAACCCTTGGAGATTAACCCCCGAGCTCTAAGATAAGAAATGAACCTCCCCCTAGGATCTAAGGAACTACCTTCCCATTCTATAACCGGTTCACCAGGGAATTTAAAGATAACCCTATGGGTCCAAAAATCTACAGACCCATAACAAGAATGCAACCAATCCATACTTAGACTTATATCAAAATCTACCATATCCAACTTTAACAAATCTTCCAAGGTCTGCTTTCTACCAACAGATACCACATCCCCCTATAGACTCTCTTAGAAATAACCAAGTCACCTACCGAGGTAGAAACAAAAAAAGGATCTGAGATAACTTATGGATCAAAACTAAAAGACACAGCCACATATGGAGTCACATAAGAAAGAGTGGACCCTGAATCAAGCAAATAATATACGTCACGAGACAAAAGCTGTAACATACAAGTAAAAATATCAGGTGATGCCTCAGATTCCTATCGGGATGTCAAAGCATACAACCTGTTCTGACAAACACTAGAACTAAGAGCAGTAACAAAAGCAGATACCACCCACCAACTGTAGGAGCAGAAGATGAAGCCACAAAAATTTAATTTTCCCCCGTAGAAACCTTGTTGATCGGACAATCCCTGAGCCGATGGCCTACCTGGCCAGACTTGAAGTATTTGTCCTTTGTTTCCTCAAAATAGCCCTAATGATGATGACCACAGAATTGATAAGGAGGACATGAGTAAACTGACTGACCTCCGTTTGCCTTAAATTAGGCAACTTGTGCTCGAGAATTGTCACCACCTTGAAGACGCTTGTCTCCCGACTGGTAAGGAGAACTAGTAGAACAGAAGCCAGAACTCCCTACTTTTTTCTACCACTTGCCACCATCTCTATAACTCTGAGACTAAGAACCTCCCTGATCAGAAAACCTGCTCCTCTTTCCTTGCCTATCCCCTAACTCTTCCTGCTTCCTCTTCTCATTCTCAACCTGCTGTTTATGAACAGTCAACTTTGAGATGTCCATATCTTTAATTAGCAAGACAGCCTTGCTCTCCAGAATCAAATCTCTATTCAACCTAGAAGTGAACTTCCTCAACCTCTACCTCATATCAGTCACCAAATCAGGAGCATACCTTAATAGCTGATGGAACTTCAAAGCATATTTCTTTACCGACATCCTCCACCGCCTGGGGTTCACAAACTTCTCCATCTTTGCTTTCCATAAATCTTAAGGAAAAAATCGATTCATGAAGGCATTAGTAAAGGACTCCCATAACCCTTCCTCTTCCATATTACCTCTATCCTTATCCCACTCATCATACAACTGATAAACAACATCCTTGAGCTGATAAGCTACAAAGTTAAGCCCCTTTACATGAGTATTCTACATCATCCAAAAGATCTTTTCCATCTCATCCAAGAATCCCTATGGATCCTCCTTCACCTTTATTCCATTAAAATTTGGAGGATCCCTCTTCATAATATGACCAACCCATGTGGCCTCAGCAGATAAAACACTAGCCACAACCCGCTCAGCCTGAACAATAAATAATTAGGCAATAATATAGCTAGACTGATGAAATTCTACATTTGTAACGTTGCCTTGAGGGACTTGATGAGAACTAGCCGAGATAGATGGAACTCCAACACCATCAGGAATAGGACCATAAGATCGAAGATGTATTCCAGATGTAGGACGTACCCCTTCGGCATTATCCCAAGATGGGACAGAGGAATTTCTTTGTGTTTCAGATCTAGGAGGCATGATATGAAAGATGAACAAACAAGGATTAGAGGAGATTCCAAGACTGAGAACTCAAGATTGAATATAGAATACCAAGAAAGTGAAACATTCCTAAATGTCTTGCAAGTCCCTCTTATGAGTGTGGCGTGCTTCATATCCCTAAAAGAGACTCTACTTGACACGACTTTATGGACTTCCCAGTTGACCATGAACTTAGTGAGCATCCCAAGTCCAACCAGGACCGGGAACCACCCCATGTTACCCAACCTAACCACATATATCCAGCCTTAAATGGGTGTAATTTTGAATATATAAATAGATAGTATTATTGTTTTTATTAAGACTCTATGATAGGGTCACAACCATGACCAACCCAACCAAGTCCAACCATACCATACCAACCGCCCAACCATACCAAACCAAACCATAGACCATAAAACAAAGAAAATACAAAAACATAATATAAAAATCAATCCCAAAATGTAATATGATGGAACAGTGAGAAATTATGTTCGATGATGCCAGCCTCAATATCATTACCAATGCTGACTGATACCAATATCGATCCCATCCATACCGACCCCCATAAGTACCATAAAGATTTTATCCAAAAGAGTAAACAAATTTGGTTGGGGCATGCCCCCAACCATAGCCAAAACAAATATCCAAAGTAAAAGAAAAGTGTCTAAAGAAATCCATAACATGAAATGATGCCTTCAAAAAGGATGAAAGCTCACCACTTTAGTCCAAATATTATACCCAAGTCAATCACTATGTAGGAGGAGTTGAATGGTCGATTCCTGCATAGAGTGAGTATACAACTACCAATAGATGGGGTTAGCATACAACTATATCCAACCAAGTGAAACCATCCAACCATGCCAGTTATAAAACCAAGTGAAACCATCCATATTGCAAACAACCATACATATATAAGTGTTGGGAAAGGAAATTGGATTTAGCATTCATTTAAAACCTTTATCTAGGCTGTGTAGATTTGCTTTCCTAACCACCCATGGGCCATATGGGTTTAACTCCCCTACTAAAAGGGCCTCAGTACGTGTAGTCGCACAAACAGGGAATATTCCATAGGAAGACTAGTACATCCCCCATATAAAATATGACACATACACATGGTTATCAAGACCCCTCATATTGACAACTATGAGTTTTTGATTTAGGTCCCCCTGGGACTACCACGTTCCAAGGCTTAACTACACACCCCGCCATTAATGCCCAATTAAAACCAGTCTTTAAACAATCATTACCATTTATTAACCAAGGACAATATTGGTGGTATCGTCATACCACCCCTTACTTGCAAATAATATCCATAACCAAACCATTAAGGTTAAGGGGACTTTGAAGTGTCCTTCCATATACCATATTTAACCACTTAGGAGACTTCCATGTTCCCCACAAGTATAACCATTTAGCCTTTAGCCTTTTCAAATCATTTAAACCATTCATAAATTCTTTACCAAGTTTAAAACATATAAGTGTTCTATTAAATAAAGTCAATGCAATGAACATATCTTTATAAGCATTGTATCAAACACATTGGGGGCATAATATAACCAAAACCAATTCCAAAGACCCTTAAACCATTACCATGCAATCCAATTGTCCAAAACCACCATTGATGTATCTAAAAGTATGAGTAAAACCACAGAAAACCATAATTAAGCATTCAATACCAAAACCCCTAAATAATAGTTGGAAACCATAATCATGAAATAGTAAACCATGAAATCAATCATATCAACCATGAATTTAGTTGAAATTATAATGAGGGAAGAGAATAATTCCTTATACTAAAGAATTGATGGAAGAAAATCACCAAGACAAGCCCCAAAGTAATCCACAAGATAAAACCCTAGCCTTCTTACCCCAAAAGCTCTTGAGAGAATTATGAGATGTTTTGGAATAGTTTTTAAGTGTTAATCAATAGAATAATATGGTAAATAACTTTCTAAGTGTATTAGAAGTCGTGGGTCCTAGTTAGGGTAAGTAGGAAAATATCCAAAATACCCTCACTTAAATCCCTTAAAAACCCATCATAGGGATACGATTGACCCATATGAGTCATACCCTCCTATACGATATGTATCCTCCACTCGTATCCAAGCCTCAACCCTTGGATCAAACACTGTTCAGTATATAACTCACCCAACTATGTCGTAATCACAATATATGATCTGTACCCATAACCTGTATCCCTGGCAGAATAAAATACCAGTCGGATCAAACACTGCCCACCATACGAGTCCTTGATACGACTCGTACCAAGCCCTACGACTCATACCCCTAATTGATACCCATATCAGTGACCAAAACCATCCCACCAACTAACACTGGTCAGCATACAATAGGACCATACAACTCGTACCCCAGCATACGGCTAGTACCCATAAGTCGTATTGGATCCAGAGAATGGATTTTTAGCAAATTTTCTAAGTGTCAAAACCTAGGATATTTCACAACCATACATAAGGATTTGGGAAATTCAGGATTTGGTAAGAGAGGTGATGGGTCTTTATGTAGGTAAAATTTTTTGTTATAGGGCTAAACAGATTGTTATGAGAGAGAATATGGGTGATTAGAAGCTGGAATTTGCCATATTATATGACTATGTAGATATGATCAAGAAAATAGATCCTGGAAGTTCTTACTGGATAAAAATTAACAAAGAAACTGAACCAGGGAACAACCTCTTTGTTTATTTCTATGTGTGCTTTTATGCCTTCAAGCAATGATGGTTAGATGGGTATAGAAAAATTATTGATTTTGATGGATGCTTTCTTAAAGGAGCTTGTAAGGCTGAGTTGTTGGTTGCTGTGAGAAAAAAATGGGAACAACCAAATGTATCCTATTGCATGGACAGTTATGGATACAGAAGCAAAACATAACTGGGAATGGTTCATAAGGTATCTGATTGATGATCTAAATTTGGGAACTGGTGAAAGCTTGAATGTAATATCAGACCAACAAAAGTTACCATTACTTAATTTTTTTTCTTATTATTTGACTTTTATTTCCATTAAAATTTATGTTCTAATCATGCTTATACTTATTACAGGGTCTTATTCTTGTTTTGAAGGATTTGTTAGCAAATATTAAGAGAAGAATGTGTGCTAGACATTTTGGAGCAATTGGCATGTGCACTGGAAAAAAGAAGAAAGAAGGAACCAGTTTTGGGGATGTGCAAAAGCAAGCTTTGAAGTCAAGTTTTGAGAGGAGATGCAAGCAATATCAAGGCTAGGTAAGAAAAAAGTAACTAAGGACATGTTGGTTAATCCTCATTCTCCTTGGTTCAGGGCATATTTCAAAACACATTCTAAATGTGATATTATAGAAAATAACATGTGTGAGACTTTAAATTCTTAGATCTTAGCTGTTAGACATAAGTCCATAATCACAATGTTAGAGGATATTAGGCATAAAATGATAAATATACATGTAGATATGATCAGATTTGTTGAAACATGGAGTTCAGACATTGGACCTATGGCAAAAGCTATTTTAGAAGATAACAAGGAATATCCAAATAGGTAAAAAGTACTATAGAATGGAGTTGATGGTTTTGAAATTGCGGATGGGGGTTACACATTTGTTGTTCACTTGGACAAAACGTATTATGACTATAGGTTATGGATGGTAAGAGATATTCCTTTTCCTCATGCTATTTGTGCTTATTATTACTTGAATGAAGATCCTCATTAGCATGTAGAGCACTAGTATAGCAAAGAAACTTTTCTTAAGTTTATAACCATTTTATTCAACCAATTACCAATATGAGAATGTGGATGGAAACAACAAACCCATCAATTGAGCCTCCAAAATCAAGAAAGATGTCAGACAGACCTGGCAAAAATAGAAGGAAGGGCAAGGATGAGCCAAAAAAGGGGGCAAACTGTCCAAAAAAAAGTATCAAGATGACTTGTTTAAAGTGCAAGCAAGTTGGCCATAACAAGACTGTGTGTGCAAAAAGAGTAAGCCTTAAATGAATTTCATAATAGTTAATAATTTTTGTAAAGTTAACATATTTCTTAACTTTTCATATTTCTATTTGTCTTCTAGAATGGGATGAGGAGCAGTAATAGTACTCACCTCGTACTCAGCCTACACCCTTATGGAATCCACTACCACCACCACCATAATCAAGTTCTATTTGTGGTTACACCAGTGCAATGCTAATATATACCTACACTAAAAGTCAGGTATCAAGAGTAAGTGATATATGTTCTGCCGTAATATTCTTCTTCTTCTTATTATTATTATTGGTGAAAGTTGCTGAAAATATTGTGTTTTATTCATTCACAGTCAAGCTCCTCCTTCTATACATATACAACTATACAATCCAGTTAATCAGGATTTATTTGTGCTAGCACGACTATTATTCCAAGAGCACTTCAAAGAAAGGTGTCAAGTGGGGTTGGTAGAGGTCAAGGTGGTGCTGATAGAGGTAAATATGGTTCTGATAGAGGTCAATGTAGTGCTAATAGAAGAGGTGAAGGAGTAACTGGTAGAGGTCAAGTAGGGAATGGTAGAGGATTGGGAAGAAAAATAGCTAATGTAAAAGGGACCCCATTTGAAAGTGGAAAAAATGATTCTTCCAGTTAAGTTCCACCTTTGCTGACCAACAAGAGGCCATACAATGCTACCTCATTTGTTGCTGCTACTGGATACAAAACGCCTGCAACTAGTTTTGGTGTATACTCTGATCCAATAACTGGAATCCAAGTGTACAATATATTTCTCTTTGCCTTATTCTGTACCTATAACTATGTTTTCATTCAAGTTTTCAATGTTCATTGTCTTACAATTTTATTTGATTTTGCAGCCTGGTACATCAAGTGAGAAGGTTCTTTATGGAGGTACAAATTTAATAAGTGCTTTACCAACCAATATAGATATTGGTTTTAAACCTCGTGGCCTAAAGTGGAATGAAAAAGATGCAGTCACCAGCAAACAATTGTAACAAAGCAAACAAGAGAAACAAAGTGGACGCAACTAAGTTTTCTTCACCAGTTGGATATTTTAAGAAGTAGTTCATTTAGAAATGATTTGTTCGCATGATACTGTAATGAAGGTTATACTCTCATTTTGAACAAATTGTGTTATTGGTTTTTGAACAACTTTTTCTTATGCAACAGTTAGTGACTTTGTGGTATATTATAGTAGTACTATTATGCTCAATGTTGAGTTTTTTTTAACACCTTATTTAGTGATGTACGTACTTTTTAGCTCAACTTTGAGCAATTTTAATATGATGTGCTACTTTTTGCACTTTTTAGCTCAACTTTGAGAAGTTTTAATATTATTTATTTTAGTTCATTTTTTAGCAATACTTTAAGTAGTTACAAATAGGCTATATGGTTATGCTTAGTTAGGTAGCAATACCTTATTGCACAACTAGACAGAAAGTAATTGACAATGTGATTGTCATACAAAACATGTCAATTCATTCACATTAAACATGTCAAAATAATACAAAATAGACTACCCAAACAACTCCATTACAAACTAACTAGGATAAACTACTCAATACCTAATTGCCTATTCAATAGGCAAGCATAACTAATACCTTACATCATATTAAAGAACCACTTTACAGTAAGAACAAATAGAAGAAGCAGAACAAGTCTATTCAATTTGAGCTTTGCACATTTCCTTTGAAGTTTAACTTTTTTGAGTTTTTGCCTCAATGCAATCAACTTCTCTTCACTATCTTTCAATTTCCTACACAAAGTATTCCTCTTGTTCAACCTCTTTGAGTTTTTTCTTCAGTCGATCACACAAATTTTTACCATCTTTGCACCTAATCATTAATGTCGATTCCACCTCAGAAGATTGATGCACATAAATTAAAAATTTTGGATTAATCCATCTAAAGTAGCCACATCCACCATTTTTCTAAAATGCAAAAATAGTAAAATTAACAAAAAATTACCAAAAAGATATAATTTTAATTTGTATTACAAACCTTTGAAACTTTACATCCAAAAACTCTACGACATGAATTTGATGGAGTCCTTGAAGTTCTCAAAGGACAAAATTTGAAACACTAACAAAAATTAGGTAACTCAACATTAACTGAATTTTGCGACATTCTTGTCTAAAATGAGGAAAAAATTGATTTAAGAGAAAGATGAGAGAAATTATGAGATAAATTTGAGAGCGAGATGAGAGAAATTAGAGAAATTGTGAGAGAATTTGTAACGACCTAAAAATATGATGAAATATGTAAAATTTGTGATTTTATGTGATTTAACTGTTTTACCCCTCCCTATAGTTGCATTATGGTATTTCTAGGGTGTGGAGTAGTTGAAATGATTTTTGATGAATTTTGATATCATTTATGCAATATTGTGATTTTTTATGGTTTCAAGAGCCTTATTTTGGACTTATGTGGTTATATTTTGATATGTGCGATGGATGACCGAACGAATTATGCCAGCAGCTCCAGAATATCGATTTTAGGCTAGTTATACCTTTGGTTTGGGTCCTGGTTCACCCGAGTTCATTTCGACCTTTTGGTCGGAAAGTTGAAAAAATTGAAAAGTTGGGTGTGGGACCCACTTTTGGTTGAAACGACCTCATATTAAAAATTCAATTTTGCCAACAGATCTGGAATGTCGATTTTAGTGTGTTAGTATGTTTGAATGATTTTACGGCTTTTAAATCTCATTTCGACCCTCGATTTAGAAAATTGTGATTTCGGGTCTCGAGGGTCAATTTTGTGAAAATAATTTTTTCTGGAAAATATGGTATCGCCATCGCGTTCGTAACATCGAATTTAGTATGATTGCATAGTTCGTTTACATAAATCAGACTCCGAACGAATCCCGAATACCCCGTCAAAGTCCATTTCGAGTTAGAATAAAAATTGCACAGTTATGCAGAAAAAAATCTGCAATATATATAGCAGCTTTTTCACATTTTGCTCATTTTTCATCCCGTCTCTTGAGAGTTAAACCCTAAATATCTTGGGAGCTTAAAAGTGAAGTTTGTGAGAGCTTGGGAAGCTAGATTAACACCTATTTCTTGATTTTAATTACGGATTTAAGGTAAGAATTCACCCTTTTCTTAGAAATTTCTTGATAAATTTCTCAAAACCCCAAAAAATCTTAAGGCATGATTTTAAACCCAAATTTCATCCCCTTTCACTTGAATAATATTTTTATCTTATAATTACTAGTTTTTCATCAATCTAACCTTCAAAACAACTCCGATTCTTGATTTTAACCTGGATTTCAAGGATTTTACCCGGTAAAGCTCAAAAATAGTTTTTCTTCGATTTGAACCCCGTTTTTCACTCGATTTAACTTGAGTTTTCAGCTGTAGGTTCCTAAAAATATGGGAAATATATTTTTGAAGTAAAGTTCTAATTGTGCCCTTCTTTTTCAGAAACCTATTTTGGGGGTCCGTTTTGATCCCGAATCAAAAGTAGTCAATATGGGTGTCGTTGGTTTTGTTTTGATGTGTAGATTTTATATTTGATATTTTCAGTAGAGTTCAGAATTGTTCGTGAAAAGTAAGGTCGCGAGTTCAAGTGTAGCAGACCGATTTTGGCTTTTGAGGTAGGTTATGGCTTAATTCTTCAGACTGGGTTGGGTAGTAAATGATGGTACAAAATGCATGTTAAGGGTGGAAACTAATCATAAAAAATAGATATCTACGTGTTGTGCCCGTGTGGAGGCCTATATGTGATGTAATTGTCGAAATTGAAATATTATGTGATATGTTTTACCGTGTGAGGTCCTATGTGTCATTGATAGCCTTGAATACATGTGAGTAATTGTGTTGTATTTTTAATGTGGTACCATGGGTGTATTGTGATTATATTCATACTTTACTGGCATATGGGACGTGTGAAAATTCATGGATGAAATGAAAATAACGAGTGAATATTAGCTCATGTGGCTGTGGAAATATATCATTGTGGTTGGTTGTGGAAATATATCATGTGGTTGGTTGTGAAAATACTTATTGTGATTGGTTGTGAGCATTACATCTTCATATCATACTCATTCATGAAACATTGGTACCACCGTGGCAACATCTGAGAAACACTGGCAACACCTTTTTAAAAATATTGTAACACCTTATTAAACCCTTTTTAAGGGATATGCTAGAAAGGAGATCTGAGATATGTGGATTGTATATGGGTTGATGAACCCCCAATGGGTCCTACGTCGGGAAGCTTTGACTCCGTAGGTGTATACAGAGATTGTGCGACGATCCTGGAGGTTGTGCGACAACCTCGTGCATCATTATCATCATCATCATCATCATATACATTGCACTTACTTTATTGTGTTTGTGTTGTGTTGTATTGCCTTATTGACTTATCGTCTATGTATTTGTCTTACCTTTCTTTACTTGTATTTGAGGATCTCGTATCTACATGTTCTCTCTTGCTCTATTTTATATGTGACATAATCTATACTTGTGTTCTATATCTTAATGTGTTTTTGCAATATATGTGAGATATATTAGAACTGTTAGTGCAAGCGGTGTGGGCTACCGTTGTGGGACATTTTCTGGTTGCAGGTGACGTGCCCTTAGTGTATATTTTGTATGCCTTATTTACTACTTTCCTTAGTCGGCCTATGATACCTACTGAGTACAAGTGGACCGTACTCATACCTACTGCGCCCTTTTGGTACAGGTCCTAGCTCGAGTGCGCCTCAGCTTACTTGATTCGGGCGGTTGTTGGAGCTTCCAAGGTAGCGGCTGGACATTCATGCGTCCGAAGTTCACCTCTATCTTTTTATACTAGTTATATCTTTATTAGTGTTCGGAGACAGTTATTATTCCTTTGTGGTTATTTTTCCGATGTATTTGACTCTTGGACTGTATTAGTAGTTCTTACACTATTGACACCTAGTTTTAGTCATGATTGGTGTTTTGGATAAGTTCTTTCCGCATTGTTATGATTATTTATATGGTTCGGTTCCATTCTAGAAGCCTTACCTTGGGTATTTCTGTCTTTTTCTCTATTCGTATCAGTTTGGGTAATCGGCTTACTTGTCAAGATACGCCGCGACAAATGCCATCATGACCCTCGTTTTTGGGTTGTGATAGAATTGAGCTATGAGAGATTAGAGAATGAGACAAATGTAAGAAAATGAGAGAAATTAGGTATTTTTAATTTGGGGGTGAAGGGGAGAGAAAAGTTGATGTTAAATAACGTTAACTTTTGCCACATCGACTGAATTTCATGGTTCAAGCAGCCTCAACGAGTACATTGCACGCGGTGTTCCATGTAGGCAAAAAAGGCCTGGGTGGATCAAAATTCCGGTGGGTTAGGGGCCTGATAGGTACAAGCCTAAGTTGAGGGGTTTAAGTGAAATTTTGGGACAACTTAAAAGGGCTATCGATGACTTAAGCAAATATCATTTGTCACATCCATTAAAGTGGGGTCTTCTCTCTTGTAAAAATAGTCATTCTAAAATTAAGGCCATAAATTATTGGCATTTCCTTGTATATACATCTCTATTATAATATGTACTCTATTATCTTATCTTTCTATAAAATATTCGTTCTATAAAACAGACACTTTATTTTAAATTTCTTAAAACAGGGTTAGATCTAATCTAATTGATGTATTTTGATATTTCTTCATATTTTAATTTATTTATCATGTTTGCTAAAATGATTAAATTTAGCTATTTATTATTTTAAAAAAATAATATATTTCATTCATATTTTTCACTTTTAATTTTTCTCTAATAAATATATAAATAAATAAATATGATATAAGTATATTATTAGTTGTGATCAAACAATAAAGAAGGTTAATTTAATAAAAAAAATTATATTCTTTTAGAGCACATGAATGAAGATAATGTGGCAAATTAAATGGACCAAATGTAATTGATGAAATCAAAGTAAACTTAAAAAGTTCACAAAATCTTATATTATAGTTATTCATTTAAGTAAAAGTTAAGTTTGTATTTGTTTGGTATTAAGGAGTTGAGACTAATTTAAATAAACTGAACAACTATACATGAGTATGGTAAGTAAATGTTAAGTTAAATTTAATTAATTATAGTAGATTACTTAGTTCAATTTTAAAATTATGAATTAATGCATAATTCTACTATTCCAATATTTTTTCCCAAATAAGAACATGAAAAATGAGTTTATTTTTAATTAAACTATCTCTTTTAGCAGAATATTAACGAATTTCATGAATGTATTATATTTTAGAATTTGAGTTTTCACAAACTTTATGATTGTAGCAAATTTAATAATAAACCTTTTGAATACAAAACATGAACTAATAATTGATTATTTTTTGAACATCTAACTTAATGGTTATTAGAGAAGTAAATGAATTTAAGTTGAATACTATTTAAATAAACAATTTTAAGAATAATTTGAAAAATTAGATAACCTATTAATATTGATAAAGACAAAATTTGAAACAAACTAATAAAATTACAAATATAGCCCCATATAAGAAGTCAGTTATAACATGTCTTTTTCATTATTTTTCTTCACGTATTGAGTCTCAAATGGAGCTACGGTTTCATTTGTGTTGAATTGCTGTAGTTGAACTTTCAGTCATTATCTCACATTGATTATGAAGTACGAATAAAAAATATTGAAAATAAAAAAGTGTATAATGACCCGTAATAATTAAATAACCAAAATAGTAAGAGCATGTAAATATCAATTATTAATTTCTCCTTTAAAATACATTATGAGTCATAGCAACAACAAATAAAACTAATCATTGGTAGAATAACTAATCGAATTGTTGTGAAGTAACAATAATTTCCAAAAACTTAATTTGATATGTAACTATAAATACTGAATACCTAAAAGAATGTTAATAAGAAATTTTAAAATTTAACTCTAAATAAAAATTATTAAAGAAAATAAAATTATAATTTGAAATTGTATATACAATCTTTTAATTAACCTTGTATAAATGATAAAAGCACTTAGCAAGTATATATCATTCTAAAAGAAAAAAGAAAAAAACTATTGTATCATACTAACAATGTTTGAATCAAATATCTCAGCTCCTAATAAAGTGTTTTAATAGATACTTTCAGTTCAATTTTAAGAGTTTTCATATATATGCTGCTGGTCTCATTTGTTTATTAGGTAATTAAGTTAAACACATAAGACAGGTCATCTAAAACAAGATGTAAAATCATAATTTTTTTTAATTCTTTTATCACTTTGTAAGGATATATATGATTCATTATAATGTTCATTAAGTAAGTCGCTATTTTCATCTATAAAACGCATATAAATATATTTAAAATTAATTTATACACGGAGTAGTATCCTTTATTTTTCTTATGATTCTATAAAAATTATTAATATATTGGCACTTGTAATTTTAATTTATTCTCTTGTATAATTTTCAAATAAAATTGAAAAAGGAAAAAAAACATTAAACTTGATTGTTTATTTCAACATAATGTGTTTCACTTGATGTAAAAATATAAATTGAAGCATATGCTATTTTAATGTAAACTAAGAAAATTTAAATAAATAATAAGTTATTATTTCATATTATAAAAGAAAGAAATTTATTTTATTGTAAAGTCTGATCTCTATTATTATTTTCTATCATGTTTATCTAAAAATACTAAAATTTATTTTGAAAAACTTATTAAATACCAATATAAATATTTTAAAGTATAAATAACATAAATACCAACCCTTTTGAAAGTAACTACACTCTCTCATTTTTTAATTACTTTACTCTCTCTCACTATTAATATACATAACATAGCTGTAACGCCCCGAATCTGGTATCTGGAACACTACACGGAGCTTATGACCCCGAAGGACCACAAGCTAACCCATGACTGATATTTGTATCTGAACATTTCATAACATACTGTATAAATGCAGAAATAGTAGGCTGAAACATGCCATAAGGTTCAAAACTGATAAACATTTGCTAAAACCATATCTGAAAAATGTGGTACGATAGTACCAAAACTGAAATAATATCTGAAAATACTGTAGTCTAATCTAGTCCGAAAGCCTCTAACTGACTGAACTGTCTGAATAAGGAGTTGATGAGACATGTCCCCAACTAACCCCATCTAATGAAAACTAAGCTGAAATAATGAAATAAATAATCATATCGTCCTCGAAGGATGAGGACTCACTGCTAAATTTGGCAACTGAAATCTGGATGCTACTGATGCTTTGGAGCTAGTGCTTCTGAACCTATGGTATAAAACACCATAGCAAAAATGCGTTAGTACGATTGAATGTATTGGAATGCAAGTGAGGTAGGCTGAATACAAAGGGTTCAAATGCATGAACAATGCTAACTGACTTTATAACATGAACGTGAGAATACATGCATGAATAAGTGACTGTAACTGAATTCGTGATGGTACTGACTACTTAGTTTGATTACTGATAACATGAGTCACTGATAACTGATATAACTGATACTGAGTGACTGTATCTGACAGTCTAGGTTCTGATGGAACTAACTGAGTTTCGTACTATTCTGAGTTGACTGTATCTGACAGTCCTGAAAATCTGAAGAACTATCTGAGTTCTATTAGTGAGATTGAGTCTGAAACTGTAATTGTGGGAAGTAGTCATCTAACCAACATTCCCCAAATAACGTAATATAGCTGAGTTGGGGTCCACTCTGTAACCCCAATTGAAAGGGTATCAATATCGCGCCACAAGTAAGGACAAACTATGGGTAACCCTCATCTGACAGTGTTCCCAAAAGAGAACGGTGGGACCCTCATCTGACAATATTTATCCATCTCATCAAACCTCATCTATCAGTGTTGATGTCTCAACCTATGCTGGCTACATAGTTCTGGAACGTAAGGATTGCTTCTAAGGATCACACACTCATCTGTCAGTGTGTGTCCTCATCCTTGGGTTTACTCGGTGCTAAATTCTACTCCCATCTGAATAGACACTGAACATGATTAACTGAACTGAACTAAGTTCCATTGACTAACGAAATACTACCGAGATTACTGAATTACTGAGCTTTCGGAGATTACTGAGTTTACTAAATTTTCCTGAGCCACATGACTGACTGAATTCTATGGATCATGGATTGACTGAGAGTATCGTGGAAATATGACATTGGCTCTAGGCACACAGCTAAATTGTCGGGTATTAAATACCCCCAGGACTCAATATCATGAAAGTAATTCATGGCATAAATTCTAAACTACAACAATGGCTACACATATATCCATAATCCATTGACTAAGACATTTCATCAAACACTTGACATGCATGAACTTGTATATGAAGGGGGATTTCATATTATCATACTAGTATGACACTTTTCCTTCACATAGGCATTTAATCAAACACATAGTGAGCACAGTATATGTAGACAACATTACGCAATAAGTAAACATCATGATTCAGTTCTAATTTCACCATTCAAGGGTTTAATCATGGGTTCACATGAATCTACAACCATAATAATTAATTTTTCTTAAAATTAATCACCAAACATGGATTAGAATTCAATTGGTCATTATCAACATGAACAAAAGCAAACCTAACATGGAATTTATAAAAATCCATATACTTGAACTTTGAAAAGAGATTCTTGGGCTTCATGGACGAAAGCAGTCCATGAATGAACACTATGCATACCTGAGTTAATGAATTTAGAAGGACTGATAGAGAGTTCTTGTGATTTGACCCTTGAATTTGAGAGCTAGGGTTCCTTGGCTTAAGAGAGAGCAACTCAATTTGGAAAAAATAAAGTGAATAATGATATCCTTAGGTCATGTAGGGTTAAATTTCATGTTTAAGGCTAAACTAAAATTATGAAAAAAGACCCATTTAACCCTGGACGCATCTTTTGATTTTTGTCAAAATCTCTTAATTTAACAGGCTGGCGCGATGTGGCGCTATTGCTTCGGTACCCACTAAAATCGGCATAGATTAGGTATAATTATATAAAAAATACAGAATAAATGCTATAATTTATTAAAAATCACCCAGAGAACAAATATATAGTTGGGTGTAGTGGCTTGAGGATGTTACTCCCATGTCCAGTTTTTTAGGTTCGAATCCCTACAGCTACATACTATTTTTTATAATTTTTTTTGAGCACCCACAATCTTGAATTCCTGGGTCTACCGCTGATTTGTACGTCTTTAAACCAGCAAACATAATCACAATTTGCAAACTCTTGCGTCGCCTGATCCTCGCTGTCGCATTACTCGACCCTCTCCATTGTCTGACCCTCCCGTTGTAAATCCTTGTCATTGCAATTTTAGTTTTGAGACGCAGAGAGGCAAAGAATCAAAGAGAAAATAAATGAAAAGGAAAAGTAAATTGAATAGGATTTCAAAAAATGTGAAGGCACAAATATATATATACTAGACATTGAAGGCCCGATCTAGCACGTGCCCATTATATGTTAGTATTCTTTTATCTCAATTCATGTGACACAAATATAATTTAGATAATTAATTATTAAAGTAATTTTAATTTTTAATTATTGTGATTTATAATACTTTTTCTTCTATTCCAATTTAAGTGACACTGATATAATTTCGAAAGTCAACCTATATGACACTCTGTAATTTCGATAGTCAATCAAATATTTTATTATAATTTATAATACTTTTTATTCTATTCCAATTTAAGTGACTCTGATATAATTTCAAAAGTCAACACATATCATTTTGTGTCCATTTATGAAATATTATTAATTTTCTAATTCGATCATAATAATCAATTAGGGGTAGTATAATAAAATCACGACAGAAGAAGCAAAGAAGACACGTCTTAAATGACTTATAACAACTAATTAGAAGTGATATAATAAAATTACTATAATAAATCCTTGTGGGAAAAAACATAAATGAGCCTCATATAAGACATCAAGTTAATTTAAAAAATTAAATATTAATTTATTATTTCATGTCTATTTTTTACTTTTTATTAAATATTATAAATTTTTAATACTTAAATAACCTGTAGTAATTAATTAGGGTTGATATAATCAAATTACAATTGAAGCAGCGAAGAAGACATGTCTTAAATGACTTATAACAACTAATTAGAAGTGATATAATAAAATTACTATTAAAAATACTTGTGAAAAAAGTATAAATGAGTCTCATATAAGACATCAAGTTAATTTAAAAAATTAAATATTAATTTATTATTTTATTCTCATTAATTCTTCTAAATTTGTTTTCATTAATTTTTCTATTAATTGTATATTTTTCATATCAATTTTCCAATATTCTAAATATACGTAATTTATCATGGTTGATGCGTAGGTTTGGTGTGTAAGTATTTATAAGAATAGTTAGGTATGTGAGGTGGTAATTTATTTCAGTCATAAAATATTTATCAAATATTTTTTTCAATATGATTTTTCTTATATCTACAATTTCTATATCCTTAAGTACATACAAAATAAGTATTTTAAATTTATCTATCATTTCGTCAGATAAATAAGTATTCATTTTTCATATGATGCTTTTTCAAAATATTCTCTTCAATCATACACATAACAAAATATGATCATTTTAGATTATTATATACTAGATTATTCTTAAATAACATATTCTTCGATCACTATTAGCATGGTAATCTGGACACTTTTCCCTTAAACAGCGCCTCTACTCTGGCTACTCCCCTATCACGGCTTTCTTGCCTCACCGGTTTCACCTTTAGGATGGCATAGTTCTTAGGGATTTTTCTCCTTTTTCACTTTGCTAATAAACTTCTTAACATGTTATTTTTCGAATAATTCTACTAGAAAGTAACTAACATGAACTTATTTTATCATATCATGATTGTTAGGAATTTATGAATTTAGCTATTCATAATCATAAATAAATATACCTGTTCTGGTAGGTTTGATAATTCTGGGCTTTGTTCATCCATAGCTTTTTCTTAGAAATATATCTGTTTTTTATTAAATATTCAAAAGTTTTTTGTTTACAAAGAAGGAGGCTTGCTTCAACACATGAAGACTTGCCTCTAACTGAGAAAAATGCTCGTCTATTTATAACCTAAGAATGAAAGTATATCTATTATTTTACTTTACACGTATCCTAATATCTTTACACGTCCCCTACTTAATAATTACATCTTTTACAAAAAGTCTTACAAAGACAAAAAAGCAATTATGGCAAGTGCCAAAAAGTCAACAAAATTAAAAAGCCAATAGTTCCTATACATTATTTACATAAAGGAAATCAAGAAAGCTATCTACATGTCGCTTTCATGATTTAATAACTTGTCTTTTATTTTTTTCCATTATTGCTTCGTTGTTATCTTTTAGTTGGCATCCTTGAAAGAAAACTGATTGGATAGAGGAAAGTGAAAAAAGTACACAAAAGTTAGAAAATAAAAAAAATACAGAAGACACAGTAGAACTAGTTGTATTTTCGATAAATAAATAAAAATAACTATATTTTCAATAGATAAGGTAGAAATAATAAATAAAAAATTAAGACAATTATATAGTGAAGATCCATTAAAAGGATTTGGAAAACATAAAACTACTATAAAAATTGAATTAATAGATAAAAATAGCATAATAACTCAAAAACCATTAACATATAATTTTAACGATTTAAAAGAATTTAAAATGCATATAGATAAATTATTAGAAAAACAGTATATACAAAAAATTAATAGTAAACACAATAGTCCAGCATTTATAGTAAATAAACATAGTGAACAAAAAAGAGGTAAAAGTAGAATGGTTATTGATTATAGAAATTTAAATGCAAAAACTGTGACATATAATTATCCAATACCAGATAAGATATTAAAAATAAGACAAATACAAGGATATAACTATTTTAGTAAATTTGACTGTAAATCAAAATTTAACCACTTAAAGTTAGAAGAAGAATCTAAGGAATTAACCGCATTTACGATACCACAAGAATTTTATGAATGGAACGTATTACCATTTGGATATAAAAATGCACCAGGTAGATATCAACATTTTATGGATAGTTATTTTAAACAATTACCTAATTGTATAGTATACATAGATGATATACTACTATATACAAAAACTAAAGAGGAACAATTAAAATTATTAGAAGAATTTACAGATATAATAGAAAAATCGGGAATAAGTTTAAGTGAAAAGAAAGCCGAAATTATGAAAAACCAGACAGAGTTTTTAGAAATACAAATAGATAAAAGTGGAGTAAAAATGCAACAACATATAGTGATGTTGGGCATATTTACACGCCTAAGCACCATAATTTACCCATGTTTTAGCTAAGTTTTGAGGATAAAATATATAATTCTTGCACTTTTAGTCCATTTTCCTTTAAGTGAGCTGACCTACGTGATTAACATGTTTTTCAGGTATTAATGATGAAGATTTCAGCACTTTATGGACTTTTGAGCAGCAAAGGAAAACTTCACATTAGAGGGAAGACAACTTTTGGACTGAAAGTGATGCATGAGAACTTTTTCCCGGGCAAACCCAGCATTTTTAAAGACTTAAGGATGCAATAGTAATTTAGTAGACAAGGACATTATAAAAACCCTATTGCTGAATTTTTTAGCATCAGAAGTTTTCATTATTCAGTTTACATATTCTGTAAGTTTAGACAGAGAAAAACACGACTTTCTTGAGCAACGGAAAGAACAACGTTCTTCTCCCTTTTGACGCCAAGCATTATTTCCATCGCTAAGATTATTCTACGTTGTGGTATGATGATTATGTCTATTGTGATTTCCGTTGTACTCATGAGTAGCTAAACTTCTCTGTTAGGATTATGGAAACCTTGTGAGATACTATCTATTGCTATGAGTTTGTGAATTCTTGATGTGTATGCTACTTATATCATTACTCTCTTCGTTTTAATTGAATTCTTATGGTTGCAAACATAGGTATTACGCCAGTATAGCATTAACTTGTTCGAGAAAAAAGTTACATGTTTGGAAAAGAAAGCGTGACAAGGAAATAGGGCCACCAACCTCTATTTACACGTTAATGCCTTAACCGGATTAACTTTCTTGGAGAGTTTGTACCATTAGTTATACACTTTAGGCTCGAGAGAGTTAAAGTAAAATAATCCTTTATTTTTTGAAAAACACTAGGATTTACCATTAGAATACGAATCTCTATAAGTGCATGCATGTATAAATTCCGCATTACTCATAGTTAATAGATACGTAGAACTCATAAGGTGGACATAACCCTAACTTATTATTCTCTGTGATTAAATCTTACTAAATACATCATCTCATTCGTTACTTTGATATTATTAGTTCACGCATAATCAAATCCCCCCTTTTTCGTAGAATTTTCGACCAACAGTCTACTAATAATTGCAACACTTAGTGACCAAGTATTCCCTGTGGGATTCGACACCCAACCCAGTTGGGTTCTATATTTGACAGTGACCGCTTTCACTTTCTAACGAGAGCTATAGTTTGGGTGTTATCAAATTTTGGCTCCGTTGCCAGGGAATACGGTTGTCAACTAAGTTTGTGATAGTTAATAGACCCTTTGGTCAAAGATTCTCGAATTTTACTTTTTGTTTGTTGTTTTTGTTTTATTCAGGTTCTATTTAGTGCATGTGAAATACTCAAAGTTCTGAAATAAGATGGTGTGATTATGCCTATGCAATAACTTGTTTCTATTTGTGGTACGATCCTTATGTGGTAGTCTTGATTCAAAAAGTGCATTCATCCAAACATGAAAGTATAGACAAGATTACATGAAATAGAATTGGAAAGGATAGTTAAGATGACATGAACGTATGACTGTGCTGAACATGTTGTTGGAACATATCTCCTAAATGTATGTCGATGAAGTCTGAGTAATCGACATCATTCACTTAAGTAGTCTGTGCCAACAAATTAAGTGTGGGGTGGCGCCACTACTGTTTGTTTGCCGATTGAATCTTCCGAGATGAAGCTAACATGACTTTATTTTAGTCTCAGTTAGAATGGCACCAAAAGGACGACAAGGAAAAGAAAAAGTGTTCACCTCGCAGAAAGGCCAGAAAAGGGGAAGAAAAGATCAAGTTGAGTCCTCCTCGCTACAAATACCTCGACGCACTTTCGGGATAATGTGGGTCCTAGAGGAGGAAGGAAAGGAGTGGTACAAGAACAACAAAGTGAAAAAATATGTTCATGTGGATTTGATGCAGAAGGAGAGTCTAGCAAAGAGAGAGCCCCGCATATTGGCTAAAATCATGGCGCTAAATCTTGATTTCATTTTCTGAGATATAGGGGAATGCAATCTTGATCTAATGCGAGAGTTCTATGCCAATTGGTCCTCAAAGACTACCGGAAGTGAAGTGAAGATTCGGGGCCAAGTCTTGCAACTGAATGCGGAGTTCTTCAACTCTTTTCTGGGTCTTCCATCTGTGGATCCATCACCGCTCAAGGAGCTTTATCACATACCTCCCTATAGGGCAATCAGACACACACTGTGCGGAACAAGGTCAATGGCACGGTGTATTCGTCACAAGGATAACGGTCGGCACAATACCTTCCCGTATGCTTCCTTGAATAGAGAAGCTCGTATATGGTTGAGGATAGTCAACTCTTGCCTGATTCCTGGGACACAGTACACAAAGATCACACGTGATCGAGTATGCTTGGTGTACGCTTTGATGATGAATATTCCCATCAACATTGGTGTGGTTATACGATCATCGATGTATAAGGCAAGGCTGCACAAAAGGTCCCATTTCAGCTTTGGCAATTTGTTGACTGCGATATTAAGGAAGGAACACATTGAAGAGAAACCTGCAGATCATAAGCTTCCATACAATCCGAAGAAAGTTGATCTCACGAAAGTTAAAGAGCCTGAAACTGGACATGGCATCAACCTTACCACTGCAGAAAGATATGCTCGGGATGAAAGTTTCTTTCGCCATCTGTATGGCATGACTCGATTTACCATGATGAGTGGGGGTCGTATTTCGACTGATGCAGAGCTCCAGCAGTTGGATTATGACTACCCGATGAATGAGCATGCGCGGGCCATGTATGGAGTGGGGGTATATTTTAAGGAACCTCTCGATGATGACGTGCCAACTGATGATGATCACCGACTGCCAGACTCAGACGTGGAGGACAACTCTGATTACGACGACTCTGATGATGATTCCGACGAAGGGGGTATGACCCCAGACATAGAGGAGGAGTCCGACTAATCAGGTTTTCCTTATTTATTTTCCACTGAGGGCAGTGTGTCCCATCTAAGTGTGGGGTGCTGGTATTTGTATGCTGTATTATATTTGCCTACATTTATTCTTGTTTGTTTGAATTAGTCGTAAGTTAGTTAGTTAAATTTTTTTATTTTTTTTTTAGATTTTGCATGAAATTGTTCTGATAGACTGCATGGTATTATGACAAGAGTTTGTGCTAAATCATTACTATTGAGACATTTAGGCTCTAAGTGTGACTCACTGTGTGATAATTGTGTGGTTTAGTTCATTCGTCTGTTGGGTCAAGAGTGTATAATGTTCCCAATTAAGTTGACCATGTGCCTTGTGTGGGTGAGGTTATAGTATATTCTCTGTTGTGAGTGATGCTAGAACTTGCCTGGTGTGTATGTAAAACAAAATAAAGAGTGTGAGTTTAGGAGATGATTTAGGTATTTCTTTGGCAGTCCTAATTTGTTTACCTTCTTTTTACCTACCTTTGTACATTGTCCTAGTTAACCCCCTTTGAGCCTTTAGCCATTTTTCTTTGACAGCCTAATATGTAGCCAAATCCATTTTTTTTTCAAGACCATAATTTGATCCAAATTCCTAAGCGCTTTAATTTGTAGAGCCATGTGGCAAAATAAGAGGAAAATGGTGAGAGTGATACCTCATAGTGTATTGGTACTTGAAATTGTTGTGAAAAAGAGTGGCTATCATAGAGGTGCTTTATAAAAAAAATAAAATTAAGTAAATAAATAAATAAGAAAGTTGTATATTCTTATCTTTGTGTTTCTGATTGAATAACTAAAGGGACGACCCGGTTCATACCTACTCCGTAGGTGTCGGGGAGGGGGGGACCACTCCGGGCCTTACCTACGCGCCCTCACCCCAGCTTTGCTGGAGGGGCGTTTCGAACCCCCGACCCTGGCACACCACGGTAAGCAAGCTTACCGCTGAGCCAAGGCCATCCCTCAAAGGGGTTGGTAGATGAAAAGAAAGAAGAGGGATTGTTAAAAGTTTGTGTAAATGGCATAATGTAGTGTATTAAAGCGCTTAGGGAACATAGTCACTATTTCTGGCCAAAATAGTCCTACCTGTCCCTTAGCCTACATTACAACCTGTAAAGACCTATTTGATCCTAAGCTTAGCACTCTGATATTAATGGAGCACTACACTAAGGGCAAGCCTATGGTCATCAGTTGCAATATAAGAATTCTTTGTGAGAGTGAGAGTAAGGAGAGTCTTTTACCCATGTTTCGAAAAATGCAAAACTATGAGCGATTATGGGTGATATCTTGTGTGAGTCACACATGGTTGATGATTTTTGGGTAGTGTTGTATGATTCTTTGTGGCTTAACTTGTGGATACGAATTAACCATCTTCACGAGTCTATGTTGGAGGTTGAATTGTTTCTAGTAGTGATCAAGAAACCTACTCTTTATTAATAATTGTCGTGCATGTCTTGAGGATAAATTTTGTGTTGCTATTGTGAAATTCTAGTTAGGTGTTGCTGTTCTGAAATTATAGATTAGGTGTTTGCATGGATGCTATATTTTGTTCGAGGACGAACAAAGCTTTAAGTGTGGGGTGTTGATGTTGGGCGTATTTACACGCCTAAGCACCATAATTTACCCATGTTTTAGCTAAGTTTTGAGGATAAAATATATAATTCTTGCACTTTTAGTCCATTTTCCTTTAAGTGAGCTGACCTACGTGATTAGCATGTTTTTCAGGTATTAATGATGAAGATTTCAGCACTTTATGGACTTTTGAGCAGCAAAGGAAAACTTCACATTAGAGGGAAGGTAGCTTTTGGACTGAAAGTGATGCATGAGAACTTTTTCCCGGGCAAACCCAACATTTTTAAAGACTTAAGGATGCAGCAGTAATTTAGTAGACAAGGACATTATAAAAACCCTATTGCTGAATTTTTTAGCATCAGAAGTTTTCATTATTCAGTTTACAGATTCTGTAAGTTTAGACAGAGAAAAACACGGCTTTCTTGAGCAACGGAAAGAACGACGTTCTTCTCCCTTTTGACGCCAAGCATTATTTCCATCGCTAAGATTATTCTACGTTGTGGTATGATGATTATGTCTATTGTGATTTCCGTTGTACTCATGAGTAGCTAAACTTCTCTGTTAGGGTTATGGAAACCTTGTGAGATACTATCTATTGCTATGAGTTTGTGAATTCTTGATGTGTATGCTACTTATATCATTACTCTCTTCGTTTTAATTGAATTCTTATGGTTGCAAACATAGGGATTATGCCAGTATAGCATTAACTTGTTCGAGAGAAAAGTTACATGTTTGGAAAAGAAAGCGTGACAAGGAAATAGGGCCACCAACCTCTATTTACACGTTAATGCCTTAACCGGATTAACTTTCTTGGAGAGTTTGTACCATTAGTTATACACTTTAGGCTCGAGAGAGTTAAAGTGAAATAATCCTTGATGGTTGAGAAACACTAGGATTTACCATTAGAATACGAATCTCTATAAGTGCATGCATGTATAAATTCTGCATTACTCATAGTTAATAGATACGTAGAACTCATAAGGTGGACATAACCCTAACTTATTATTCTCTGTGATTAAATCTTACTAAATACATCGTCTCATTCGTTACTTTGGTATTATTAGTTCACGCATAATCAAATCCCCCTTTTTCCATAGAATTTTCGACCAACAGTCTACTAATAATTGCAACACTTAGTGACCAATTATTCCCTGTGGGATTCGACACCCAACCCAGTTGGGTTCTATATTTGACAGCGACCGCTTACACTTTCTAACGAGAGCTGTAGTTTGGGTGTTATCATATAGTACAAAAAATAATAAATTCAAAAGAAGAATTAGATACAAAAAAAAAATTACAATAATTTTTAGGATTAGTAAACCAAGTAAGAGAATATATACCAAAATTAGCAGAAAACCTAAAGCCTTTACAGAAAAAAATTAAAAAAGGACGTAGAATATAATTACAACGAAGAAGATAAAAAAATAAGTCCAGAAATAAAAATACTTTGTAAAGAATTATCAAAATTACAATTCCCAGACGAAGATAAAAAATTTATATATATAGTAGAAGCAGATGCTATTGAATATAGTTATGGAGGAGTACTTAAATATAGATATGAAGAAGAAAAATTAGAATATCATTGTAGATACTACTCAGGTACGTTTAATGAAACAGAAATAAAATGGGAAATAAATAGAAAAGAATTATGTTCATTATATAAATATTTATTAACATTTGAACCATATATTGTATATAACAAATTTACTGTGAGAATAGATAATACCCAGGTTCTATGGTGGCTAACAAAGAAAATACAAAATTCAGTTACAACAAAAGAGATTTGGAGACTAGTATTGAATATATTAAATTTTACATTTACAATTGAAGTAATTAGTACTAACAAAAATGTCACTGTAGATTACATATCAAGACAAATCTACACAGACTGATATAATAGAAGATGATGCTTTAGAAAAGATACTCAAAACCCTAACTATGCTTTCAATGAAAGTGGACAGTATAGGCAATGAAATAGAAAAGCTAAAGACTAATGAAGTTAAACTGAAGTCTAAAGCTATAAATCAGCTAACTCAGCAGTGTGCAGAGCTATGTCGATCGGAAGACATTAAAATTCCAAAGATATGTCGATCGGAAGACATTGAAATTTCAGAGCTAAAAGGAGACATTGGGACACTCCATAAAATCCATAACGTTTATCAATCTACAATTGCAGGTACAAACAAAGGAGTCAGTGGACAAAAATTCCAGAACATGAACATGAATGAGATATTTGAAAAACCATTTATACCAAAAGCACAAAAAGACCCCTTGTACATACCCCCACAAATTACCACATATCGAGATAGTTTGAACCAAGATAAAAAAGCTTATAACTATATAGCCCGAGGATATATAGAAAATATCTACAAAGTGCAAACTTTTCTAAACCTTAACCCCAGAGCTACAAATATCCAAGAACTAAACACAAACTACATAACCCAATAATTGCAAGGTTACAACAAGCTAATCGCACTACCTAAAACCAACCTAAGCCTAATAAAAAATTGTTTCGACTATGGATTATTAAATACCGTATATACCCAAGATGGAGAAGAACTAACATCTATAGAAGAATTACATAAAGTATTCACCACCTATAAAAGAGTAACCAAAGGAAATCTATTTTATATAAAGTTTTATACTGCACCAGCAGAGATATTATACGACGAGATTAAACCAGTTATACAAATTATAAAAATAGGATTAACCAAAGATATGATTATACCGGAAGATATGGTACAACAACCAGAGATACCCAAAATTGAGATACCTGATTTTTACGCAAATAAACAACTTATTGGAATAGCTACAATTATTCAAGAATTAGCAAATAATTATATCAATGGAAACCCAATATGGAACTATTATTCAAGAGACCATAAAATGATTTATTCAAATTCAAGAGAACTACGATAAACAGATATGGAAGATGCCAAACAATAGATAATCACTTTACTTAACCCAGAAAAATAATCTACTGCAAAAGCAATTAGGAAATAATTTATTTCAGACGAATTATTAACAAGATATTGCAAAATAATTAGACACAAACATCCAGACCATCAATGTTCGAGATGTAAAAGAGGAGATAATATTATCCCAGAAGTCCAGCTAGAATAAAAGAAAAAAAATCAACCAAGAAGATAAGGATGCTAGCTAGAAGATAACAACGGAGCAATAATGGAAAGAATAAAAAACAAGCTATTAAATCATGAAAGCGGCATGTAGATAGCTTTCTTGATTTCCTTTACGTAAATAATGTATAGGAACTATTGGCTTTTTAATTTTGTTGACTTTTTGACACTTGCCATAATTGTTTTTTTTTGCCTTTGTAAGACTTTTTGTAAAAGATGTAATTATTAAGTAGGAGACGTGTAAAGATATATTAGGACATGTGTAAAGTAAAATAGTATACACGCTTTCATTCTTAGGTTATAAATAGACGAGCATTTTGCTCAGTTAGAGGCAAGTCTTCATGTGTTGAAGCAAGCCTCCTTCTTTGTAAACAAAAAACTTTTGAATATTTAATAAAAAACAGATATATTTCTAAGCAACAGCTATAGATGAACAAAGCCCAGAATTATCAAACCTACCAGAACAGGTATATTTATTTATAATTATAAATAGCTAAATTCATAAATTCCTAACAATCATGATATGATAAAATAAGTTCATGTTAGTTGCTTTATAGTAGAATTATTTGAAAAAAGCATGTTAAGAAGTTTATTAGCAAAGTGGAAAAGGAGAAAAATTCCTAAGAACTATGCCATCCTAAAGTTGAAACCGGTGAGGCAAGAAAGCCGTGATAGGGGAGTAGCCAGAGTAGAGAGGCTGTTTAAGGGAAAAGTATCCAGATTACCATGCTAATAGTGACCGAAGAATATGTTATTTAACAATAATCTAGTATATAGTAATCGAAAATGATCATATTTTATTATGTGTATGATTGAAGGAAATATTTTGAAAAAGCATCATATGAAAAATGAATACTTATTTATCTAATGAAATGGTAGATAAATTTAAAATACTTATTTTGTATGTACTTAAGGATATAGAAATTGTAGATATAAGAAAAATTATATTAGAAAAAATATTTGATAAATATTTTATGACTAGAATAAATTACATACCTCACCTACCTAACTACTCTTATAAATACTTACATATCAAACCTACACATCAACCATGATAAATTACGTATATTTAGAATATTGGAAAATTGATATGAAAAATATACAATTAATAGAAAAACTAATGAAAACAAATTTAGAAGAATATATGAGAACCAAAGATATAAAATATATAGAATACCTTAATGAAAATATAGAGGAATTAATAAGATTGAAACAAAAAAACTAAAGAAAATTATGAAAAAACATTTAATTAACCCACCTAAATGACAGATATTTTTGAAGTACTAGTTTTATACATACTTAGAGATATAGAAATTATAGACGTCAAGAAAATAATATGGGAAAAAAATATTTAACATTGAAGATGAAGAGTTCGATTTAAATCAGATAGAAGATGAGTTAGGAGAAATATACTTAAGTGATGACAATCACTGTTACTACCTAGATAACTATTCAGATGGATATTATACAGATTAAGAAATGCTAGAATATATTCAAAGAGTTAGAGAAAAACAAAGTTGGCTATACGAAGAAATTAATTATAGAAACCAGCTTAGAAAAGGAAGAGAACAATTAAATGAAAGATTAATTTGGATAAATAAAACCATAAAACAACTAGAATTAAAAGATAGTTTAGAATATGATTGAGACATAGAATTATTCATAGACGAAAAAGCTAGGATAATTAACAAAATAGATAACCTAGAATTTAATAACAGGTATAGTACAATTAGAATAAATTATTACAAAGAAATTTGCAGTATCACAACTACTTTAGGATAAAATGATAGACTATGAGTATTTAAAATATTGGAGACAAGATATGGAAGAAATAAGATTAACAATAATACTTATGAAAGAGAATTTAATTGAATATTTTAGAACAAAAGATATAATATATTTAGAATACCTCCAATATAATATAAAAGAATTACAAAGACTAAGAGAAAAAACTAAAGAATATTACAGTAAAGCATTTAATCAAATACCATCTAATCACCCCCCAAAATATGAACATTAATAAAATTAAAATAAATACACTAAAAATAAAAATGTTTAGAGAAGTTAAGAAATATCCACGCACAAATAAAAATAGATCCATTAGAACTATAATAGATCTATTTATTACCCAAGTTATCCGCACCCCCTACAAATCGTATCTAAGCCTATGCTAATTAAAGTTACGAAAGTAGTATATAATTGGATTTATTTGATTAATTTATTAATCATGATAAATGATAAAATTAGATTTAGATATATTATAAATATTGTTTAGATGAATAATGTACAAAAACCACAACAATATAAAGAATTAAAACAAATAATATCTAAAAAATGTAAAGAATTAAAAATAAGGATAGAAAGACTACAGTATAACATAATTACCGGAGTTAGTAAAAACTCAATAAATGCACAAAAAGAAGAAATAACAAATTTAAAATCAACAATAGATAGTCTAAAATATATATATCAACATAACATATATACATTTAAATAAAATGAACAAAGAAGAATTTATAATAGATGAAAAAACATATGAAAATCACGAAGGATTAAAAATAAAAATAGTATTCTCTAATTTAGGAAGGAGATATAAGAAAATAGGTGAACATTTATATTTAATGTTAGAAAAAGAAGAATTAAAATTAGAAGATAAGTTGACAGCCATGGTAAGAATAGAAAGAGAAAACGAAGAGATAGATAGAAAAAAGGAAATAGACAAAATAAAACAACAAACCATAGAAGAAATACGAAAAATAGAAGAAACTAAAAATAGTAGGATTGCTGAATTAGAAAAAGAACTACAAGTGCTAAAAGATTTATATGAAAAAAGACAGAAAGAAAAAGAAGAAAAAGATAAAGAACAAAAATTATTAAACGAGATAAATCAATTTAAAGAAAATTTAGAAATAAAAAATAAAGAACCAAAACCCAGAGAATTAAAAAATAAATACAATAGATGCTGAAGAAACAGAGAATTATGATTCGGAAGATGGTGAAACATATACAGAAATTCTAGAAAACATAGGAAAACTAGAAATTAATGAAAAAAAAGAAGTAATTAATAAAGAAAATCTAGAACTAATAAATACAGAAGTAAATACTCTAGATAAAAATATAATACCTAGTACATCAGAAATAAGAAAATCAATCTATAATTACAAAAATAAGTTTAAAAGATATAATCCAAAGGATGAATATAATAAATGGACACCAAAACAAATAATTAATTACAACTTTTTAGATTTAGACTGGGTAATAGACACAAATAAAACAATACAACTATGGGTAGGATACATGTCAAAATAATTATTAGATAATAAAATAGATACAACAAATACACCAGAATATATAGAAAAGACATTAATAGGAACAGTAAAATTATGGTTTTTAAACCTAGCCAAAGCAAGTAAAAAAGTACTAAGATCTGATAATAAAACAGAAGGAGCATCAATACCTACTAAAATACTACCAATAGAAATATTGAAAAAATATGAAATAGCTATAAGAGAATAATTTAGTAGTATAACAACAGAAGAAGAAGAGCAAAATAAAGAGAAAGATACGAATAGGAATTTAATGTTAAAATTAGCAACATGTAATATGTGCTATATAGATGAGTATACGTGCGCATTTAAAGAATATTATTATAAAGGAAAATATAATATAGAAGAAAGTAAATAAATAAGAAGATTATATTTTAGTAAATTACCTGAACCATTTAGTTCAAAAATAATAAAGAGTTGGGATGAAGCAAAAATAGTAGATACCCTAGGAGCAAGAATAAAATTTTTACAACAATGGTATAGAAATCTATGTGAAAAATATAGAGAATAAATAAAAATGGAAAAAACATTAATAAGAAATTTAGCATGTTGCGAAGAAAAAATAGCACCTCAATTTGGATGTGAAAAAAGATATTAAAGAAAAGAAAAAGATATAAGAAATATACGAAATACAAAAAATCAAAATATAAATATAAGAAACCAAGAAAAAGATATTATGTAAAAAATTATAAACATAAAAGACCATATAGAAAAAAGAAATCTATAAAAGAATGTACTTGTTATAATTGTGGAAAACTAGGATATTTAGCTAGAGATTGTAAATTATCAAAAAAACCCAATAAATAAATATCAAAAATAAAATTAGAAAATACAGAATATATGCAGATAGATTATATAGATTATGAATTAGAAAGTGAACATAGTATATATGAAATTTCGGAGAATGAAACCGATAATGAAATAGATAGTGAATTAGATGAATCAAATGACTGAAGAAGATATAAAAATGAACCAAATACCTGAAGAAGATATAAAAATAATAACAAAGGAAGAATATTTAAATGAAGAAGGAAAAGATCAAAAAATAATATTTGATAGTCATATATTTGATGAAATAAAAGGAAAAGAATTAGATTTAAGTGTAGAAAAAATATTTAAAATACCAACAATAAAAAACATATTTAGTAGACGAAAAGAAGAATACTACGTAGTAAGCCAAAAGAAACATGTAATAGATTGTAAATATGCAAAAGGAAGAGCTAGTATACCACTAATAACACAAAGAATAATTAATGAAGAAATAAACGAATTAAAAAGTAAAGACCCAATAAAATATGTACACCTTAGAGGAACAGAGATATTAATAAAAGCATATTTTAGAGAAGGAATAGATACACCAATAGAATTATATTTAAAAGATGATAGAATTATATACTTTTAGGAATGCCATTTTTAGATAAACTATACCCACATATAATAACTAGAAACGACTGGTGGTTTACAACACCATGTAAACAAAAAGTAAGAGCAAAAAGAGTTAATAATAAAATAAGAAAGAAAACTGATTGGATAAAAGGAAGTGAAAAAATTACACAAAAGTTAGAAAATATAAAAAATACTGAAGATACAATAGAACTAGTAGTATTTTCGATAAATATAACAGAAATAACTATATTTTCAATAAATAAGATAGAAATAGTTAAGAAAAAATTAGAGCAATTATATAGTGAAGATCCATTAAAAGGACGGGAAAAACATAAAACTACTATAAAAATTGAATTAATAGAAAGAAATTGCATAATAACCCAGAAACCATTAACCTATAATTTTGACGATTTAAAAGAATTTAAAATGCATATAGAAGAATTATTAGAAAAACAATATATACAAAAAAGCAATAGTAAACATAATAGTCCAGCATATATAGTAAATAAACATAGTGCACAAAAAATAGGAAAAAGTAGGATGGTTATTGATTATAGAAATTTAAATGCAAAAACTATAACATATAATTATCCAATACCAAATAAGATATTAAAAATAAGACAAATACAGGGATATAAATTATTTTAGTAAATTCGATTGTAAATCAGGATTTTACCTTCTAAAGTTAGAAGAAGAATCTAAAGAATTAACTGCATTTACGGTACCACAAGGATTCTATGAATGGAACGTATTACCATTTGGATATAAAAATGCACCAGGTAGATATCAACATTTTATGGATAATTATTTTAAACAATTATCTAATTGTATAGTATACATAGATGATATATTATTATATACAAAAACTAAAGAAGAACATTTAAAATTATTGGAACAGTTTACAGATATAATAAAAAAATCGGAAATAAGTCTAAGCGAAAAGAAAGCTGAAATTATGAAAAGTCAGATAGAATTTCTAGGAATACAAATAGATAAAAGTGGAGTAAAAATGCAACAACATATAGTACAAAAAATAACAAATTCAAAAGAAGAATTAGATACAAAAAAGAAATTACAATCATTTTTAGAATTACTAAACCAAGTAAGAGAATATATTCCAAAATTAGCAGAAAAATTAAAACCACTATAGAAAAAATTAAAAAAGGATATAGAATATAACTACAATGAAGAAGATAAAAAACAAGTTCAAAAAATAAAATTACTTTGTAAAGAATTACCAAAATTACAATTTTCAGATGAAAATAGAAAATTTATATATATAGTAGAAGCCGATGCTAGTGAATATAGTTATGGAGGAGTACTTAAATATCGATATGAAGCAGAAAAAATAGAACACCATTGTAGATACTACTCAGGTACGTTCAATGAGACAGAAATAAAATGGAAAATAAATAGGAAAGAATTATGTTCATTATATAAATGGTTGTTTGCATTTGAACCATATATTGTATATAACAAATTTATTGTACGAACAGATAATACACAGGTACGCTGGTGGCTAACAAAGAAAATACAAAATTCAGTTACAACGAAAGAGATTCGGAGACTAGTTTTAAATATATTAAATTTCACATTTATAATTGAAGTGATCAGTACTAACAGAAATGTTATTGCAGATTACATATCAAGACAAAGCTACACAGATTGAAATTATAGAAGAAGATACTCTAGAAAAAATACTCAACACCCTAACTACGCTTTCATTGAAAGTGGACTGCATGGGTACTGAGATAGAAAAGCTAAAGACTAATGAAGATAAACTGAAGTCTATAGCTATAAATCAGCTAACTCAGCAGTGTGCAGAGCTATGTCGATCGGAAGACAATAAAATTTCAGAGCTAGAAGGAGACGTTGGGATACTCCATAAAAAAACCCATAACATTTATCAATCTACTTCTGCAGGTACAAGCAAAGGAGTTAGTCGACCCAGATACCAGAACATAAACATGAATAAAATATTTGAAAAACCATTTACACCAAAAACACAAAAAGACCATTTATTCATACCCCCACAAATTACCACATACCGAGATAGCCTAAACCAAGACAAAAAAGTTTATGATTATACAGCCCAGAAATACATAGAAAACATCTATAGAGTACAAACTTTTCTAAACCATAACCCAAGAGCTACAAACATCAAAGAACCAAACACCAACTATATAACCCAAAAATTACAAGGATATAACAAGCTAATCGCACTACCCAAAACTAACCCAAGCCTAGTAAAAACTTGTTTTGACTACGGACTATTAAACACCATATACATCCAGGACGGAGAAGAATTAACAGCTATGGAAGAATTATACAAGATATTCACTACCTATAAAAGAATAACGAAAGACAATCTATTTTATATAAAGTGTTATACTGCACCAGCGGAGATATTATATGACGAGATAAAATCAATTATACAAGTTGTAAAGATAGGACTAACTACAGACATGATCATACCAGAAGATATTACGCAGCAATCGGAGATACCCAGAATCGAGATACCCAAGTTCTACGCAAATAAAAGACTTATTGGACTAGCTACAATTATACAAGAACTAGCAAATAATTATACTAATGGAAACCCAATATGGAGCTACTATTCGAGAGATCATCAAATGATTTACTCAAATTCAAAAGAGCTACGACCAACAGATATGGAGGATGTCAGACAATGGATAATGACACTACTCAACCTAGAGAAACAATCTACCGCAAGAGCTATCAGAAAAGAATTTATTTCAGACGGACTACTAACAAGATATTGTAAAATAATTGGACATAAATATCTAGATCACCAATGTTCAAGGTGTAATGGAGAAGATAATATTATTCCAGAAGTACATCTAGAATAAAAATGCCAGCTGGAAAGATAAGATAAGAAGCAATAATGGAGATATAGCAGATACGACAACACCAACGGGAGACAAGATATCAAGATATTGGAACATATATTGTATAGACTTGTAATATTTACGTAAAGTTTGATAAGATAGTAGGCTAGCATTATTGTAAAGTATTAAATGTAGTTTGAACTTTTCTTAGCCTTTAAAGGCTATGTAGACTTTCTAGGCCTAGGTAGTTTATAGGCTTTTTGACCTTTTTAGTTCTTTTTTAACATTTAGTAGACATTTAAAAAACGTGTAAACAAATGTAAAAATTCTTTCTTTCGTTTTATAAATAAAGAGAGCAGAAGGCATTGCAAGGCAAGCCTTCTCACGTTAAAGCAAATACTCTCTCCATCCCATAATAAATATTTTTGCCCAGTTAATTAAAAAACATACATACTTCAATGGAAAAAGCTATGGAGGAACAAACTTCAGAAATATCAAAGCTACCCGAACAGGTGTATTTATTTATGATTATGAATAACTAAATTCATAGTTCCCAACAATCATGATATGATAAAATAAATTCATATTAGTTACTTTATAGTAGAATTATTCGAAGAATAATATGTTAAGAAGTTTATTAGCAAAGTAGAAACGGAGAAAAATTCCTAAGAACTATGCCATCCTAAAGGTGAAACCAATGAGGCGAGAAGGCGTTGCGGGGAGTAACCAAAGTAGAAGCACTGTTTAAGGGAAAAAGTATCCAAATTACCATGCTAATAGTGACCGAAGAACATGTTATTTAAGAATAATCTAGTATATAGTAATCTAAGATGACCATTTTGTTATGTACATGGTTGGAGGAAATATTTTGAAAAAAACAATTTTATGAAAATGAATGATAATTTATCTGATGTGATGGTAGATAAATTTAAAATACTTATTTTGTATGCACTTAGAGATATAAAAGTAGTAGATATAAGAAAAATCATATTAGAAAAAGCATTTGGTGAATATTACATGGCTAGAGTAAATTATATACCATGCCTACCTAACTACTCTTATAAATACTTATCATGATTAATTACATAAAATTTTTAGAAAAATATATGCGAAATATACAGTTACTAGAAAAACGGATGAAAACAAATATAGACAAATACATGAAAAATAAAAATAAATCTCTTAATAAAAATATGCAAAAACTACTAAGGCTAAAACAAACAACTATAAAATATCAATTTTAAAAAATAGATCATCTAGACTATCTTAAAGTTTTAATCTTATATATACTTAAAGATATAGAAATTATAGATATTAAGAAAATAATATTAGAAAAAGTAATAGACTATGAAATTGAAACCATAAATTGGCTAGAACAGTTATACAAAGAAATTTACCCAGAAGGATATTATTCAGATCAAGGATTTTAGAATATATTAGAAACTAGGGAAATTCAAGATAATCTAAATAATGAAATTAATTATAGAAACCGAATCAGAAAAATAATGGAAAATCTAAAAGAAAAATTAATATGGATAGAAGAAACCTTAGAAAATTTAGAAAAAAGTACATGTGATAGTTTACATAATTTAAAAAACTCATTACGAGAAGAACAACACAAGATAATAAATAACATAGAAAATCTAGAATTAGATATACATTACAGTACAATTAGGATAAATTATTATACAGAAATTTGTAACTCCGCAGTTACTACAGGATAAAATAATAAACCAAACAAATTAATGGATACATCTTACAAAAAGAATAAATTATTAAAGAATATTGAAACAAAATCTAAAAATATCCACGCACAAAAAAGAATAGATTCATTAGACATAATAAATCTATTTTATAATCTCGTTATCCGCACCCCCCTCCAAATGGTATCAGAGACCAGTAATTTTAAAAAGTACAGCAGTGAGATATATGATAGAGTTATTAGAATTTATATATATTTATTGAATTAATTATGAGAAGACCATTTAAAAATAGAGAAGCTTTTAGAAAAATTAAAGAATCTTTAGTTAGTAATTATTCAGAATATATAAGTCTAAATAAAACAAAAGAAAATCCACAAAGATTAGCCTATCTAATTACATTAATATCTAGTATTGAAGCAAAATTAATAATCCATTTAAAATCTAGAAGAATGAGATACATACCACATAATTATGATAAAATTAGATTTAGATATCCACCAAGATATTATAAAAATGATTTAAATGAATAAAGAGCAAAATATAAAAAATTAAAATAATTTATTTCTGAAAAACGTAAAGAATTAAAAATAAGAATAGAAAGACTATATTATAATATATTTGTCGGAGTTAGTAAAAACTCAATAAATACACAAAAAGATGAAATATCAAAATTAGAATCACAAATAGATAGTTTAGAATATATATATCAACATGAACTATTCACAATAAAATGAACAAAGAAGAATTTATAATAGATGAAAAAATATATGAAAATCACGAAGGATTAAAAATAAAAATAGTATTTTCTAATCTAGGAAGAAGATATAAGAAAATAGGTGAACATTTATACCTAATGTTAGAAAAAGAAGAATTAAAATTAGAAGATAAATTAACAGTAATGGTAAGAATAGAAAAAGAAAATGAAGAAATAGATAGAAAAAAGGAAATAGAAAAAATTAAACAACAAACTACAGAAGAAATACGAAAAATAGAAGAAACTAAAAATAGTAGAATTGCTGAATTAGAAAAAGAACTACAAATGTTAAAAGATTTGTATGAACAAAGACAAAAAGAAAAAGAAGAAAAAGATAGAGAACAAAAATTACTAAACAAGATAAATCAATTTAAGAAAAAATTAGAAATAAATAATATAGATGTTGAAGAGACAGATAATTATGATTCGGAAGATAGTGAAACATATACAGAAATATTAACAAATATAAAAAATTTAGAAATCAATGAAAAACAAGAAGTAATTAATGAGAAAAACTTAGAAAATAATTTAACTTTAAAATTACTCGTTTACCCTTAATAAAATTATTTATGACCACATAAATATCAATGAATATTTTATACCACAAGTTTTAATTTTTTTTTTTTAACAAATGTCATGTCAAACAATATCATATCGAATGAAACACATGAGCAGGCACTATTATAAACATAAGATTTCAAGCTCTCAAGTGCTTACTTTCTAGGTGACGTTCCTTGACAATTTCCTCATATCCAATTCAACAAATTTTACTTACTTGATATCTTTTACTTCTTGCTTTATAATTTGTAGTTCCAACAACACGTATATCACTTCCGTATCTTTTAAACTACTGTGCTCTGATACCATTTGGAGGGGGGTGCGGATAACTGAGCTGGTAAATAGATTTATAAATAGATTTATTATAGCTGATGAATCTATTCTTTTTTGTGCGTGGTTATTTTTTAGGTTTTGTTTTAATAAGTCATTCTTTTTGTTAGATGTATTCATTAATTTTTAGTTTACTATTTTATCCTGTAGTAACTGCTGAGTTACAAATTTCTGTGTAATAACTTATTCTTTCTGTACTGTAGTGTATATCTAATTCTAGATTTTCTATGTCATTTATTATTTTGTGTTGTTCTTCTCGTAATGAGTATTTTATGTTATATAAACTGTTACATGTACTTTTTTCTAAATTTTCTAAGGTTTTTTCTATCCATATTAACTTTTCTTTTAGATCTTCCATTATTTTCCTAATATGGTTTCTATAATTAACTTCGTTATTTAAATTATCTTGGTTTTCTCTAGTTTTTCTAATATATTCTAACATCCACAATCTTGGTCTGAATAATATCCTTCTGGGTAAATGTCTTCGTATATTTGTGCTGTGGCATTTATCATTTCTATTTCATAGTTTATTTCATAGTTTATTACTTCTTCTAATATCATTTTCTTAATATCTATTATTTCTATATCCTTAAGTATATATAAGACTAAAATTCTAAGGTAGTCTAAATGGGCTATTTTCTAAGATTTATATTTTATAGCTATTTGTTTTAGGCTTAGTAGTTTTTGCATATTTTTATTAAGAGATTTTATATATTTTTTATTTTCCATGTATTTGTCTATATTTATTTTTATCTGTTTTTCTAGTAACTGTATTTTTCGCGTATCTTTAAAAGTCCTACGTAATTTTAACATAATAAGTATTTATAAGAGTAGTTAGGTATGTGTGGTATATAATTTATTCTATCCGTATAATTTTTTCCATATGCTTTTTCTAATATAACTTTTCTTATATCTGCAACATCTATATCTTTAAGTGCATACAAAACAAGTATCTTAAATTTATCTACCATGACATCAGATATATTATCATTCATTATCATAAAATTGCTTTTTTCAAAATATTCCCTGCAATCATATACATAATAAAATATAGTCATCTCAGATTACTATATACTAGATTATTCTTAAATAACATGTTCTTCGGTCACTACTAGCATGGTAATTCGGATATTCTCCCTTAAACAGCGCCTCGACTTTGGTTACTCCCCGCCACGGCTTCTTGCCTCATTGGTTTCACCTTTAGGATGGCATAGTTCCTTGGGATTTTTCTCCGTTTCCACTTTGCTAGTAAACTTCTTAACATATTATTTTTCGAATAATTCTACTATAAAGTAACTAATATGAATTTATTTTATCATATCATGATTGTCGGGAATTATGAATTTAGCTATTCATAATCTTAAATAGATATACCTGTTCCGGTAGCTTTGATATTTCTGAGGTTTGTTGTTCCATAGCTTTTTCCATTGCGGTGTATATATTTAATTAACTGGGCTAAATATTTTTGAACTGGAATGGAGAGAGTATTTTTGCTGAATGTAGGAAAGCTTGCCTTTGCAATGCTTCCTGAGTCTTTATTTATAGAATGAGAAGTCTTTACATCCGTAACTTAAAACTTAAAGAAAAAAGACTAACTAAAAGACTTGGAAAAGTCTTACCTAACCTAGTTTGAAAATCTTTTTCTTTACATTAATTATACAATAACCTACTTTGAAATTTTTTGCCTCTACATTAATTGTACAATAAATGATACAAGGCTAATGCTATCTTTTACGTAACTTTGTAAATAAGTCTTCCGTCTTTCTGTCATATCTGCAAATAAGTTTTCCGTCTATTTTGTCATATCTGTTATATCTCCATTATTGCTCTGTTCTTATCTTTCCAGCTGTCGTCCTTATCTTCTTTTATTCTAACTGTACTGCTGGGACGTCATTATCTCCTCCGTTACATTTTGAACATCTGTGATCTGGGTATTTGTGTCCAATAGTTTTGCAATATCTGGTCAATAATTCTTCTGAAATAAATTTTTCTTTAATAGCTCTGGCGATAGGTTCTGTCTCCGGTTTAAGCAACGTCATAATCCATTGCCTAATTGTTTCCATATCTGTTTCTCGTAGCTCTTTTGAATTTGAATATATCAATACATGGTTTCTTGAATAATAACTCCATATAGGATTTTGATTACAATATGTATTTGCTAGTTCTTGTAAAATCGTAGATAGTCCGATAACTCTTTTATTCGCATAAAATTTTGGTATCTCGATTCTTGGTATCTCTGGTTGTGTACCAATATCTTGCGGTATGATCATATCTCTTGTCATTCCTATTTTTACAACTTGTATAGGTTTCTTTACTTCGTCAAATAATATCTCTGCCGGTGCCGTGTAGATCTTTATAAAAAATAAAGTACCTTTGGTTATTCTTTTAAATATGGTAAATGCATCATATATCTCGGGTATAGTAGATATCTCAGTTCCGTCTGTGGTATATACGGTACTAAGTAATCCATATTCGTAGCAAGTTTTTACTAAGCTGGGTCTAGTTTTGGGTAAGGCGATTAGCTTGTTGTATCCGGTTAATTTCTGGGTTATGTAGTTCGTATCTGGTTCTTGGATATTTGTAGCTTTTGGGTTGCTATTCAAGAAAGTTTGTACGTTGTAGATATTTTCTATATATGTTCGGGCTGTGTAGTTATATGTCTTTTTATCTTGGTTTAGGCTTTCTCGATATGTGGTAACTTGTGGGGGTGTAAACATAGGGTCTTTTGGTATATTTGGTGTATATGGCTTGTCAAATAGCTTATTTAAGTTCATATTTTTTCTAACTCCTTTGCTTGTACCTGCAGAAGTAGATTGATAAGCGTTATGGGTTTTATGGAGTATCCCAACATCTCCTTCTAGCTCTGGAATTTTATTGTCTTCCGATCGACATAGCTCTGCACATTGCTGAGTTAGCTGATTCATAGCTATAGACTTCAGATTATCTTCACTAGTCTTTAGCTTTAGCTTTTCTATCTCAGTACCCATACTGTCTACTTTCAATGAAAGCATAGTCAGGGCGTTGAGTATCTTTTCATGTATATTTTCTTCTATCATTTCAGTTTGCGTAGCTTTGTCTTGATATGTAATCTGCAATAACATTTTTGTCAGTACTGATTACTTCTATTATAAATGTAAAATTTAATATATTTAAAACTAGTCTCCGAATCTCTTTCGTTGTAACTGAATTTTGTATTTTCTTTGTTAGCCACCAGCGTACCTGTGTATTATCTGTCCGCACAATAAATTTGTTATATACAATATATGGCTCAAATGCTAACAAACATTTATATAATGAACATAATTCTTTCCTATTTATTTCCCATTTTATTTCTGTCTCGTTAAACGTACCTGAGTAATATCTACAATGGTGTTCTATTTTTTCTGCTTCATATCTATATTTAAGTACTCCGCCGTAACTATATTCACTGGCATCTGCTTCTACTATATATGTAAATTTTTTATTTTCATCCGGAAATTGTAATTTTGGTAAATCCTTGCAAAGTAATTTTATTTTTTGAACTTGTTTTTTATCTTCTTCATTATAATTATATTCTATATCCTTTTTTAATTTTTTCTGTAGGGGTTTTAGGTTTTCTGCTAATTTTGGAATATATTCTCTTACTTGGTTTACTAATCCTAAAAATGATTGTAATTTCTTTTTTGTATCTAATTCTTCTTTTGAATTTATTATTTTTTGTACTATATGTTGTTGCATTTTTACTCCACTTTTATCTATTTGTATTCCTAAAAATTCTATCTGGTTTTTCATAATTTCGGCTTTCTTTTCACTTAGACTTATTCCTGAATTTTCTATTATATCTGTAAATTGTTCTAATAATTTTATATGTTCTTCCTTAGTTTTTGTATATAATAATATATCATCTATGTATACTATGCAATTAGGTAATTGTTTAAAATAATTATCCATAAAATGTTGATATCTACCTGGTGCATTTTTATATCCAAAGGGTAACACATTCCATTCGTAAAATCCTTGTGGTACCGTAAATGCGGTTAATTCCTTAGATTCTTCTTCTAACTTTAGATGGTAAAATCCTGATTTACAATCAAATTTACTAAAATAATTATATCCTTGGATTTGTCTTATTTTTAATATCTTATTTGGTATCGGGTAATTATATGTTATAGTTTTTGCATTTAAATTTCTATAATCAATAACCATTCTACTTTTTCCTCTTTTTTGTTCACTATGTTTATTTACTATAAATGCTGGACTATTATGTTTACTATTACTTTTTTGTATATATTGTTTTTCTAATAATTCATCTATATGCATTTTAAATTCTTTTAAATCATCAAAATTATATGTTAATGGTTTTTGGGTTATTATACTGTTTTTATCTATTAATTCAATTTTTATGGTAGTTTTATGTTTTTCCCATCCTTTTAATGGATCTTCGCTATATAATTGTTCTAATTTTTTTCTTAACTATTTCTATCTTATTTATTGAAAATATAGTTATTTCTGTTTTATTTATTGAAAATACTACTAATTCTATTGTATCTTCAGCGGTTTTTATATTTTCTAACTTTTGTGTAATTTTTTCACTTCCTTTTATCCAATCAGTTTTCTTTCTTATTTTATTACTAACTCTTTTTGCTCTTACTTTTTGTTTACATGGTGTTGTGAACCACCAATCGTTTCTAGTTATTATATGTGGGTATAATTTATCTAAAAATGGCATTCCTAAAAGTATATCTTTTGATGTTAGTTCATAATTATAAATTTCTTCTATTGTCAATATCTTATCCCATATTTGTGCTTTTACATTCCTAGCTTTATAAGTAATTAAGCTTCCTTCATTATTAAATCCTTTAACTATTATTGGTATTTTTAATTTATCCCATTTACTTTCTGGTAAACAATTATATCTACATAAATTAGCTTCTGCTCCTGTATCTATCATAGGCGTATAATATCTACTATAATATCCTTCCACTACTATCTTCATTAATACATATATTTTCATTTTATGTTAAGGCTCTTCTTAAGAATAATCTTTCCCTATTATATGTTATAGCTAATTGTGTATGTTCTATGTTATATGGTTTTACTTGTTCTAACCATTTTATTCCTAATATTATATCTGCTTTTTGCATTTCTTCTTTTACCTCAAATTCTATTTTTATTTTTCTAATTCCTCCTATTATTATTTCTTTTTCTGCTATATCTTTATTATTTATTAAACTTCTCGGTAGATCTGGGCATATATCATTATCAGTTTTTATTTCTTCATTTTTTACTAGATATTTTGCTATATAATTTTCTTCTTGTCCTGTGTTTAATAGTATTAAATGTTCTTTTTCATTTATTTTTCCTGTTATGTAATATTGATTTAAATTACTTATTGAATTTGTTTCATAACTCATTCTTTTTGATGAGCTCGATGACTCTGGTTTTTCATTAGCTATTCTTTTCGTTGTACTTATTCTATCATTTACTATTTCTAAATTTTCTTCTATATCTATGTCTCTATAGCTATAATCATTATAATCTATTGTTTTTACAATTTGCTCAAATGGGCTATCTATTTGTATTTTATTAATTTTATTTTTCCCTGTTATTTTATGTTTTGTTGTTAATACATATAAATTTTTACATCTTGCTGTAAATATTTTACTTCCTGGGGTTAATTCTATTCCTGATATCTTCCAATATAATACTAATGATTTATCTATATTCCTATCTGTTACTGCTACTGAATAATTTGCACTTATTATAAATTTAAATTTTTGGTATATTAAATTTCCTTTTACGGCAGTTATTATACTTTTTTCTATAGGTTTTATAATTCTATCATCTGCTAAATATAATTCTATCGGTGTATCTATTCCTTCTCTAAAACATGCTTTTATTAATATCTCTGTACCTCCGAGGTGTACGTATTTTATTGGATCTCCTTTACTTTTTATATCATTTATTTCTTTATTAACTATCCTTTTTGTTACTAGTGGTATACTAGCTTTTCCTTTTGCATATCTACAGTCTATTACATGTTCTTTTTGACATACTACATAATATTCATCTTTTTTCCTACTAAATATATTTTTTATTGTTGGTATTTTAAATATTTTTTCTACACTTAAATCTAACTCTTTTCCTTTTATTTCATCAAATATATTACTGTCAAATATTATCTTTTGTTCTGTTCCTTCGTCATTTAAATATTCTTCTTTTGTTATTATTTTTATATCTTCTTCAGTCATTTGATTCATCTATCTCACTATCTATTTCAATATCTGTTTCGTTTTCTGAAATTTCATATATACTATCTTCACTTTCTAATTCATAATCTATATAATCTATTTGCATATATTCTGTATTTTCTATTTTTATTTCGGATATTTGTTTATTTTTTGGATTTTTAGGTAATTTACAATCTCTAGCTAAATGTCCTAACTTTCCACAATTATAACATGTACATTCTTTTATAGATTTTTTCTTTCTATATGGTCTTTTATTTTTATAATTTTTAACATAATATCTTTTTCTTGGTTTCTTATACTTATATTTTGATTTTTTATATTTCTTATATTTCTTATGTCTTTTTCTTTTCTTATAATATCTTTCTTCGCATCCAAATTGAGGTGCTATTTTATTTTTGCAACATGCTAAATTTCTTATTAATGTTTTTTCCATTTTTAATTCTTCTCTATATTTTTCACATAGCTTTCTATACCATTGTTGTAAAAATTTTATTCTAGCTCCTAATGTATCTACTATTTTTGCTTCTTCCCAACTTTTTATTATTTTTGAACTAAATGGTTCGGGTAATTTGTTAAAATATAATTTTCTTATTTCTCTACTTTCTTCTATATTATATGTTCCTTTATAATAATATTCTTTAAATGCGCAAGTATATTCATCTATATAACACATATTACATATTGTTAATTTTATCATTAAATTCCTATTTGTATCTTTTTCTTCATCTTGTTCTTCTTCTAATGTTGTCATACTACCAAATTCATCTTTTATAGCTGTTTCATATTTTTTCAATAATTCTATAGGTGTTAATTTTGTTGTTGTTGATGCTGCTCCTTCCATAGGTTTATTAGCTCTTAATACTTTCTTACTATTTTCTGTTAAATTTGTAAACCATAATTTTACTGATCCTATTAGTGTTTTTTCTATGTACTCTGGTGCATCTGTTATGTTTATATTATTATCTAATAATTGTTTTGTCATATATCCTACCCATAATTGTATTGTTTTTTCTGTATCTATTACACAGTCTAGATCTAAAAAGTTATAATTTTTATTAACTATTTGTTTTGGTGTCCATTTGTCATATTCATTATATCTTTTAAATTTATTTTTGTAATATATAGGTTTTCTTATTTCTGTTGTTTTGGGTATTAGATTTTCATCTTCTTTTTTGTCAAGAGTATTTATTTCTGTATTATTATTTTCTAAGTTTTCTTGATTAATTTTTTCTTGTTTTTCGTTAATTTCTAAATCTTTTATATTTGTTAATATTTCCGTATATGTTTCACTATCTTCTGAATCATAATTATCCGTTTCTTCTACTTCTATATTATTTATTTCTAATTTTTCCTTAAATTGGTTTATTTCGTTTATTAATTTTTGTTCTTTATCTATTTCTTCTTTTTCTTTTTGTCTTTGTTCGTATAAATCTTTTAACATTTGTAATTCTTTTTCTAATTCAGCAATTCTACTATTTTTAGTTTCTTCTATTTTTCGTATTTCTTCCGTAGATTGTTGTTTAATTTTTTCTATTTCCTTTTTTCTATCTATCTCTTCATTTTCTTTTTCTATTCTTACCATTGCTGTTAATTTATCTTCTAATTTTAATTCTTCTTTTTCTAACATTAAATATAAATGTTCTCCTATTTTCTTATACCTTCTTCCTAGATTAGAAAATACTATTTTTATTTTTGTACCTTCGTGATTTTCGTATATTTTTTCATCTATTATAAATTCTTCTTTATTCATTTTATTGTGAATAGTTCATGTTGACATATATATTCTAAACTATCTATTTGAGATTCTAATTTTGATATTTCATCTTTTTGTATATTTATTGAATTTTTACTAACTCCGGCAAATATATTATAATGTAATCTTTCTTTTCTTATTTTTAATTCTTTACGTTTTTCAGAGATAAATTGTTTTAATTCTTTGTATTTTTGCTCTTTATTCATCTGAATTGTGTTTATAATATTTTGGTGGATATCTAAATCTAATTTTATCATAATTAGGTGGTGTATGTCTCATTCTTCTGGATTTTAAATGGATTATTAATTTTGCTTCAATACTAGATATTAATGTAATTAAATAAGCTAATCTTTGTGGATTTTCTTTTGTTTTATTTAAACTTATATATTCTGAATAATTACTAACTAAATTTTCTTTTATTTTTCTAAAAGCTTCTCTATTTTTAAATGGTCTTCTCATAATTAATTTAATAAATAACTAGATTTAACTTAACTAATTTAAATCTAACTAAATCTAACTCTAACTTAACTAATTCCAACAACACGTATATCACTTCCGTATCTTTTAAACTACTGTGCTCTGATACCATTTGGAGGGGGGTGCGGATAACTGAGCTGGTAAATAGATTTATAAATAGATCGAATATAATATTTGATTATTATAATTATATGTGTATCCTTGACTCATAATACAAATTCAATTATTAAATCACTAATTTAAGGGTAAACAACATTTATTGCTACAAGACGCAATAGTTTTTGTATATTTAATATATGTTTAGTTGGTTGTCGATATTCACCTTTTGAATTTTCTGATCAATATTCATCTTTTGAATTTTGTGCTTAATCAAACATCACATTTTTCTTTTACATTTTGTATTAAAGTCGTTGATATTAGCCTTTGTTGGTATCTTCAAGTTATAATATGAAAGTACATAGCAAAAATAGAAAATATGATTGAACATGTTTACCTTCAAAACAGAGATCCACGTCTTTTAAAAATTATTTAAATACATTTAATCTTTACGTAAGATTATAAGGCTACTATTTAATATTATAAGGCTATTATTTAATATGTTTTTCTTGTTTTGAAACTAGAATTTCACATTCTTATCAATATCTCTACCATATATTTTCAAATAAAAAGTTGCTTGTTTCCAAAGAAATTACCCAGTTTCCAACCCAACAATTCTTGGATAACTTAAAGCAACATTAAATAAAATATATTTATTTGAGACTGTCGGCGATGAAATTTTATTAAATTTAAATATGTATGAAAATTCAATTATATTAAATTCAAAATATATTAGTTCCAAATAAATATTGCGGATTAATATAATTGGATTAATTATTTAAGTCCAAACATGTATGAAATTAAAGTATAAATAACATAAATACCAACCCTTTTAGAATTATTTACACTCTCTCCCACTTCTTTAATTATTTTACTCTCTCTCCTGATTAATATACATAAGACAACCAACATATACATAGAAACCTTTGTATATGCGAATCTGTTACAGTCTTTTAAAATAAAAATAACGGATTCCCTGCCATTAAGGACGTAATTAATACAACTAATTTAATAAGTGGATTACCGTATTCCTTAAATTATGTAACAACAACTGAAATTCAAATTTTAAAAATAACAAATACATAAATATCAAATCTGACAAAAAACATAAATCAAATTCAGTTTGAGCACTGATTTTCTGATCTTTTTGAAGAAACAAAATCTAATTGGAATTCAAAAAGATAAATATTGCTATTCTTTTGAGGTACTCTGGTCAATGGAGAACCCGAAAAATGTTAATTATAAAAGTAAAGAAATCGTTGTTGCTGAATCAATAAATTATTTGAGGTTGATTTCTTCAATTTCAGCCAAATTAAATATTGACGGAATTTGAAAAAATATTGATGTACGTTATCCTGTTGATGGCGATGAATCACCTTTTTAAATTTAGCTTTTTGATAAAAAAGGAGAGTGATAGACGTGCAAAAGAGCGTGCCATAGCGATGCTTAGGGATGGTCCGGCTGATGGTTATAGACAGATGCCGAGATGCATTTATATGTTGAACAATGTGTATCCTAATTCGCACATTGCAATGCACAAGTCATGGGATAATTGGTTAATGTATTAGTTTATAGCATTGCATTCAATGATAAGGGGGTTTGAGTTTTGCAGACCCGTTGTAATTGCTGATGGTGCGCATTTAAGTAGACGATATAAAGGGACTTTTCTCTTAGCAAGTACACTGGATGGTTCAGGTATGTGTTTTTTTTCCAGACTTTGTATTTCATGTAAAAAGACATTTTAGTGTATAACAAAATAGTTTTGACCAATTTATAATTTTTTTAAAAACTTTTATGTTGAATTTTATTAATATAGTTTCTACGTAACATAAGATGCATATTACCGCTTGCATATGGGGTTGTGGATATAGAGAATAACAACTCATGGACATAATTTTTCAATTTGTTAAAAACAGCTTTTGGAGAACGTAAAAACATGTGTGTTGTCTCTGATAGGAACGAAAGTATTACCAAAACTGTTAGTGTTGTATATCCAAATGTCCCACACCTTACATGCATTTGGCATCTCTAGAAAAATTTTTGTGGTTACTTTCGTAAGAGCAAAGAAAGTATTAGCGATTTGTATTATTTAATGGCTAAGTCTTATAGAAAAGATGATTTTGACTAACTCATGTCAAGGATTGAAAAGGCTGATTCGAGAGTGGAAAAATATCTACAAGAAGCTGGATATTAAAAGTGGAGTAATTGTCATTCACCAATAAACAGAGGTTGGATGATGACTTCGAATATTGCTGAGTGTACCAATGGGTATTTGGTGGAGGCTCAAAAATTGTCAATATATGAATTCTTAGAAGAGGTGCGAATGTTATTTGATTCTTGAAATTGTAAAAATAGTGAGATAGCTTCTTATACTAGTACGACTTTGGGTCGTAGATTTGATGAAATTGTAATTCTCAATGGTGTGAAAGCTTGGAGGATGATGGTGTGTATAGATTTTTTAATTTTTTATCATGCATTAATATTTAGTATTTTTGAGCTTATGACCCACCAACAGATATATAATTGAATTAGCTTTCTAACAATACCAATTTTGCCCAAATTCGATATCCGAGCAAAACGTTATACCCATTTTACTCCAGCATGTTAGCCTGGCAACTGAGTGGCGACATATCTGACGGGCCGTTACATATCTGACGACTTATCAGCCTTGGTCATCAGCTGAGAATTTCAAAAACTGGGAAGTGGTTTCATAGGGGTATTTTAGTCATTTTCCTTACCCTAAACCATACCCCTACGACATAAAATACTATAAACACGAAATTCAGCCTCAATTCACCAAAATATACTCACTTTCTCTCAAACTCTCTCAAGAATAAGCCTTAGGGTTTTAATAGAAGATTCAAATCTGAAGAATTTCACCGTCAATCTTTTTAAAGTCAAGCATTAAGGTATGCCACGTGTTGATTCATGGGTCCCTTTCACCCATGAAGCTCAAAAATCTCTTTTCAAAATACAAGATTTGTTTATTTATGAATGTTCATGATTTAAATAGAATTGAAATTCATGTTCATGATGTTGTGGGGTTTTGATTCATGTTTTAAATTACATATTCCAATGATTTACCCTAGTATATAAAGATTTGCATAATAATCATGATAAACCCCCCTTCAATTTACAAGTTGATTAATGTATCCATGATTATTAGATGTGTTGATGATTGTATAACCAAAGCAACTAAATGCCTATGTGAAGGAAAAGTTCTATACTAGTATAATAATATGAAATCTCCATTCATGTACAAGTTTATGCACGTCAAGTGTTTGATGACATGTTTTAGTCAATGAAGTATGGATATATGTGTAGCCATTGTGGTGCTTTAGAACTTGTACTTCAAGAAATCTCCAACTTATTGTATTATGGATTATGATGTTGGTCATGTATTAAAAAAAGTCATGCTTTGTCAATTTCTTTCCATCAAGTCCTGGGGGTACTTGTACCCAAAAAATATAGCTGTGTGCCTAGAGTTAGTGTCATGTTTTCACGATATCCTTAGTCAAGCCATGATTCATAAAACTCAGTCAGTTATGTGACTCAGGAAAGCTCAGTAATACAGTAATCTCAGTACTATTCTGTCAGTCAATGAAAACTCAATTAATTCAGTCCAGTTCAGTTCAGTAATCCATGTTCAGTGTCTATTCAGATGGGAGTAGGAATTAGCACCGAGTGAATCCAAGGATGGGAACACACACGGTCAGATGAGGGTGTGATTCTTAGAAGTTATCTTTGAGTTCTAGAACTATGTAGCCAGTATAGGTTGAGACATCAACACTGTTAGATAAGGGTTGATGAGGTGGATAAATACTGTCAGATGAGGGTCCCACTATTTTATTTTAGGGACACTGTCTGATGAGGGTCACCCACAGCTTGTCCTTACTGCTGGCGCAGTATTGACATCCTTCTAATTGGGGTTACAGATTGGACCCCAACTCAGCTATAATGCATTATTTGTGGCATATCGATTAGATGACTACTTCTCATAATTTCAGCTACAGATCAGGACTGTTTGATACAGTCATTCAGTCTTAGTAATAGAACTCAGATAGTTCTACAGATCTCAGGACTGTCAGATACAATCAACTCAGTTCAGTAAGAAACTCAGCTAGTTCCATCAATATCAGTATTGTCAGGTACAACCACTCATGTTATCAGTACTCAGACACAGTAATCATGTTATCACAAACTCAGTTAATAGTATATTAATTATACAAAACCCATGTTATAAGTATTTAGTTTTAGGACTGTCAGATACAATCAATTAGAGCAATTCTTCATAATCAGAACTGTCAAAAATAGTCTTTTCTTTATTAGTAATATAATATCAGTCTCTTAGTATTCAGTAGACTCATTTATCAGTATTAGTGAACTCAGACGTCAATAAATTAATACTCAGAACCCCGTACCAGTGTCATATGGTCTCAGTTATAGTTACTTGTTCATACATGTATTCTCATGTTCATGTTATTCAGTTAGTTAGTATTGTTCATGCATATGAGCCCCATGTATTCATCTTACCTTACATGTATACCAGTACATTTAAACGTACTGACGTATTTGCGCTATGGTATTTTATTCCATAGGTTTAGAAGCGCGAGCTCCAGAGTATCAGTAACATTCCAGTACTCAACAGTCAGAGTCAGCAGTGAGTCATCATCCTTCGAGGACATGATCATTATTTTATCATTTCAGTACTTAGTTTATTTCAGTAGTTGGAGTTAGTTGGGGACATATCCCATCAACTCCTTATTCAGACAGTTAGAGGCTTTTTAGACTATCATATTTCAGACAGTTTACTACAGTTGTTTTGGGTATTTCATATCCCACCCAAATCTTATGTTTTTATCAAATTTGAACCTTATGGACTTTTAGCCTTTATTTTCACATTTGTATACATATATTATGTACTGTACAGGAACATATATTAGTCATGGGTTAGCTTGTGGTCTTTTGGGGTCATGGGCATCGTGTAGCATTCTGGGTACCAGACTCGGGGCATTACAAACTTGGTATCAGAGCCTAAGGTTCAACAGTATCCTAGAAAGTCTGATCAGCCGCATCTAGTAGAGTCTTGTGCATGTGTGTGTTGTGCATCACACTTATGGACATGAGGCTATGAGATGTTTTAGGAACTATTTCTTTTTTTTTTCATGTTTCAGATCGTGCTATAGAAAGATTACCTAAGAAACTCATGTAGATTCTTATCATGCTCTACTCATGTCAACTCTACCTTACTTTCAAGGTAGCAGAAATGGTGAAGCTCAAAGTCCTAAGGGTAGGGATTGCTCAAATAGTCCCCGCAGACAGTTATGGGATTGCCCATAGGCTCAAAAGTATCCCATCAGTTCTATTATGTTCCAAAATTGTACAGATCTTATTTATAATCATGAGAACTCATTCGCGAACCCAAAATTTGATATGCCATTTATCCTTTCTCAAAATCCTATGATAGTATATGACCTAGAGTTAGAAGCATGAACCCAGGAGTTTAGCAGTAGTAGAGTTGGGATAATGTTATCCAAATTGAGCAGATTATGTATTCATGGGTATAGTTATACCAAGGTGGACCAGTAGGCTTGAACATTGCAAACAAGAGTTTAAGATTTATTGATCTAAAATTAAGTATGAAGATGTGGATGTGAATTAGGAGATACAATATTAGTAGTATATGAAGAAATAAAAGTAGGTGATGTATTTAGTAAGGCAAGCATGTGTCGAACAGAGTGTAAGTATATGATGATGATTGCAGTTCAGTTCAGAGTTTAGTAAAGTATTTACAAACTTATGATGATGGCTTAAAGCTAAGGGAGAGATGATAGATCAAGTGACCAATTTATGCTCTCAGATTCCAGTAGTAGTGCCAGTATGTATAGAAAAGAAGTAAGGGGAGATGTTTACCGACCCATCCTTATCTCAGTGTAAAGTTTGGTACTTCAATCAGTATGATGCCTACGCATGCTTCTCATGTCAGTTCCATAAACACAACTAATATTCACACGCTTTCTATAGAATCATATACGATTCCAGTTCCCAGTATAAGGAGTTCAGTTCTATTCCCCCCAGTAATATAAATCATGTCCCACGAATGCAAAAAACTTCAAACTCAAGTCATGCAGCTCATGAATCATGTACATATATCATGCTTTATAGTATACTCAGCTTTCGTGGCTCATGCTACATCTTTATTGATCAGTTAAATTCATACTATGTTATGCATATCCTCAGTTTAGACCTCTTGGTGAATCCATGATATTTATATTCTGTTCCTCAGGCTTCAGTAAAGTGTCAAGTTTAGTTAGTGTCCATTCATGCTTCTGGTCCTCCTGATTTAACCCTTCAGTAAGCTCTTTTTGTGAAAACAGTGTAGTGATGGGCAGTTGCTTAATTGGGAGAGAGTAAATATTACATGTTAAGAGAAAATTGCTGCATGTTTGTTTTACATGAGGGTGTAGTTATGAAGATAGGCTTGAATCTCATATTAGTGTGCAACTAAACGTCTAGCAAGAGGTTGTATTTAGAAGTTAGGAAAGTACACAGTGTGAGTGTGCATTTAGATCTTTGACTTATGTCATCCCCCGTCGTGTAACTATCAAAATTCAATTGCTATCTCAGTTCCAGTTCCAGTATTCAGTACTCAGTAATCAGTGTTCAGTCTTAGAATTCAGTACTTCAGTACCAGTCTAAACTCTAGTTATCAAAAAATAACATTCAGTCTCAGCTACAGTCTTAGTTACGGTTACAGTCTCAATTACCGTCTTATCTATAATCACAGTCCCAGTCCAGTTCAGTAATCAGGTCAGTAACTCAGTTCAGTTTTGGGTTTACTCGACCATTGCATACAGTTATCATCTACTCAGTTGTCAGCCTTTTAGTACCTCAATTTACAAGACTGTTCTAGAAGCGTGTTGTACTTTTGGTGTTGCGTTCTTAAATAATACAGTTACCCTCAATTCATGCCCAATATCTCATGTCACTCAGTCAGTCTTTATCTTCTATACATAGCGCTCTGCAGTTATAGTCCAGTTATTCAAGACTAAGTACAGTTCTGTCTTATAGGCCTAGTATTTAGCTATCATTCATTTAGTTAATCAGATAAGTTAGTATGTTTAGGAATTCATGCTCAACGCTCATGTGAATATTTTTACTAGTCTTAGGTGAAGGAGAAGTACTTCAGTTAAGTATAAGTTTTCAGTATGAGTTAGATCGATCATCCAATAATTTAGTTTAGCAATCAGGAAACAAGTTTGTATGGTGTGGTTTCCCATTTTTCCACCTAGTCCTATTATCAGAAATCTCAGGAATGTAACTATTCCAAGATAGAAAGTCCTAGTAGTTGCAGGATTGGCTCAGTTCATGTATCATGTCTTAGTTTTAGATCCCAGATATTTAGTCACAATTCATTTCGTAGGTTCCCTGTGTATCGCCCCAGTTTTCCTCAGTATCTCAATCAAGTCAGTATTCTTCTAGGGACATAATGTCCCAAGGGGGAGATGCTGTATAACCCCCGAACTAACATGCCTTAAACCCTCCAATTTCTCTTCGTATAACAAATCCAGTTTGGAGTTGTGGGTACCCATAGGCTGACCCTCTAGCTCCAATATCAGCCGTAAGCCATGTACTCAATGGCTCAGTTCAGTTCATGATACCTAATTCATGTCACATGTTACAGACTCAGCCATGTTCTCATGTTCCCGTTCATGCGAGTTTAGAGAGGATCTAGAGATGAGGTCAGAAAATTTCATATTTTAAAAAATCTCTCCCTTCAAAGGTCCGGCAAGAAAGGGAAAGCTCAGTTCCCGATATATCGGTCCCTTAAAAAATTCTCAGTCACTTTGGCAAAGTAGCTTATGATCTCGAGTCACCTTCAGATCTATCCTTAGTACCTCCGGTCTTTCATGTCTCCTTGCTTAAGAAATGCATAGGTAAACCAACAGTCGTAGTACCTGTTAAGGGCATAGACATTAAGAACAACCTCTCTTTTAAAGAGATTCCAGTCGAAATTCTTGACTACCAAACTCGCAGACTGAGGAACAAAGAAGTCCTTCTAATCAAAGTTTTTTGGCAGAATCAGTTCATTGAGGGAGCTACGTGGGAAGCAAAAGTAGACATGCGTACCAAGTATCCTTACCTCTTCTCCACTAATTCAGACTCAGTCCAAGGTAACAGTTTTCCTTAAGCCTTTCAGTTTTATGTTTAGATTTCAGTTACAACTTGGTGTCCAGTTCATGTTTAGAATCCTATTTTAAACTTGGTATCCATTTACCATTGTATATTCTATCATATGTTCATGTATTAAATCAGTCATGTGTTTATGCATCAGACATGAATTCTCTTTGTGAGAAGAATCAGTTATTAGAAATCTCAGTCATGCATTCATGAGTTAGTTCAGTCATACATTCACATATCAGATATGCGTGATCAGCTTATCAGTACCCCCAGCATGCATTCATGTATTAGCTCAGTTATGAAATCATGTATCAGATATGTATGCTCAATATGAATCTCAGAAATGTCAGTAATGTAGTCATGTTTCAGTTGTTCATGTCCAGTATGTACTTTCAGTTATCATTTATCTCAGTCTAATCAGTCTCATTCGAGGACGAACGTTCCCAAGAGGGAGATATTGTAATACCCCCCAAAATACAAATTAATATTAGTTCCATATTTCCATCTTATGCATATTACATCATGGTCCTTTGGTAGTTTCATGACCAAGTTTTATGTCAATTAAGGTCTCAAATATGTCCTAGCTATTAGGCGAATCAAAACATTCCTTACCGATTGAATTCTTAGGAAGGATATTAGTATAGTCAACTTAAAAAAGTATGTATCTTGTTATACTATGAATTTTTAAGATTATGACCCACCAACAAATATATAATTGAATTAGATTTCCAACGATACCAATTCTTCCCAAATCCGATATCAGAGCAAGAAGTTATACTCATTTTACTCCAACATGTTAGCCTGGCAACTGAGTGACGACATATCTGATGGGCCATCACGTATCTGGCGACTTATCATCCTTGGTTGTTAGCTAAGAATTTCAAAAATTGGGAAGTGGTTTCGTAGGGGTATTTTAGTATTTTCCTTACCCTAAACCATACCCCCATGACATAAAACACCATAAACACGAAATTCAGCCACAATTCACCAAAATATACTCAATTTCTCTCAAACTCTCTCAAGAACAAGCCTTAGGGTTTTAATAGAAGATTCAAATCTGAAGAATTTCACCATCAATCTTGTTAAAGTCAAGCATTAAGGTATGTCAGGTGTTGATTCATAGGTCCCTTTCACCCATGAAGCTCAAGAATCTCTTTTCAAAATACAAGATTTGTGTATTTATGAATGTTCATGGGTTAAATAGAATTGAAATTTATGTTCATGATGTTGTGAGGTTTTGATTCATGTTTTAAATTACATATTCTAGAGATTGACCTTAGTATATGAAGATTTGCATAATAATCATGATAAACCCCCCTTCAATTTACAAGTTGATTGATGTATCCATGATTATTAGATGTGTTGATGATTGTATAACCAAACTATGCTCCCCATATGTTTGACTAAATACCTATGTGAAGGAAAAGTTCTATACTAGTATAATAATGTTAAATCTCCATTTATGTACAAGTTTATGCACGTCAAGTGTTTGATGAAATATCTTAGTCAATGAAGTATGGATATATGTGTAGCTATTGTGGTGCTTTAGAACTTGTACTTCATGAAATCTCCAACTTATTATATTATGGATTGTGATGTTTGTCATGTATACAAGAAAGTCATGCTTTGTCATTTTCTTCCCATCGAGTCCTAGGGGTACTTGTACCCAAAAAATATAGCTGTGTGCCTAGAGTTAGTGTCATGTTTTCACGATATCCTCAGTCAAGCCATGATCCATAAAACTCAGTCAGTCATGTGACTCAGGAAAGCTCAGTAATACAGTAATATCAGTACTATTCCGTCAATCAATGGAAACTCACTTAATTCAGTCCAGTTCAGTTCAGTAATCTATGTTCAATGTCTATTCAGATGGAAGTAGGAATTATTATCGAGTGAACCTAAGAATGGGAACACACGTTATCAGATGAGGGTGTGATTCTTAGAAGTCATCCTTGTGTTCCAGAACTATGTAACCAACATAGGTTGAGACATCAACACTATTAGATGAGGGTCCCAGTGTTCTCTTTTGGGGACACTTTCAGACGAGGGTCACCCACAGCTTGTCCTTACTGGTGGTGCGGTATTGACACCCTTCTAATTGGGGTTACAGATTGGACCCCAACTCAGCTATAATGCATTATTTGCGGCATATCGGTTAGATGACTACTTCTCATAATTTCAGCTACAGATCAGGACTGTTTGATACAGTCATTCAGTCTTAGTAATAGAACTCAGATAGTTCTACAGATCTCAGGACTGTCAGATACAGTCAACTCAGTTCAGTAAGAAACTCAGCTAGTTCTATCAATATCAGTATTGTCAGGTACAACCACTCATGTTATCAGTACTCAGACACAGTAATCATGTTATCACAAACTCAGTTAATAGTATATTAATTATACGAAACCCATGTTATAAGTATTTAGTTTCAGGACTGTCAAATACAGTCAATTAGAGCAATTCTTCATAATCAGAACTGTCAAAAATAGTCTTTTCTTTATCAGTAATATAATATCAGTCTCTTAGTATTCAGTAGACTCATTTATCAGTATCACTGAACTCAGACGTCAATAAATCAATACTCAGAACCCCGTACCAGTGTCATATGGTCTCAGTTATAGTTACTTGTTCATGCATGTATTCTCATGTTCATGTTATTTAGTTAGTTAGTATTGTTCGTGCATATGAGCCCCATGCATTCAACCTACCTTACATGTATACCAGCACATTCAAACGTACTGATGTATTTGCGCTATGGTATTTTATTCCATAGGTTCAGAAGCGCGAGCTCCAGAGCATCAGTAGCATTCCAGAACTCAACAGTCAGAGTCAGCAGTGAGTCCTCATCCTTCGAGGACATGGTCATTATTTTATAATTTCAGTACTTAGTTTATTTCAATAGTTGGAGTTAGTTGGGGACATGTCCCATCAACTCCTTATTCAGACAGTTAAAGGCTTTTTAGACTATCATATTTCAGACAGTTTACTACTGTTGTTTTGGGTATTTCAGACCCCACCCAAATGTTATATTTTTATCAGATTTGAACCTTATGGACTTTTAGCCTTTATTTTCACATTTGTATACATATATTATGTACTGTACAGGAACATATATCAGTCATGAGTTAGCTTGTGGTCTTTCGGGGTTGTGGACACCGATTTGCATTTGGGTACCAGACTCGGGGTGTTACAACAACCCAAAAGTTTAAAATGAGCATTGTATGGTTTATGATAACATTCTCATTTTGATGCATTATGTATGTATATTATAATCATATGCATATTACATATCACATATACATTGTAATAACAATATAACTACCAGTGACATTAGTCAAAATCCACAATAAACTATGCTAAAAATATCTGATAAAGTTTAAAAAGTTAAAAAAAAAAAGATAAATTATGCTGACAAAAACAGTGAAGAAGTTGAGGGTTAGAAAATCAATCATCCATCAATCTAGACATGCAATCGAATCGAGTTAGATGAGCATCAATCATCTTCTCCCAATAGGTAAATCGGTTTGTTCTCTAGTTTAACGTACATCCATCTCAATATTTATAGAAGTATTTTCTTAATAGAGTCCCATTAAATATTACAAGAACTAATTGAGTAACATCTAAAAAAAACACAATAATAATTTAGAAGAAAAATAAATAATCATTAAAAGACCAACTTCAAAGAAGAAAAAACCAAAAAAAAGAAAAAAAAAAGTTTTGGTCACTTTAGCAATAAGAACTCTGGGCGAGTAGGATTTATAATAACCAAACCCTATACTTTCGGAAAAAGTTTTTTTTTTTTGGAAAGGTCAAGTACAAACACAAATCAAGTAGCCTTTTTTTGGGAGAAGTAACGCGCACTAATAGTCATGGAAAAAAGTTACCCTAAAAATTCATCTACAATGTCAAACCTTCTCTATTTATTTTTTAATATATTTATTATAATGAATATTTAATATCACAAATTAATATTTTAGGAGTTTCATATATTTTAGGAAGTCTAGTAGAAAGAAAAATATTAATTAATTCTCCTACTATATATTTTAGGAGTCCCATATATTTTAGGAGTCTAGTAAATATAATACTCCTAAAAAATAATTAAATAATAAATTAAAAATAATGAAAAGACAGTTTTGTCTAAAGAAGAATCTTTTAATGAAGGGCAAAAAGTTTAAATCACTTTTCTAAGGGCCTTCACACTTTTAATATATTATAGATATAGATATAGATATACATATGAATTGTCATTATACACAAAAAAATGCTTGTATATTGAAGTAGTATAATAAAATCACAACCAAAAATACAAACAACAATTTCTGATGTATATGAACCTTATATAATAATTTTTCCAAAATACAATATAAACCTGTCAAATGATAAAGACACAAATATAATTCAAATATAAATACAAATTCATTAATTATATAACGTAAATCCAATTTAGTTTACCTTTTCATTGGTGTGTTTGTTGTGTTTCAACATGTGCATGAGTTCGGCGTGTTGTTTATCCATTTTTTGTCTGAGTCTTCATGTTGTTTAATCATTAGATCGTGAAGAACGTTGAATTTTTTTGTCAACCAACAGATATAAAGACAAAAAAAATGATAGTGTTTTCATAATTTGGTTTATACTGTTGACCATATGAGAAAACTTACATAAGACTGTAAAAATGACTTTGTCTCATCCCACTTTTCATCAGAAGTGGTATGATGAACAGACTTGCTGGATGATGATAGAGTTGTCTTTGCTACAACAACACGATCTAAAATGAAAGTCGCTGTTTTGTTTGTTGGCATATTTCTTCTTAAAATAGTCAATGGTGTTTTCTCATGATCTTGCATCTCAACAGTTGTAGCATCAAAAATGACTTTTCTCCTCCTCTTCGTAGGTTGTGATGCTGATACATCAGTACTCAGACCTACTTTTTTTAGATTTTTTGGTGGTGGGACTGTGTTGAAATCCTCAAAATCTTGTATATCGGAGTCTGAATGTGTATGTATGTCGACAGCAGGCCTTTTACCACTATGATCTGGAGAAGTATCATGTGAGAATGCAAATTCAGCGTCATTTAATTCAATGCCCTCAATCATTGGCAAATCAAGCCTTTGCATTTCTTTACGATTTGGCCGTAAATTATTGTATACAAACTGTTAAGCAATAAAAAATGGCAACATTAAGAGTCTGATAAAGTCAACAGAGTGAAATATAAACATTAACTCGAAAAAATGTACTAAATACTTACCTATACCAGCCATGAACTTCTCGAACTTCACCTTAATACCAACAACCTTCCAATTAAAATTCTTGGAATTACATTTTCAACACGCTCAGCTATCGTGTTGTCTACCTCAGAACAACATTCATAAATTCAAAAATTTAGCATATGTGGCATTCCCTCGATCTGGTATAACTATTTTCAACAAAAAAAATCTTGTCTTCATGTTGCAATAAGCTTTTGAAACAAAGTCTTCCCCCATGGGAATTATTCATACCTTCCATCCTCAACCATTACAAAGTCGGATCTGCTAATAGCAGCATCACATATTTGTTAATACATAAAAGTATGAATAAAGTAAAGTATGGACATGTTCAAAGCATCGGTATTTTTGTCAAAGTTTTTCAACTTGAATCGTTGTAAGAAATAATGTTTTTGACAGAATTTTTTGCATCAATACTTTGCAATTAATACGGACTTAGATGATTCAGTATAAAGGTGTTCCTCAATGTTCCCTATACATTTAAGTCCAGATATTATAGCAAACTCAGTAATAGTAAGCTTGAGAATAATTCCCTACACGTAAACGTAAATTTCATCCGGGTTATCTTGGTCTATCTCAAGCATAAGTAAGCATTTGGAAATCTGCCCCTGAAAGTTAAACTGAGGCATGTTAGAAAGGAACCAAAAATTATTTGACAAAAAATATTTTAAACTTCTTCACGAAGATAATTCTTTATATCTGATCCAAACTCTCGGTTATAATAACTACCGAAATGCAACGAATGGAAAGGGACATTTTTATCCTATATTTTAGACCCTATTGGAAATGAAAAGGACATCATATGCGAGCCTATATGGTCAAAACATATACAATACATATCAACTAGGCATTTCATTACACATCTAACAATTTCTAACAAGTAGACTCACATATGGTCAATACATAAAAAAATAATGTATATCAACTAGGCATTTCATTACACATTCAACCACATATCAAAAATTGTGTATATGTTAGCCATAAACATAGGTGATGTCTATTGCCTAAAAAAACACATAAGAAAACTGAAAACATATACATAAAAATATGATGTATATGAATTAGGAATTTCATTACAAGTTTAATAACAATTTTAACTTATGTATATGTTTTACATGTACACATGTAATATCAGTTGCCTCAAACACATATTTCAAAACACAATCCCCAGAAAGAACTTACGTATACGTTTAACAAAATGTAATGAATAATGTATGTGTACAACACATACATACTTACTAATATATACACCCAGTAACCACATATGTATATGGACTACATATATCATTGTATTTCAACCAAGCGCATCATCAAATATGTATATGCCAAAAATATACAAAGAGTTATTTTGTATTTGAGCAGGCATCTTCTAACATAACTTCAAACTAACAACAAAACTCAAAAACTACATAAGAACTAACAGGCCACAACCTATTAATTAACATTTTTAAAACCACAAATTACTTATAAAAACACAATAAACCCAGAACAAAAAATCAAAAATACCTTTGGTAAACGTGGCTGTGCATTATCATCTTTTTTTAGATTTTCTTGATGATTCTCTAATTTGTTTTTTTTGACTTTCCAGCAGCAACTTTGTTAATCTTTTTCATCTTGATGGGGTCGTTATGATATTATGATTTGTTTTCAACAAAGTTAGGTTCCTCATAATCAAATACTCTGGGAATGAACCCAACTACAGAATTTGTTGGTTCAGTGTGCTCTAACTGAGTTAATCCTAAACTAAACGAAGGGGAATCATTCATTTACTAAGTACTATGTTGTTAATTTAGTACTTGAAATAGATGATTCTGAAAATAAAAAAAGAAGAATTCATATATCCAAACTATATTTTGATATAGTAGAAACCCGAAAAATTCCTGAATAAAAACATGCAACAAATTATTCATTCAAAAATCTCCAAAATTTTGGTTAATTAAAGATTTTTTTTAACTAACCTCAGAACTTAAAAATTGAAAATGATAAAAGGAGATTAAGTTAAAATTGAATACCAGTGACTAGGAGTTGGACTCAAACACTGTTGATTTCAAGAATGGTAATCGACCCTTGATTCAAGCCTTTTTTTAAGGGAAAAAACCGTGAGAGAATAAGGATTTCTATGTCTATGTACTTTTAGAGAAAGAAACTTAAAAAGTGAGATTGGTGTAATATGTTTAGGGAGATGAAATTTTTTGTAATAAATGAAACATAAGTTGTTGGTTTGTGTAATTTTTAGTTTAAATAAATGTCACGATCAGGGGCTACCCCCTAGTCGCAGTAACGGTGCTTACGATCACAAGTGACCATAAGTTAACCCATGAGCTGGTATCTGCTGTGAGCACTAAATAAATATGAACATAAAACCTGTGCGAAAGATAAACTGAAAAGGAAATATAAATCTGAATGCTAAAATACCGAATCAATCATAAATCTGAAGCATCTGATAAAAACTGAAAGTAACCGATTGACTGTCTAACTAACTGTCTGAAAGTCTAAAGGCTTCTAAACTGAATAAGGAGTTAATGGGACATACCCCCAACTAACCCCGACTGACTGAATAGAACGAAATACTAAAATAATTGAGTAAACATAATATGTCCTCGATGGATGAGGACTCACCACTATGACTGCTGGATTACGCTAAGCTATCTAACTATTATTGGAAAATTATTTATCTAAACCTATGATATAAGACATCATAGCACAAAAAAGGTATGCTGTCAGTATTATGAATGTACTGGTATATGAGATGAGGTCAGGATTATATATGTGGGGTACTGTGCATAAGGACTAATCGAATAACATGAGATATTTGAACATGAATATAAGTATATTGATAAGAGTTATGGATTAACCATCGAAGTACTTGAAAAGATAGATTCACGTAATATACATAGGTATCGGGTGTTATAACCTACCAATACTAAATGAACATGAGTCTGTGATATAAACTTAAAATACAGTAATATGTGATTATGGTTCGAAGACCCAAACATGGCATCTCATCAAAACATGTGAAAGTCATACACTTAAACATGAGTATATCTTAAACATGAGGAAACAATAGTATTTTATGGCTAAATTCATAACTTGAGGATTCATCCTAAAACCAATTAACCATAGCATGGAAATTCCAATACCCAAACATGATACAGTTCATTCTACTTGAAAATACTTGTAACCATAACTTATAATTGAATTAACAATAGATTCAAGCACTTAGTTCAACTTGAACATTTAAAACTCATAAACACCAAAAGGGGTTCTTGGACTCCATAGGTAAAAGAAATCCATGGATGAACATCACACATACCTCACTGGATAAATTCGTGAAGATTCTTGAGAATTTCTTAAGGTTTGAAGCTTGAATTCCTTGATTGCTTGTGTATGAGTTAGGGTTTGTTCTTGAGGAAGAGATGCTTCTTTTAAGAGAATTTGTGATAAAAAGAGCAAATAATGCTTTTTGGGAACCTAAATTTCATGTTATGGATGAGTTGGGTGAAGGGGAAATAACCTAAATGCCCTTAAATGACGAGGAAAAAAAGTTGTACAAGAAAGGGAGGGGCGAAGTGGGCTCTGGAGCATTAGACTAGAGCGGGTGGCGCGGGCTCTGGAGCGATGCATTGGGAGGGGGGAAGCACGAGCTCTAGAGTGGTGCACTGTTTGGCATGGATCGGGCTAATCTTGGTGGTGCTACTGCCTTGGTTCTCCAAACATGCTTTTATGCTAGTCTGAAATTTCGAAACTCACCCGAAACATACTTTTAACTACCCCAATCATGAATCAACTCAAAAATCGACATCCTGAGGTAAGAAAAATCAAAAATAAAATCATCAAAGTTTAGGGGTCTTGGGAATGAGTAAGTCCCAACATTTAGTTAGTTTTTCAAGTCTTGGACCCCTTAAACATACAACTAAGAGCTGAAATAAGCTATAAGACTTTTATGGGGTATTACAATATCTCCCTCTTGGGAGCATTCGTTCTCAAATGAGACTGGTTTAGCTGAGAGTACTGAAGTAACTGAGATCATATACTAAATATGCATTACTGGAAACATAATTATATAACTGAATCTGAAACATGATACATGAACTGAATTGAATGTATGCAATGACATGAATTAGATTACATAGTTGAAACTGAGAATAGAAGAGTGTCAATCTGAAGAAATTGTTACCTCAAGTTGGATCTGAGTTCATGGAGAAACGGTGAGGGTACTTGGTTTGCATATATTCTTCTACTTCCCAAGTGGCTCCTTCAATGGACTGATTCCACCAAAGAACTTTGACCAAAGGAACTTCTTTGTTACTTAGTCTATGAATATAATGATCAAGGATCTCAACCAGGACTTCTTCGTAAGAAAGGTTATCCTAAACATCCATGCTTTCTAATGGGACAATAACAACTGAATCACCAATACACTTCTTCAACAAGAAAACATGAAACACTGGATGCACTGATGCTAAATTTACAGGCAACTCAAGTTCATAAGCCACCTTTCCAAAATAACTCAAGATTCTAAATAGGACAACATATAGGGGACTAAGCTTCCCTTTCTTGCCAAATATCTTCAATCCCCTCATAGGTAAAACCTTAAAATAGACTAAGTCACCAACCTCAAACTGCAGATCTCTTCTCCTCACATATGCATAAGATTTTTGATGGCTTTGGGCTATCTTCAACCTCTCTCTAATCAACCAAACTTTTTCCATGGCCTCAAATATTAAATATAGCCCTATCAAAGCAGCTTCACCTGCCTCAAACCAAATAATAAGAGATATACATCTCCTTCTATAAAGAACCTCAAAAAGGGCCATCTGAATACTAGAGTGATAACTGTTGTTATAGGAAAACTCAATCAAAGGTAAGTGATCATCCCAACTACCTCTAACGTCAATAACATATGCTCTTAATATGTTCTCTAAGGTCTAAATGGTCCTCTTTGCCCGTCCATCTATCTGAGGATAAAAGGATGTATTGAAATAATCTTGGGTACTAAGACCCCTCTGAAAAGCCTTCTAAAAGTGAGAGGTAAATTGAGTACCTCTATCTGATATATGATAGACAACGGAATCCTATACAACCTAACCAACTCCCTAAGATAGAGCCTGGCATATTCCTCAGCTGAGTAAGAAGTATGAATTGGCAGGAAATGAGCTGATTTGGTCATTCTATCTACAATGACCCATGTCAAATCATGCTGATGATGCATGGGAGACAACCATGTCGTAAAATCCATGTTCACCACCTCTTACTTCTAAGTGGGGATACAGAACTCCTATAATGTGCCACTTGACCTTTGGTGTTCAATGTTATCTTGTTGATAGTTAGAACACTTAGCTATAAACTATGCAATATCCCTTTTCATATGACTCCACCAATAGATTTCTCGCAAGTCATGGTATATCTTAGTGGATCCTGGATGGATAAAGTATCACGCACCATGCTATTCTACAAGTATTCACTATCTCAAGTCATCAACACACGGAACACATAATCTACCCTGACAACAAAGTACATCATCTCCCCCTTGGGTAAAAAACTCAACCTTTTGATATCTAACTTCCTCCTTCAACTTAACCAAACTAGGACCTCTATCTTGCTTTTATTTTACTTCAGCAACCAAGGAAGATTTTGAACTATTCTGAACCCATACACTACTTTCTGCTAAATCAACCAGCCAGATACCTAATCTAGCAAGCCGATGAACCTCACTGACTAACTTCTTCTTATCCTCCTTAGCATAAGCAACACTACCTATACATAACCTACTAAGGGAATCTATCACTACACTGACCTTGCTCGGATGATACAACACACTCATATTGTAATCTTTCAACAACTTAAGCCACCTTCTCTGATAAAGATTCAGATCTTTCTATGAGAAAACATACTGCAAACTCTTATGGTCGGTGAATAAATCCACATGAACCCTATATAGGTTATGTCTCCATATCTTCAAATCAAACACAACAATTGCAAACTCAAGATCATGGGTAGGATAATTCTTTTTATGGGGCTTAAGTTATCTAGAGGCATAGGTTATGACCTTACTTCTCTGCATCAACACACAGCCAAGACCAACTTTGGAAGCATCACAGTAAACCACAAATCTATCTAAACCATCTGGCAAAGTCAAAATTAGGGTTGAACTAAGATGACTCTTCAGCTCCTAAAAACTGTTCTCGAACAAATTTGACCACTAGAATGTGACTTTCTTCTGAGTTAATCGCGACATGGGGGATGCAATAGAAGAAAACCCCTCAACAAACTATCTTTAATAGCCATCCAAGTCTAAGGAACTCTTGATATCTGATAGAGAAATGAATCTAGGATAGTTTCTCACTGCTTCAATCTTCTGAGGGTTGACTCTAATACCATTACCAGAAATAATATGGCTAAAGAAAGCTACTGATCTTAGAAAAAATTCACACTTACTGAATTTGGTGAATAATTGATGAGCTCTAAAAGTCTGCAACACAATTCTCAGATGGTCTGCATGATCATTCTTACTACGTGAATAAACAAGAATATCATCAATGAAGACTATGACAAACATGTTCAAGTATTACTTGAACATTCTATTTTTCAAATCCATAAAAGCTGCAGAGTCATTCGTTAGTCCAAAGGACATAACTAAGAATTCAAAGTGACCATATCGAGTTTTGAAGGCTATTTTCAAAATGTTACATTCTCTGACCCTAAGCTTATGATGGCCGGATCTAAGGTCTATCTTAGAGAAATAACTGGTACCTTGAAGTTGGTCAAATAAGTCATCAATTCTGGGGAGTGGATATTTATTCTTGATTATGACTTTGTTCAACTGATGGTAATTGATGCACATTTTGAGAGAACCATCTTTCTTACGCACGAATAAGACTGGAGTATCTCATAGGGAAACACTGGTCCTGATGAAAACCTTATCGAAGAGATCTCTCAACTGCTCTTTTAATTTCTTAAGCTTAGCTGAATCCATTTTGTAGGGTGGAATAGAGATAGTTTGGGTATCTGAAAAGAGATCTATTCTGAAGTAAATTTCTCTTTTGGGAGAAACTCCAGGAAGGTCTTCAGGGAGCACATCTAGAAAATCCCTTACTACTAAAACTGACTCAAGAAATGGAGTGTCAGTACTAAAGTCTTTAACTCAAACAAGATGATAAGCACACCCCTTAGAAATTATTTTTCTTGCCTTAATATAGGAAACGATCTGACCCCTAAGCACAGAGGTACTAACCCTCTATTCAATGAATGGTTCATTAGGAAACTGAAACTAAATTACTCTATCTCCGCAATCAACTGAGGAACAACATGACTGGAGCCAATCCATGCTAAGAATGATATCAAAATCAGTCATCTCTGACTCTACAAGATCCACTAAGGTAACTCTTTGGGACACTATAACTGAGCAGTTCCTGTTATACCCTCCTGGCTACAATGAAGCTATCTATTGGAGTAGACACTAAGAAAGGTTCTGCTAAATATTCATGACTGACACTAAAATCGATTGCTATATAAGGAGTTATAAAGAAAAGTGAAGCTCCAAGATCTAATAATGCATAAATATGGATACAAAATACTTGTAACGTACCCGTGACCACATCAAGAGAACTCTCCTGATCCTATCAATTCTGGAGGGAATACAACCTATTCTAATGCTGCCCACTAGTTACGCTGGATGTAGAACCCTGCTGAGTCAGGCGACCAGTTGGAACTAGAGGACGATTAGACTAACCATGCTGGCCGGCCTTTGGGAAATCTCTAACTCTTTGGCCTATCTTGCCACATAAAAAACACACATCACTACCAGCTCTACACATACCCTGATGATGCTTTCTACACTTCCCACAAAATGGATTAGTACGAATACTATTCATACTACCCTTGGACTTAGAGCCTAGCTCTATCCTGACTATCTTTCCTGAACTTAGGCAATGGTGCACTAGCTGAAGATGTGGCTAGGGATGAAGAATTCTGATAGAACTGAGAACGGTTACCACCTTTTAACCTTGGTTGAGAAAAATTAAAACTACCAATTCTAGCCCCCTTATTCTCTATGTTTTTTTCCTTAAGCTTCTCTTCCTCAATCTGCTAAGCATGAACCATAAGTATAGATAAATCTATCTCCTTAATCAATATTGTGGTCCAACACGTCTTGACCATATTATCAGATACACAAGATACAAACTTACTTATTCTAGACCTGTTATCAGCCACCATCAAAGGAGGATACCTCGCCAACTGAGTAAACTTAAGCTAGTATTCCTTTACACTCATACTACCCTGCTTCAAGTTAACGAACTCCTGAATCTTAGCCTCCCTCAACTCTAATGGGAAGAACCTATCTATAAAAGTTGTGGCAAACTCCTCCCACTCTACAGGACCTGCCTTAATACCCTATTTTTCTTCCACTACTTATAATAAGTGTGAGCTATATCCTGCAACTGATATGTAGCCAACACTGTACTCTCACTAGATATGACCCCCATAACATCTGTTTCTTTCTGAAACATATCAAGAAACTTCTACGGATACTCCTCGGACTTGGATCCCAAAAACAAGGGGGATTCATTCAGGTAAAGCCCCGAATTCTAGCTGTAGTTGTATTTTCTGTTGGATTAGATGGGGCAATAGCCTTCTTATAGTTCTTAGCAGCTACTAAATGAGCTAAAGTAGTGAAAGCATCTCTAAATTTAGTGTGACATACATATTTATTTAGAGGATCTTCCTAAACAGGCGGTGGTGCGGGCTGATTCTCGTTCCTTCTTTCGTTGTTTCTTTTGAGAGGCATTGTCTGTAAACGAAACAAAGAATGAGTTAGAAAGAGAGTTTAAGTAGATATCATGCTTTTTCACACGACATGAATACTGAAATAAGGGAATTCTTTCCTAAAACGTCTTGTCTCCTCTTATCCATAAGTGTGATGCGCTTCACACCCATGTACAAGACTCTACTTAATGCATCTTTTAGACTTCCTAGGGCACTTTAAAAATATGGGCACTAATACCAAGTTTTGTCATGACTCAGGACTACTCCTAGTCATAACAACGGTGCTTACGATCACAGGTAACCACAAGCTAACCTATGAGTTAGTACCTGCTGTGAGCACTGAATAAATATGAACATAACACCTATGCGGAAGATAAACTAAAAAGGAAAATATAAATTCAAATGCTAAAATACTGAATTAATCATAAGTCTGAAATATTTGATAAAAACTAAAAGTAGCTGACTGACTGTCTAACTAATTGTTTGAACATTTGAAAGCCTCTAAACTGACTAAGGAGTTGATGGGATAGACCCCCAACTAACTTCGACTAACTGAATAGAATGAAATAATGAAATAACTGAATAAATATAATATATCCTTGATGGATGAGGACTCACCACTACGATTATTGGTTACACTGAGCTATCAAACTGCTGTCGGGAAACTGTACATCTAAACCTATGATATAAAACATCATAGCTTAAAAAAGAGTATACGGTCAGTACTTTGATTGTACTGGTATATGAGATCAGGTAAGGATGATATACATAGGGTACTGTGCATAAGGACTAACTGAATAGCATAAGATATCTTTACATGAATGTTTGAAAACTGTAACATCTGAGAATGGTTCTCCAAACATACCCTTACGCTAGTCCAAAAATTTAAAACTCACCCGAGACATAATTCTAACTACCCTGATCATAAATCAACTCAAAAATCAATGTCCCAAGGTTGGAAAGATCAAAAATAAAATCATTGAAATTTAGGGGTCTTGAAAATGACTAAGTCCCAACACTTGGTGAAATTTTCAAGTCTTGGACCCCTTAAACATGTAACTGAGAGCTGAAATTAGCTAAGACTTTTATGGAGTATTACAATAAAGTCCAATCTTTATTGGGCTAGTGTAAGACCCCACAAAGTCCTAGTCATTTCAGTCCTATATAGCATGCCAAAATAGGTCCCAGACTTAGAAAAATATCAGCTAAGTGTTGACACTTAGTATTATTTTGGACTTATCATTTACGATCTTTTCATCCTTATATTATTGATTTTTTAATTAATTTATGATCAGGGATGTCAATAGGTCATATTGGGTAAGTTTCAGAATTTTTGAACATCGTTTGAGTCATGTTTGAATGGCTAAAATAGCAAGCCAACACGATCTTGATGCGTCGCGTTGGCTATCATGTCGAACCCATCGACGTGATGCATCGGTGATTGCATTGACCCCATTGACGTGGCGTGTCACCTATCGCATCACTAGACCAATTTTGCTCATTAAATTACGAGGTTTCAAGGGCATTTAGGTACTTTTTCTGTCACCCAATTAAGCCAAAACACGAAATTAAGCTCGCAAAAGTGCAAAATACATTCATTCTTCACAAATCCTCTTAAGAACAAAAACCTATATTCATCAATCTGAAGTCATAGTTCTAAGAAATCCCCAACAATCTTCACTTAATCAAAAATCAAGGTATGTTAGGTGTTCATCCTTGGCTTTTATTCCACCCTTCGAGTTCAAGATCCCCTTTTAAAACTTGAATTATGATTCCCATGTTATGAAATAAAATTATGCTCATGTTTGTGTTGTTGTATGGGTTTCAATTCAAGATTTAACTATAAGTTTCATGAACATAAGATAACATGTGTGTGATTTATGTAATTTCCATGTTAAACCCTTGAATTTGTAAGTTTAAGTTGTAATCATGATGCTTATGTGTTGTTTATTATCATATGCATTAATTATGCCCCCAAGTGTTTGATAGAATGTACATGTGAATTGAATAGTGTAATCGTGACATGTTAGAATGTGTTCTCATTCATGTACAAGCTCTTGACCTCCAAGTGCTTGGCAAAATATCTCAGTGAATGAATTGTGAACAATTGACTATTGCTATGCTTTCAAGATTTGTTTTATTTTATTATTGATGCTATCGAGTCCCGGGGGTATTTATTACCCAAATCTAGTTGTTTACTTAGTTGCAAAAGTTATAGAATAGTCCCAGTAAGGGTCAAGAACAGTAGTACTCAGTCCATAGAAGAACTCAGTGAACTCAGTCCAGTTCTGTCAGTGAAACTCAGTCCAGTTCTGTCAGTCAACACAATCAGTGTTAGTTCAGTCAATCCTAGTAAAGTCTAGTGATCAGTTTAGTGTCAATATAATTGAGAGTAGGATTCAACGCTAAGTGAATCTCGGTATGGGGGCATTCCTACCAGCAGAGGGTTTGACCCTTAGTAACAGTCCCTGCATTATAGAACTATGTAGCCAGCATAGAGTAAGTTATCCTCCTGCCAGACTAGGGTTGACACAAACATATATATATATATATATATATATATATATTATGAGTATTCCTGCCAGATTAGGGTTGACCCAATATTGTTAGTATCCCATGGCAATGTGCTAACACCCTTCCAACTGGGGTCATAGGTTGGACCCTATATCATTCTATAATCAAGGTATATCGATTAGATGAGCACTCCCATAGTTAAATTTTCAGTCTCAGTATTCAGTAAAGAACTCAGTTAGTTCAACAGAACCATGGATATAAGTTATCAATTACTCAACCATCAGAATTTAGTACCTAGTTTCAGTATAATCTCAAATACATGATGTACATCTATATCCGCAGTGTTGTATGTTCAGCATGTTTAGTAGTTACAATTTTGCATGTACTCTCATCTAGTTACTTCATGATGTTCATTCAGTCAGTTATCAGCTCATGCATTTGAACCCATGTATATTAGCCTTATGTAACACCCCGTACTTAATTACGTGCATTAGCCATTGTTATATGTGTTGGAGTATATGTATTGATCCTAAGTTAGGTATATATGAGTATTGATTATTTTGAGATGGTTTCAAGTGTATAGTTTGATTATATGTGTATAGGAATCGACCTTATTTATACCGGAATTTGCCCGTCGATGTTTCCATACGAAGGTTATTGAATAAGCTTTCCGACGATATAAAGATTTTCAAACACGGATAAGTTTCGGATATAAGCGAGCACGTTCGAAACTATAAAACGGTGGCCGGGATGTGAACAGTAAAATTGCAGGAAAATTTCCAGTTTTTGGGTCAACTTTGAACGATCATAACTCCCTCAATATAATGAACTGGGCGAGCTACCACATATAAAAAGAAAGCTCTGTGAGTATTCTTTCTAATGCAATTGGTGTCATTCAAATCCAACATCTGAGTAAGGAGTTATACTCATTCTATTTCAGCCTCTCAAAACAGATTTTTGTGAACAGTAAATTAGCAGGAAAATACTGAGGCCTGCCAGTTTTTTGGGTCAACTTTGAACGATCATAACTCCCTCAATATAATGAACTGGGAGATCTACCATATATCAAAAGAAAGATATTTGAGTCTTCTTTCCAATTCAATTGTTTTCATCCAAATGCAACATCTGCGTAAGGAGTTATACGCGTTTTACTTCAGCCTCTCAAAACAGATTTTTAGGGTCAACTTCAAACGCTCATAACTCCTTGTACAGGACGAACTGGGTGGCCTAATTTATATGCAATGAAAGACCTTTGAATTATCTTTCCAATGATACAAATTTAACCCAAATCCGATATCGGATCAAAGAGTTATGGTCTATCTACTTCAGCTTGTCAAAACGGTCCACCGGAGGACATATTTGACATTATTTAAATTTTAAAGGCACTTTGGTCATTTACTATGATATTATGGACGGAAATATGTGTATATGTACATGTATATGAGTTCAAAAACTCATATCCATCATCAATCATAGGAGAGAACAAACCCTAGCCAAATTTGACCTTCAAATTACTTGTGATTCAACCGTGGAAAGTCCAAATTGATTCCGTAGTTGTGTTCATCGTCTCAAGGGCTTCGAGAAGCACCCCTTATTTGTGCTAACAGGACTTAAAAACCCAAAGGGCCATTCTATGGTAAGGATGTAAATTATGTTGGTGTTATTTATATGGATATGTATATATATATATATATATATATATATATATATATATATATATATATATATATATATATATATATATATATATATATATATATATATATATATATATGCATGTGAGCATAAGAAGTATGTTATTTGATTGTTGTTGAAAGATGATTGGAAATGATGTTGGATCATTCTTGTGCATGGTTGGATTATGTTGAATTGTGAAGGGATGATGTGGTATTGATGATATGATATTGAAATGATGATTATATATATATATACACATAAACCTATTGTTCAAGTTAGTTTTTGGAATGCTTTGCAAATATTGGTTGTATGGAATTATGGAAGAGAATTGTGGTGTTGGGTTGCTAATACTAGATGCCAAATATTTCATTGTAGATAAGTGATTTGTAAAGGCGGGAAGTTGTGTTGAATTGGTATCCGAATCTACAACGAGGTATGTAAAGCATACTCTAACGATGTTCTTTGGCAGGAAAACACCAATGTTCCATAAAGTAAGATTCCGATGGTTATCCAAACACATGTATTGTTCTACATTACCAACGAAGTTGTTTCCATTCTATAAAGTGTCAAAATGCTTCATTGATATACCAAAAGGCTCCTATTTCATTGTTGTGATATTGATGATTCTGAAACATATTGTTGATGTACCAATGAGTCCTTATTACATCGTTATTGTATAGAAGGTCTATTACTTGATTCCTATTGATGTATCATTGTTCCAAAGGTACTATATTGGCATGAACACTAATGTAATAATCTCAAAAGCTTTTGAACTAAGTTATTGGAAAAATCTCTTATGTGTTACTTGATATACGTGTGGGTGGTATCCCAGGGGCATAAGCCTAGCATGGGTCGATCCCAATTGATATGTACTGGGGGCAGCCTAATGGTCACAGTACGGTACAGTATTGATTATTGTTAGGTGGTTGGAGGTTCGGGAGGAGGAGGTAATGGCGAATAATAATTGTAAAGAATGAAATGAACGAATGTATACCGTTCCACAAATGTGTTTGTATTCAAGAACTCAATTCAGATTAATAATAATGTACATGATCCTAAAAGTGTTTATGAAGTGTGGTTCACTTCTATTATGATTTATTCACATGTGTATGATTTTCTTGATCCCCTATATCACATATGATTATTTACAGCTTTACATACTCAGTACATATTTCGTACTGACGTCCCTCACGGGGGGACCTGCATTTCATGCTGCAGGATCAGGTACTTCAGCTCATTCACAGCATAGATAGGAGCCAGGTCATACAGCTACTGTTGGTGAGCTCCAGTTTACTTCGGAGCTTTTCGAGTCGGTTTCTTATATTTTGTTATTGTACAGGAGTCATGTGTGGGCGGGGGTTCGTCCCGACCCTAGTTATGTTATGTATATCCTAGAGGCTTTGTAGACATAAAGAAGGGTAAAGTCATGGAAGTTTATATAGTGATGTTATATTCGTATATGGGGTGGCCCCGACGGCCAAGTATTATATATATGTATATATATTTGTGTGTGTTGTGCTGATACAGGTAATTAGACCCTTTTATATGCAGCGAAGTGCTGCCCAAATTTTTGGTGACATGTAAATGAAAGTACAGGTATTTGAACGGTTCTCCCGGGCCTTCTCGGCTTCGGGTGCCAGTCCGGCCCGATGGGATTTTGGGCCGTGACACCTTATCTCACTTAGCATACCAGTATATTTCACATACTGATGCACACTCTCTTTTGTGCTATGATGTCTCATATCATAGGTTTAGAAGCACGGGTTCCTGATCATACTTAGTAGCTCAGGATATCTGCAGCAGATTTAGTGGTGAGTTCTCATCCATTGAGGATATTATTCTATTTAAGCATTTTAGCAAATTTAGTGTGTTCCGTAGTCAATTTTAGTTTGGGACTTATCCCATCAACTCCACATTCAGATAGTTAGAAGCTTTTAGACTAGATTACTTCAGACAGATTTTCAGTATTTTTAGTATTATTATCTGTATTCACTTTTTGTTTTCAGTTTATGGATTTTGTGATGGATTTGCCTCATACTTGTCTTCAGCATGACTCAATTTGGGTCATTGTGGACAGGATGACCAAATCAGCCTATTTCTTGCCAATTTATACTTCTTATTTAGTCGAGGACTATGACAGGCTCTATATCAGAGATCTGGTTAGGTTACATGGTGTTCCATTGTCCATCATTTCAGATAGAGGTACGCAGTTCACCTCTCACTTTTGGAAATCCTTCTAAACGTGTCTTGGTACCCAATTTCACCTTAGTACAACCTTTCTCCCTCAGAAAGATGGTCAAGCAGAAAGGGCCATTCTGACCTTAGAAGAGTTGGGATGACCACTTGCCTTTGATTGAGTTCGCGTATGATAACAACTATCATTCCAGTATTCAGATAACTTTATTTGAAGCTCTTTATAGAAGAAGATATAGATCTCACATTACTTGGTTTGAGGTAGGTAATGCCACGGTATTGGGGTCTGACTTAGTGTTTGATGCTTTAGAGAAAGTGCAGTTAATCACATAGAGGCTTAAGATAGCTCAGAGCTGACATAAATCTTATGCACATGTGAGAAGGAAAGATCTTGAATTTGAGATTGGTGATTATGTGTATTTGAAAATCTCTCCCATGAAGGGGTGAAGAGGTTTGTAAAAAAATGGAAGCTTAGTCCCTGCTATGCTGGTCCTTACAAAATTCTGATTTATTTCAGAAAGGTAGCCTATGAGCTTGAGTTACCTGCAGACTTAGCATCAGTGCACCCAGTGTTTCACGTATCCTTGCTAAATAAGTGCATAGGTGACCCAACAGTTGCAGTCCTCATAGAGAGTGTGAATGTTTAGAATAGTCTCTTTTATGAGGAAGTTTCAATCAAAATCCTTGATTGTCAGATTCACAGACTAAGGAACAAAGAAGTTCCTTTGGTCAAAGTTCTTTGGCAGAATCAAGCCGTTGAGGGAGCTACTTGGGAAGCAAAAGCAGACATGCAAACCAAGTATCCTCACCTCTTATCCATAAACTCAGACTCTGCCTAAGGTAACAGTCTTCCTTGGATTTACTCTATTCTATGTTCAGTGACAGCTACATAACATTCTTATATTATTCATGCATTCATGAAATAGTTCAGTCATGCGTTAGGGTCTCCAGAATTCAGTCATGCTTCAGTTATGTATGTTAGTGTAAGTACAGTTCCTCATTTTCTCTCAATTTAGTCAGTCTCATTCGAGGGCAAATGTTCCCAAGAGGGAGCTATTGTAAGACCCCATAAAGTCCTAGTCATTTCAGTCCTACATAACATGCCATAAGAGGTCCTCGACTTAGAAAAATTTCAGCTAAGTGTTGACACTTATTCTCATTTTGGCCTCATTATTTCAATGGCATCATTTACAATCTTTCTAACCTTATATTGTCAATTTTTAAATTGATTCATGACCAGGGATGTCAATAGGTCATATTAGGTGAGTTTTGGAATTTTCAAATATTGTTTGAGTCGTGTTTAGATGGATAAAACAGCAAGCCAACGTGATCTTGATGCATCACATTGGCTATCGCGTCGTACCCATTGACACGACGCATCAGTGATTGCATCGACCCCATCAACACGATGTTTCACCTATCGCATCAATAGGCCATTTTTTCTCATTAACTTATGAGTTTCCAAGGGCATTTAGGTCCTTTTTCCCTCACCCAATTCAGCCAAAACATGAAATTAAGCTCCCAAAAGGGCGAAATACATTCATTCTTCATAGATCCTCTCAAGAACAAACCCTAGGTTCATCAAGCTCAAGTACAAATTATAAGAAATCCCCAAAAGTCTTTATGAAATCAATAATCAAGGTATGTTAGGTATTCATCATTGGGTTTCCTTCCACCCTTGGAGTTCAAGAATCCTTTTTAAAACTTAAATTATGATTTCCATATTATGAATTGAATTATGCTCTTGTTTGTGTTGTTGTATGGGTTTCAATTCAATATTTAATTATAAATTTCATGAACATAAGATAACATGTGTGTGATTGATGTAATTCCCATGTTAAACCCTTGAAATTGCAAGTTTAAGTTGTAGTCATGATGCTTATGTGTTGTTCATTATCATGTACAATAATTATGCCCCCAAGTGTTTGATAGAATGTCCATGTGAATTGAATAGTATAATCACGACATGTTAGCATGTGTTCTAATTTATGTACAAGCTCATGACCTCCAAGTGTTTGACAAAATGTCTCAGTGAATAAATTGTGAACAATTGACTATTGCTATGCTTTCAAGATTTGTTATGTTTTATTATTGATGCTATTGATTCCCGGGGGTATTTATTACCCGAAATCTAGTGGTTTACTTAGTTGCAATAGTTATAGAATAGTTCCAATAAAGGTCAAGAACAATAGTAATTAGTCAGTAACAGAACTCAGTGAACTTAGTCCAATTCAGTCAGTCACCACGATCAGTGTTAATTCAGTCAAGCCTAGTACAATCTAGTGATTAGTTTAGTGTTGATTCAGTTGAGAGTAGGATTCAACACCGAGAAAATCCAGGGATGGAGGAATTCCTGCCATCAGAGGATTTGACCCTTCGTAGCAGTCCCTGCGTTATGGAACTACGTAGCCAGCATAGGGTAAGTCGTCCTTCTGCCAAACTAGGGTTGACACAATCATATATATATTTCATGAGTCTTCCTGCCAGATTAGGATTGACCCAACATTTTTAGTATCCCGTGGCAAGGTGCTAACACCTTCCAACTGGGGTCACAGGTTGGACCCCGACTCAGTCTATAATAAGGGTATGTCGGTTAGATGAACACTCCTACAGTTACAGTTTTAGTCTCAGTATTCAGTAAAGAACTCATTCAGTTCTACAGAACCATGACTATCAGTTATCAGTTACTCAGCCATCAGAATTCAGTACTCAGTTTTAGTATAATCTCAGATACATGATGTATATCTACATGCGCAGTATTGCATGTTCAGTAGTTACATTTTTGCATGTACTCTCATCCAGTTACTTCATCATGTTCATTCAGTCAGTTATCATCTCATGCATATGAACCCATATATATCAACCTTACCTCACTTAGCACACCAGTACATTCCATGTTTTGATGCATACTCTCTTTTTCTCTATGATGTCTCATATCATAGGTTCAGAAGCACGAGTTCCTGATCATACTTAGCAGCTCAGGATATATTATTTTATTTCATCATTTTAGCAGATTTAGTATGTTTAGTAGTTGGAGTTAGTTGGGGACTTGTCCCATCAACTCCACATTCATACAGTTAGAGGCTTTTGGACTATATTATTTCATCCAGATGTTCAGTATTTTCAGTATTATTATCAGTATTCAGTATTTATTTTCAGTTTATGAACCTTATGGCATTTTCAGCCTAACTTCTGCATATATTTTCAGTATTATTATTTAGTGTTCACAGTAGGTACCAGTCATGGGTTAGCTTGTGATCCTTTGGGGTCGTAAGCGCCGTGTAACGTCCGGGGTGTAGTCTCGGGGCGTTACAGCTAGTCCATTAATTTAGGCTACAAATGATGACCCCACTTTACTAACTCCAAGATATTATCATATTCTAGAGGTCCAAAGTAGAGCCATATGTCGAATGATGTGGCATGCCAAGTCAAGTAAAGGAGCCAATAGAACCATGCCACGGTTAAAATGATGTAGCAGGCCTAGTGAAATTAAAAGCCCATAAAAGGTGCCACGTCACTTAAATTTGATTGGTCAAAGGAAGTCCGTCTTCATCATGACTCTTACCTTTCCACAACTATAAATAGGTCTCTCATAATTCAGAAAAGGACCAAGAACTGTAACAAGAAGCAAGAGAAAGCTCGTGGATCAAACACCAAAATTTCTCTATAAAGCTCAAGCATTCAAATTCAATTGATCAAGATTCAAGATCAAGACTGCAAAATCCAAAAACAAGCTCAAAAGCCCTTGGATTCAAGCACAAGCCAAGATCAAGTCCATGTAGTCAACAAATCAAGTTCAAATTCAAGATCAAACTTTAAGCCCTTGAATTTATATTTGAAAAGGCGAATAAGAGGATTTATAAAGATTGTAACACTCACATTGAAATCAATAAATTGATTGTTGTATTATTTTTCTTGTCTCGATTATTATTTTTGGTCTCGAAATTTTATTGTGCAGCAGAGATATCTAGATATACTTGTTAATATTAAGAATGAGTCCACTTCAAATTCTTCACCACTTTAAAAATTCTAAAAAGATAATATCTTGAATAAAATTTTATTCAAAAAATTTAAAATTCTATCTAATATATTATATTGCACAAGTTTTTTCTATAAAGTTATCTAAAAATACATGCAACATTGTAGTAATTTTTCCTCAACTATCCATCTTCAATGAATTGAGACGTTAAGATTTTAGAGTCTTATGTTTAGTGATTCTTTAATCACTTAAAAGTGATAAGAATAAATTACTTATGAATAGTGAAATCAAGTAAAATTTATAAATATGTATAAAGTTTATGAATGCCTAGGAAATTACCATAACCCTACAAATTGGTATTTTTCAATTAACAAAATTTATACTCTGTTCCGTTTAAAGTTGGCAACTACGAAAAACAACAGATTGTAAATCATGTATAAGGTTATTCCTTTTAATAGTTAGGATTTAAGTGAAGACTTTTTAAAGCAATCGGACTATGAGGATTTCCATTTTTTTTTTTAAATTCAATTTTAATAAGGGAATTACAAACTTGAAATGGAAGATTTAGTACAACTATTTTTCAAAAAATATCAAAAAATTGATGAGAATATAACTTTTGTAATGATTTTCTATAAAATTAATTGCGTAGTAATTTCAAAGCCTCAATGGAAACAGAAAGAATTTGTTTTTGGGCCTTAAAGATGAGGAATTACCGATCATAACTTATTGATCTTTAAAATTTAGTCGCAACAATTGCCCAACATCAAGAACTTTAAGGTCATAAGTTAAAAGAAGCCAAAGTTCTTTCCATGGGCAAGAGGGAACTAAATTTGGAGCTACTCTTCCAATTTAGTTTGGACCGGACCGATAAATCCTTACAAACTATGTTAAAAAACATGTACTCACTATCTATTATGGACACTTAAAATAATAATGAATTATATATTTTATCAAAATAACAATATTAATTAGGAGTTTTGATATGAGTGATGATAAATAATATTTCAGGAAAAAATATAGAATTAATTATTTATGTTAGTTCCAAATCTATTTGTCATGATTATGTTAGTCTAATATCATTTATGTTATAGTCGGATAAGTTATTCTGCATATTACACAGTAAAAAAATCATAAGTTTCAATCTTATAAGATATCTTAATTTATGAAAAAAAAGGTATTTGAATTGACTTATTTTAAGTGTTTTTAAGTAATTTTAAAATGTCTAAGAAATATAAAAGGTGCTTTTAAACACCTATTTTTAAGTTAAAAGGGAACCAAAACAAACTAAAAAACAAAAGTTAAAGTTCTTTTTTTTTTTTTTTTTTAAAAGTCAATCCAAAAATGCTCTAATTTGGTCTATCCCATCGTTAATTCCAAATGATCACTCAAGGGGTGCGTTTTGTATTATGTCGGTGTTGGTTGAAATGATCACTCACGGGTGCGTTTGTATTATGCCGATGTTGGTTGGAATGATCACCCAGGGGTGCGTTTGTTATGCCGGTGTTGGTTGAAATTTTGAGTTATGAGGGAGGAAAGTACAAGATAAGAATCAACCCCTCATCGATGAAGTAAAAGTTCGGTTAGTTAAAAATTTGATTTGTATTGATCATGTATACAAACTGAAATTATTTAAAATTTTTGAGAATATTTTTAAATGAAAAAAGTAAAGTTACATTTCAAAAATTTATGATCAAACATAATTTTTGAGTTTTTACTCTCCCCCTCTCTCTATCTATAAAATAGTCTCTCTCTACACACACATATATAATGGCTACAAGAATGACAAGAGAAATAAAAATATTTTTAATTTACTGAAAAAGTAAAACTGAATGGATGATTGAGTGAAACTTCAAAAATCAACGGTCTCTAGACATAAGTGCAAACTCCGCTTGTACGAATATTCAAATCTGTATAAAAAGTGTAGCATGTCAACCAAAATGATGTACACTCAGAAAGTATAATCGACCGACACCAACAAAATAGTAATAAGAGTTGGTTATAAATACTTGTTTATCACTGAAGATTTTATATGATACCAACAAATTAAAAATGTTGGAGAAACATATATATGCCTATCATTGGAAATCAGGTTAAATGCATTGTCTTGAGTAACTAGAAAAGAGATTCCTAAGTTACTTGCAACAGTTTCAACCACGAAGGTGTTTTAATATGACATAGCCAGTACAGAAATAGTGCTCATAGCTTGTTTCATCTAATTGAAAGTCATGCTTATCTTCTCATCTCACTAAAATGAGTTCTTTTTGAGCAGTGATTTCATGAGATTACTGATGTGTCCATAGTTTCTTACACAACTTCTATAATACCCTGTTAATCCCAAAAATCCTCAGTGAAGGGCCCAAAATTTTACATAAGTAGGTTCCATTAGTAAATAAGAAACAATTTTGATAAAGCACCTTCGAGCACAAACAAACGTTTGCTCATTGTTCTTTTATTTGTTCTTTTTGTTAATAATATAATATCAAAATAATTTATTTTTTTATAAAAAAGAAAAAACTCAAAATTATTTTAATTTAACAAAGTTGAGAAAAAAATTTAAAAAAATTACAAAGAACTTATTAACATTTTCTTAAACTAAAATTATAGTAAATTAAGAAAGTATATATAATTTCAACAAAAGTAGTGACATGTTTTAGCAAAAAATAATAAAAAGGAAGTGCGTATTAAAATTCAATTAAGAAAAGTTAAATAATTTTTGAAGTAAAATAGATTTTAGATTTTTATAGAATTTGAATAAGTAAGAATAGATATTCAAGGTGGAATAGACAAATAAATTTACTAGCTTATTAATTATGATTTAGTCACTTTTTTATGGAACCAAAAGCAAAAATGCCAATGGAACCAAAAGCGAAAAATTATAACGTGCAAAATAGAAGATGTGGGGATCGAACTTAGGTGGAGAGGGTGAATTTGAACCCGCTTGGCCAGTGCTCGATGACACATTTCTGTTCAATGTGGGTTCAAATTAACTACTAATTGGAAATTTCACAACATTCTCCCTTGTATATATAATAAATTTTTCGATGAAGTGGATTTAGTTGAACCCACTTAGCATCACGTGGGTCCGTCCCTGGAAATCCTCCCAACCCTTTAATGCTTTGAGGTTAGGCGGACCAGTTTATTATAAATTTTACCTTAATTGAATCAGTAGACACCATCTCACAAGTTATCATGTGCCCCAAATATTCTATATAGAATTTGGCAAAAGTGCACTTGGACCTCTTGGTATACTACTGGTTCTGTTGGAGCATATTGAATGTGTAAAAGTGACTCTCATGATGACTCTCATGATCTATTAGTGACTTAATGTATAGTAATAAATAATAAAAGGAACAAACTAAGAGTTCATTAAAGCCAGAAAAGAAGCATGGCCATTGCTGAGCCTAAAGGGTATCACTTTGAATTTAGAATTTTCATAATGTGTTCTTATTATGATCCAAATCGGGGCTCGGCTGTGAGGGATATCCCAAATCAGCCAAGGCCTGAGATAACACCCTTAGCCTTACCTCAAAAGTACAATAAGAATAATGATAATAATAAACTGCAAAAGCTAACCAGTAGGATAAAAGAGATGTGATAATCAAAAGAGAAAGTTTGAGAGTCAAAATCCAATTCCACAAAGAAATACTCAATACTATCCATAAAGCTTCTAAAATAAGAAGTACTAACCAAGTCCGAACATGACCTCGATTATGCCAGAAGAAAACCCAAAAAAGAACTGAAACCATAAAAGACTGAAAGAAACCAGACCTTCCGAACGAGGGAGGACTTGCCACTTTGACAACTATCCAACAAGAGTATCAAACCATCTAACGCCGCATAGGGTCACAAGAAAATCTCACCGAACCTACATCATAAAACAATGTAGCATCTGGGGATAATAAGTATGGCGAATACCGGCATGCAATCTAAGAAAAGGAATAAAATAAACACCAATAATAAAACACATGGATGAAATATATATTTACAAAAAATCAGTCATAAAAATATGTGCTCTTCAATCATCAAGATAATAGGATGCCGGGGTAGGGATAAGTTATACAAGACATGACTGTTTAAAAATTTAATCTTGAATTATGGAGCTTGTATCGGTCTAAAGGCACCCACAAGCTATATGGGTCCGTCTCCCCCCGCCGGAAGGGCCTCAGTCCATGTTAGCCACATGAATCAGAAAAATTAGACTAAAGTCACCAATAGTCAATTAGCCTTCAAAAATATGTTGTGTAAAGCTAACACAGTGGTCATAGACCCCCAATGTCAGCACAAGTGGTTTCTAGTGTTGGTCCCCCTGGTACTACATCTTCTTGGTGAGATACAAAATTTCCTTTAAGCCAAATTAAAATAGTTTTCACATATCATTAACCATGAAGTCATTTCTTAAGGCGTTCCCAATTTGGTATTGTCATACAAAGTGACTTACAAGTCATTTCAATTATGCCATACCGTATCCATAATTCATTTAACATTTTGGACTCCAATTTTCATTTAAAAATCCTTAACCAAAGCCCCCAAGTGCATTGAAAAAACCTTATTATCTCTTTACCATTTAATTTAATGTTATAAAATTTCTCTGTAAATAATCGAAATACTATGAAATTCTAGTTTAGAATACAAATTATGATCTAGGTTGAGGTTTATGTCATTAAAATCATGCAAAAATCCATAAATATTGTGAAACATATTTCAAATTTTTCATCATTACCATGGGATACAAATTCAGTTCATAATTCATCATTTAAACCGTGAAGAAGTCAGTAAAATAATAGAAAGTTAATGCAAGTGTAAAACAACCAAAAACCTCAACCCTATTTCGAATTAAACAACCAAGAAACATGTAAATATCAAGTAATTTGATGCAATAATATAATAAGTAAAATAGGAATTGTCCAACATGCCTTTTGATGAAGTGAATTCGAGAAAAAAATGAGTTTCGAGTTCGCAGAGTTGAATTCTAGAGAAAACCCTTAGTTGCTTCTCTTGAAAGTTGAAAAGGGGAAGAATAATATAATAAGTTAAATAGGGAGTGTCCAACATACCTTTTGATCGAGTAAATTCAATAAAATTTTGAGTTTTGAGTCCAGAGAGTTGAATTCTTAAGAAAAACATTTTTACCTAAATCTCATAACTGCTTTCACAGGAGAAACCTTCAAGAACACCAAATCTTCGACTTCAAACTCGAACTCCCTTTGCCTTACATCCACATAAGACTTTTTTGTGACTTTGCATAGTCTTATGTCTATTTTGAGTCACTTTGTCTTTCTCCATCACTTGATGCACAAGATAAAGCCCAAAAAACCTAGTCTCACCAATCTTAAATCATCCAATCGAAGACCTACACCTTCTACCATAAAGGGCCCCAAAAGGGCTATTTGGATGTTGGAATAATAACTATTATAATAAGCGAACTCGATAAGCGACAAATGATCAACCCAAATACCTTTAAAATCAATCACATATTGCCCTTAGTATATCCTTCAGAGTCTGAATGGTACATTCCACTTGTCCATATGTTTGAGGATGGAAAGTAGTCCTAAGGTTCACCTGAATACCCAACTTTTTCTAAGAATGCTAAAAATGAGAGGACAATTGCGTACCCTGGTAAAAACTAATAGACAACCATGCAACTTGATTGTCTCCTGAATGAAAAAACTGCCATTATCCTCTTCTGAGTAGTTAGTTCTCATGGGCAATGTAATACCCCATATTTTCCTAGCATGATTTAAGTCCCAATACATGAGTATTTATATATAAAATTATGAAAATACCCATTATTTTTCAGTTTAGAGCCTGCAATTATGTAGTAAATTCAATTAACTTTCCAACGATATAAAATTCGCACAAATTCAATAATCGGGTAAAAAGTTATGGCAATTTTAAGTTTCAATCGTTAAACACCGTCATTCAGGCTAGTAGCACGTCGTGGAGTATGTCTAAATGATAATTGTAAATTTCTAGTATGACTCCACTATATTACCATGTTGTAGAGGGCTTCAAATTACCAATTTTCTAGTTCCAGTAAGGGACCGTGATATTGGCACATCGCGCCAAGGACCCAATTCACAATAGTCAGTTTCCAGTAAAGCAACACGATTGTACCTCATCGCGCCAAGTTTTCAGGTCACTTCCAAGGTGGTAACGCGATATCATCGTGTTGCATCATCAGCCACATTCCCAGTTAGTAATTTCTAGTGGCTTGATGCAATAGTGGCGCGTCGCGCCAGGTGGCAAAATTGGGAAAATTTGACTCGACGGAAAGTTAAAGTTTCGTCTAGTGTTAAAACAATCTTTTCCCTATCATTTTAATCCACCCAGATAGGGATTTAATTCCTAAAAATGTTTTAAGCTTATTAATTAATAGCTTTTCCCCCAAATCAAAGAACATTCTCTCCCAATCAAGAAAACCCTAGCTTCTAAGAATTAAGGACAACACTCAAGAATTCACCAAGAACTTCAAGAAACTCATCAATTAAGGTATGTTAAATGTTCATTCATGGGTTCCTTTCACCCATGAAGTCTAAGTATCCAATTTTAAATTTCAAATTTATAATATTTTTAAGTTACTTTGTTTTAAATGAAGTGTGCAACCATGAATATCCATGAACTATGATTCTACACCATGTATAAATGAAAGTGTTGTTGATATTCAATTCCCCATGTTTTAATGTTATCACTCATTGAGTTAAATAATGATTTAATGCTATTCATATTGAATTCATGCTAGTACTATAAATTTCATAACCTTCCCATGATTTGATTAAGCTATGAACTACAAGTGTTTGATAAAATGCCTACAAGAATGAGTATTTAATAAAAGTCTTCATGCTATGTCCTCCAAGTTTTAGTGTAATTTTACTATTGTTGTTTTGAGTCCTAGGAGTATTGAATACCGAAAAACCATAGCTGTTTACTTATCCTTGATTTAGTATCTTCTGAATAAATTCAGATTATATTATGAGCATTATCAAAATAGTTAGTTAATATTAGAAAAGTCTAGTATTTCAGTGTCTTTCAGTTGAGAGCAAGATTTAACACCGAGCGAGTATAGGGATGGCGACTTCCCCATCAGATAGGCAGAGTCACTAGTAGTAGTCCCTAAACTCCAGAACTACGTAGCCATCATAGGATATGAGAAGTCACCCATCAGTTTAGGCTTGACTATCTCGCAGGGGTCACCCATCAGATTAGGCTTGACACCCTTAATCCTTCGGGACAGTAAATCAGTATAGTGGATCCACACAACCAGTATTAGTACCCGTGGCACGGTACTGACACCCTTCCAGATGGGGTTACAAGTTGGACCCTAATTAGCTTAGATTGGGGAATGTTAGTTAGATAATAGCTCCCACAGTCTCAGTCTAATAATCAGATCAGTAGTTCAGTCTCAGTGTTGTTTGACCAAGGCATACAAATATCAGTTATTTTAGTATTTCAGTTTATAGACTTTTATTCAGTTCATGCTATATGCTTGGTCATGCATCCCCAGTATCTACAGATTTCACATACCTTCAGTATTTACAGACTTTCATGCATACTCAATATTTACAGATTTCACATATTTTTAGTATCTAAAGATTTTATTATTTCTATTTAGTATTCTATATTTTACATGTATATTTAGATAGTTACTATTCCCATTCATAAAACCATACATGTCAGCCTCTCTCATTTAGCATACCAATTATTCAAAGTACTGATCGCATACCTTTCTTTTGTGCTATGATGTATTATATCATAGGTTTTGATGCCCAGTTCTCAGATCACGTTTAGACATCTCAGACTCTCAGCAGTAGCAGTGGTGAGTCCTTATATTTCGAGGACGAATTATTTTATTTCATGCTTTTTGTCTAGTAGTTAGTTGGAGTTAGTTGGGGCTTGTCCCATCAACTCATAGTTATTAAGTTTAGTGGCTTTCAGTTACTACAGTTAGTTATTCAGTATTCAGACTTCAATTCACATGACAGTTAGTTATTCAGTTTATCTCAGATTTTAGTATTTATTCAGACTTAGATAGTTAATTATTCAGATTCATAATTCAGTGTTTGTTTTAGTTATTAAAACCTTATGGTGTATCAATTATTCTTCCATATTTATGGTTATGTTATTCAGTGCTCACAGTAGGTACCAGCTTATGTGTTAACTTAAGGTCCCTCGGGACTGTAAGCACCATGTGATGCCCAGGGTGTACTCTCCGGGTGTTACAAACTTTGTAGCAGAGCCTAAGGTTTAAAGTATTCTAGTAAGTTTGAAAGCCAAGTCAAATATAGTCTTGTCCATGGGTGTGTTGCGCCACACTTATGGGTAAGAGGCTACAAGGCGTTTAGGAAAAGTTTCCCCTTTTATAGTAATTATGTCGTGCGAGTGAGCATGAGCTCAAGTTAAACTCTCAGTCTAATTCATTTTTTCCTTCTGTCTACAAAATATGCCTCTTAAGAAGAATAAAAAAAGAACAGAAAACTATCCAGCACCTCTGTCTGTCTAGGAAGATCCTCTGGATGAGCATGTCTCTCATGCAGAATTCAAGGCTGCTTTCACCACTCTCACCAACACCATAGCAGCACAGAATAAATGGCCATCTACCATTTCATCTAACCCAGTGGCTAATACTACTGCAACCAGGATTTAGGACTTCACCTAGATGAATCCTCCTTCCTTCACGGGATCCAACTCTGAAAAGGATCCACAGGAATTCTTAGATATGGTTCAAAAGGTAACGGATGCTATGGGGGTAACTTCTAGTGAGACTATTGAGTTGGCTGCATATCAGTTATAGGATGTAGACCATACATTGTTTAAGAAGTGTAAGGTAGATAGGGGTGTAGATGTAGGGCCTGTAGAATGGGAAGAGTTTGCCACAACTTTCTTAGACAGATTCTTCCCATTGGAGTTGAGAGAGGCCAAGGTGTTAGAATTTATTAACTTGAGGTATGGCAGAATGAGTGTGAAGGAGTATTCCCTTAAGTTTACTCAGTTAGCTAGATATGCTCCCCATGTAGTAGTTGACAGTAGGTCCAAGATGAGTATGTTTGTGTCTGGCGTTTCTGATAGTGTGGTCAAAGAGTGCAGGACCGCAATGCTGATTAGGGAGATGGACTTGTCTAGATTGATGGTCCATGATAAACAAATTGAGGAGCATAAGATTAAGGAGAGGGAGAGAGGAAACAAGATAGATATGAAGGGTAATTTTAATTTCAGCCAACCAAGGTTAAAAGGTGGTAACCATCCTCAGTTTCATTAGAGATCTTTAGCCCCATCTCCCCCTTCAACTAATGCCCCAGTACCCAAATTCAGAAATGATAATAGGAATAAAGAACTAGGTTCTATGTCCCAAGGCAGTATTAATAGTGCTCGTACAAACCCTCTATGTCAGAAGTATAACAGACACCATAAGGGTGAGGGTAGAGCGGGTAGTGATGTATGCTTAAGATGTGGCAAGCCAAGCCATTGGATTTAGGAGTGTTGGGTAGTTGCTTAGAGAGGTAGGGATTTACGCCAACAGGGCCAGTCCAATTAGTCGTTAGTTCCATCTGATCGCTGAATCAGCAGAGTGCCGCTTCCAATGATAATCATGGTCAGCGTCTGAATAAATTATATGCTCTTCAGACCCTCCAAGATCAAGAAAATTCTCCTGACATAGTTATTGGTACGTTGCATGTCTTTCACTTACTTGTTTATGCTTTACTAGACCTTGGAGCTTCTCTTTCTTTTGTAACTCCATATATATTCGTAAACTTTAGAGTGTGTACCAAAACTCTAGCAGAGCCCTTTTTAGTGTCTACCCCAGTCGGTGTTTTCATTATAGCCATGCAGGTATACAGAAATTGTCTGGTTATAATATCACATAAAGTTACCTCAGTTGATCTCGTAGAGTTAGAGATGATGGATTTTGATGTCATTCTCGACATAGATTGGATCCACTCATGCTATGCCTCAGTTGATTGTAGAAACAGAATAGTTCATTTTCAGTCTCCAAATGAACCATTCCTTGAATGAAGGGGTAGTACTACAGCTCTAGGGGTCAGCTTGTTTTGTACCTTAGAGCGAGAAAGATGATATCCAAGGGGTGTATTTACCATCTTGTTTGAGTCAAAGACTCAAATTCAGAGACTCCAACCCTAGAGTCATTTTTAGTAGTCAGGGAATTTCTAGATGTGTCCCCTAAAGATCTTCCCCGAGCTCCTACCAAAAGGAAAATCAACTTTGGAATAGACCTTCTCTCAGACACTAAGCCCATATCTATTCTTCCATACAGAATGGCTCGAGCTAAACTTAAAGAATTGAAAAAACAGTTGATGGATCTCCTAGACAAGGGATTTATCAGGGCCAGTGTCTCCCTGTGGGGCACACCAATTCTATTCGTGCATAAGAAAGATGGTTCTCTCAGAATATGTATGGACTACCATTAGTTGAACAAAGTCACAGTCAAGAATAAATATCCACTTCCTAGAATCCAACTTCAGGGAGCCAGTTATTTTTCCAAGATAGACCTCAGATCAGGCTATCATTAACTCAGGCTCAGGGAATGTGACATTTTGAAAATAGATTTTCGAACCCGGTATGGTCACTTTGAATTTCCAATCATGTCCTTTGGTATTACAAATTCCCTAGGAACTTTAATGGACTTAATGAATCGTGTATTCAAGAAGTACTTGGACATGTTCATCATAGTATTTATCAACGACATTCTTGTCTGTTCCCATAGAGAAAAAAATCATACAGACCACCTCAATATAGTACTTCAGACTCTCAGAACTCATCAGTTATTTGCCAAATTTAACAAGTGTGAGTTCTATCTAAGATTCGTAGCTTTCCTTGGCCATATAATTTCTAGTGATGGCATTAGAGTTGATTCTCAAAATATTAAGGCGGTGAGAAACTAGCCTAGACCCATCTCTCCATCAGATATTAAGAGTTTCTTGGGTTTAGCTGTCTATTACCATCGATTTGTTGAAGGGTTTTCTTCTATTGCATCCCCCATGTCTAGATTGACTCAAAAGAAAGGTAATTTTCAGTGGTCAGATTCTAGTGAGAAGAGTTTTCAGGAGTTGAAGAATCGACTCAACTCAACCCAGTTCTTACTTTGCCAGATAGTTCAGATGGGTTTGTTGTGTACTGTGATGCTTCCAGAGTAGGTTTGGGTTGTGTCCTTATGTAGAGAGGAAAGGTCATAGCCTACGCCTCTAGACAGGTTAAGCCCCATGAGAAGAGTTATCTGACTCATGAACTTGAGCTAGTAGCTGTAGTGTTTACCTTAAAGATTTGGAGGCATTACTTGTATGAGAGGCATGTTGATGTGCTCACAAATCATAAAAGCTTGCAGTATATGTTCTCTTAGAAAGACTTGAATTTGTACAGTGAAGGTGGTTAAAGTTATTGAAATATTATGACATGAGTGTTCTGTATCATCCGGGCAAGGCCAATGTAGTGGCAGATGCTCTCAGTAGATTGTCTATAGGTAGTGTTGCTCATGTAGAGGATGGAAAGAATAACTTAGCTCAGGAAGTTCATCAGCTTTCCAGACTAGGTGTCCGCCTAGTCGACTCAGCAGAAGGTAGTGTATGGGTAAAAAGTAGTTCAGAATCCTCTCTAGTTTTTGAAGTAAAGGAAAAATAGGATATAGATCCCAGTCTAGTTAAGTTGAAAGAATCAGTCAGATATCAGAAGATAGAGGTTTTCTACCAAGGGGAATATGGTGTGCTGTGTTGTCAGGGTCGGCTATGTGTGTCTGGTGTAGATGACTTGAGGCAATGAATTTTAACAGAAATACATGGTGCACGTTACACTATTCATCTAGGGTCCACTAAGATGTACCGCGATTTGCAGGAGATCTATTGGCGGAGTTGGATGAAGAGGGATATTGCAGAGTTTATAGCTAAGTGCTCTACATGTCAGTAAGTTAAGATTGAGCACCAGAAGCCTAGTGGGTCCATGTAGGAGTTCAACATTCCCACGTGGAAGTGGGAGAAAGTGAACATGGATTTTGTAATGGGTTTTCCTCATACCTGTCATCAATATGATTCTATTTGGGTTGTCATAGAAAGGATGTCCAAATTAGCTCATTTCTTGCCAGTCCATACCTCTTATTCAATCGAGGACTATGCCAAACTCTACCTCAGAGAGATGGTTAGGTTGCATGGTGTTCCCTTATCTATCATCTCAGATAGAGATACCCAGTTTACCTCTCATTTCTGGAAAGCATTCTAAAAGGGTCTTGGTACCCAAGTCTATCTCAGTACAACCTTCCACCCTCAGATAGATGATCAAGTAGAAAGGACTATTCACAATCTTAAAGATATGCTAAGAGCATGTGTAGTTAATTTTAAAGGTAGTTGGTATGGCCACTTTCTTTTGATCAAATTCACATATAGTAATAACTATCATTCCTGTATCCAGATGGGTCCGTTTGAGTCTCTTTATGGTTAGAGATGTAGATCTCCGATTGGTTGGTTTGAAGTAGGTGAGACTGCGGTGGTAAGGCCTGACCTAGTGTTTGATGCCTTAGAAAAGGTCTAGTTGATCAGATAAAGGCTTAAGATAGCCCAGAGCGGATAGAAAACATATGTAGATGTGAAGAGAAAGAATCTCAAGTTTGAGGTTGGTGATTTCTGTGTTCTTGAAAATCTTATCCATGAAGAAAGTGAAGCGGTTCGGCAGGAAAGGAAAACTCAGTCCCCGTTATGTCAGTCCTTTCAGAATTCTCAGTCGTTTTAGAAAGGTAGCTTACTAGCTTAAGTTGCCTTCAGATCTAGCTTCAGTACACCCAGTATTCTATGTCTCATTATTGAAAAAGTGTATTGGTGATCCAATTGTAGTTGTTCCCCTAAAAAGCATAGATGTTCAAAACAGTCTTTCGTATGAGGAAGTTCCAATCGAAATTCTTGATCATCAAGTTCGTAGACTAAGAAACAAAGAAGTTCCACTAGTCAAAGTTTTTTGGAAGAATCAGTCCATTGAGGGAGCCACTTGGGAAGCAGAAGTAGAAATACAGAACAAGTACCCACATCGTTTCTCTGTGAATTCATATTTAGTTTAAGGTACTAATCTCCTTAAGATTTCTCTCTATCATGCTCAGTTTCAGTTGCATATTATGTTCATGTCAGTCGTGCATTTATAAATCAGTTCAGTTATGTATTCTATGCATCAGATATGCATGTTCAGTGTGTAAGCTCAGTCCATTAGTTTTTCTTCAGCTTAACTAATCTCATTCGAGGATGAATGATCCCAAGGGGCGGAAATTGTAATACCCCATATTTCCCTAGTGTGATTTAAGTCCCAATACATGAGTATTTTCATATAAAATTTTGGAAATACACATCATTTTTCAGTTTAGATCCTTTTATTTTGTAGGAAATTCAATTAGCTTTCCAATGATATAAAATTCGCCCAAATCCGATAATCGGGTAAGAAGTTATGATAATTTTAAGTTTCAGTCGTTAAACACCGCCATTCAGGCCAGCAGAGCGTTGTGGAGTATGTCTAAATGACAATTGTCGATTTTCAGTGTGACTCCGAGATATCACCACATCTTGGAGGGTTTCAAATTCCCAATTGTCTAATTCCAATAAGGGACCGCGATATTGGCACGTCGCGCCAAGGACCCAATTCACAATTGTCAGTTTCCAATAAAACAATGCGATTGTACCGCGTCATGCCAAGTTTCCAGGTCGCATCCAAGGTGGAAACGTGATACCACCAAGTCGTGCCACCAACCACATTTCTAGTTTGCATTTTCCACTTGCTTGACGCAATAGTGGCGAATCGCGCCAGGGGGCAAAATCGGGAAAATTTGATGGAAAGTTAAAGTTTCGTCCAGGGTTAACCATCATTTTTATCCTCCCAGATATGGGATTTAATCCCTAAAAATGTCTTAAGATTATTCATTAATAGCTTTTTTCCCAAATCAAAGAACATTCTCTCCCAATCAAAAAAACCCTAGCTTCTAAGAATTAAGGACAATCCACAAGAATTAAGCGAAAACTTTAGGAAACTCATCAATTAAGGCATGTTAAATGTTAATTCGTGGGTTCCTTTCACCCATGAAGTCCAAGTATCTGATTTTAAGTTACAAATTTATAATATTTTCGAGTTACATTGTTTTAAATTAAGTTTTCAACCATGAATCTCTATGAACTATGATTCTACACCATGTATGAATGAGATTGTTTTTGTTATTCAATTCCCTATATTTTAATGTTATAACTCATTGAGTTAAATCATGATTTAATACTATTCATGTTGAATTCATGCTAGTACTACAAATTCCATAATCTTCCCATGATTTGATTAAGCTATGAACTACAAGTGTTTGATAAAATGCCTACAAGAATGAGTACTTAATAAAAGCCTTCCTGCTATGTCCTCCAAACTTTAATGTCGTTTTACTATTATTGTTTTGAGTTCTGGGGGTATTGAATACCCAAAAACCATAGCTATTTACTTAGCCTGGATTCAGTATCTTCAGAATAACTTTAGATTATATTATGAGCATTATCAGAACAGTTAGTTAAACTCAGAACAGTCTAGTAATTCAGTGTCTTTCAGTTAGGAGTAGGATTTAGCACTGAACGAGTGTAGGGATGGTGGATTCCCGATCAGATTGGCCGAGTCAAGAGTAGCATTCCCAAAACTCCAGAACTACGTAGCCAACATAGGATATGAGAAGTCACCCATCAGTTTAGGCTTGACTATCTCGCAGGGGTTACCCGCCAGATTAGGCTTGACACTTTTAGTTCTTCAGGACAGTACATCAGTATAGTAGATCCACACAGCCAGTGTTAGTACCCGTGGCACGGTACTGACACCCTTCCACCTGGGGTTATAGGTTGGACCCCAATTAGCTCAGACTGGGGAATGTCGGTTAGATGATAACTCCCAGTCTCAGTCCAATAATTAGATTAGTAGTTCTGTCTCAGTGTTGTTTGACCAAGGCATACAGATATCAATTATTTCAGTATTTCAGTTTACAACCTTCTATTAAGTTTATATTATATGCTTGGTCATGCATCCCCAGTATCTACAGATTTCATGTACCTTCAGTATTTAATGACTTTCATGCATACACAGTATTTATAGATTTGACATATTTTCAGTATCTACAAATTTCATGCTCTCTATTCAATATTCCATGTTTTACATAAATATTCAGACAATTACTATTCTTGTTCATGAAACCATGCATGTCAGCCTACCTTATTTAGCATACCAGTACATTGAAAGTACTTATCGCATACCTTTCTTTTGCGCTATGATGTATTATATCATAGGTTTTGACATCCAGTTCCCGAATTGCATTTAGACATCTCAGACTCTTAGCAGTAGTAGCGGTAAGTCCTCATATTTCAAGGACAAATTATTTTATTTCATTCTTTCAGTCTACTAGTTAGTTGGAGTTAGTTGGGGATTGTCCCATCAACTCACAATTATTTAGTTTAGAGGCTTTCAGACACTATAGTTAGTTATTTAGTATTTAGACTTCAGTTGACATGACCATTAGTTATTTAGTTTATCTTAGATTTTAGTATTTATTCAGACTAGATATTTATTTCTTCAGCTTCATAATTCAGTATTTGTTTTAGTTATTAAAAACTTATGGCATATCAGTTATTCTTCCGTATTTGTGGTTATGTTATTCAGTGTTCACAGCAGGTACTAGCTCATGGGTTAGCTTATGGTCCCTTAAGACTGTAAGCACCGTGTAACGCCCAGGGTGTACTCTCAGGGTGTTACAGGAAAGAAGTGAGCATACTTGGTTATTTTATCCACAATGACCCAAATAGAATCATAGTAATTTTGAGACCACGAAAGACCTATGACAAAATCCATATTAATAATCTCCCACTTCCATATGGGCAATTCTATCTCTTGAGATATGCCACAGACCTTAAATGCTCAGCCTTGACTTGTTGACAGACCATATATTTGGCAACAAAATTTGCCACATCCATTTTCATACTATTCCATTAGTAAATTTCATTCAAGCCATTATACATCTTTGTCGAATTCGGATGAACCGTATATTTGGACACATAGGTTTTGGTAAAAATCCTTTCCTGCAACCCATATACATTAGGAACACCCAACCTACCTTGGTACCTCAGAATTCCTTCTCCCCCAATTTTGAAAGCCATAATTTTCTACTGACCCACATCATCTGTAGTTTGCACTAGTATAGGATCCCGAATCCTTGAATTCTAAAAGTCAAACTCCTAAATTAGCCAGCCGGTGAATATCTTTCACCAATACTCTTTTCTCCTCTCAACGTGAGATAAAATCCCGATGGACAACCTGCTAAGAGCATCAACAATAATATTAGCTTTACTTGGGTGGTAGTGCAGACTCATATCGTAATCCCTAAGCAATTCAAGCCACCGCCTTTGCCTGATATTTAATTTCTTCCACGTAAACACATACTGTGAGATCTTATGATCTGAATAAGTATCTACATGTACCTTATAAAAATAGTGACGCCAAATTTTAAAAGAAAAAACCACAATCGCTAACTCTAAATCATGATTCAGATAATTTCTCTCATAAACCTTAAGCTGCCTTGAAGCGTAAGCCACCACCTTCCCTTGCTACATCAAAACACAACCCAGTCCTATATGGGATATATCATAATACATAATGAACCACTCAGTACCCTCAAGTAGGGTAAAAATAGGAGCAGATGTCAACTGATCCTTCAACTTCTCAAAGCTACCCTCACAAGCATCAAACCATAAAAACTTTACCTTTTTCTAAGTCAACCTTATAAGTAGAGCAACAATAGATGAGAAACTCTCCACGAACCACCTATAGTAACCTTTAAGGCCTAAGAAGCTTCTAATAGCGATTGGACTCATGGATCTGTAACTCTTCTTAACCGCCTTAATCTTTTGTCGATCCACCTTGATCCTTCACTGGATACAACATGTCCAAGAAAAGCACACCACTTAGCCAAAATCATTCTTAGAAAATTTTGCATACAATTTTTGTTCCTTTAAGGTCCGCAACACAATTTAGAGGTGATTTGCATGATCCTCACACTTTTGGAGTACACCAAGATGTTATCAATGAAGACTATAATGAACATATCCAAAAACTGTCTGAACACCCAATTTATAAGGTCCATGAAAGCAGCCAAAGCATTAGTCAACCCAAATGACATAACCAAGAATTCATAGTGGCCATAATGGGTTTGTAAAGTTATCGTGGGAATATTAACCTCCATAATCTTCAATTGGTGATAGACCGAATGGAGATCTATTTTAGAGAAAGACTTGGCACCCTAAAATTAATCAAAGAGGTTATCAATTCTAGGAAGAGGGTACTTAATTTCCAATGTGACCTTATACTACTGATGATAGTCTATAAATATCTGGAGAGACCCATCATTTTTTTGCACGAAAAGCACATGAGCACCCCAAGGAGAAATACTAGGAAGAATGAAACCCCTATTAAGGAGATCCCTTAATTTCTCCTTCAATTCCTTCAACTCTGTCAGAGCCATTCTATAAAGAGGAATGAATATAGGGAGAGTATCCGATAGGAGATCAATCCCAAAGTCTATTTTCTTATTGGGAGGAACCTTGGGAAGATCATTAGGAAAAACTTTAAGAAATTGATTCACTATGAAAACAGACTACAAGGAGGGACTTTTAGAGTTAGAATCCTTGACCCAAACTACATGATGCAGACATCCCTTATATATAAATTTTTGAGCCTTAAGGTAAGAAATAAGCTTTCCTTTTGGTACTAGAGAACTCCATTCCTATTCAACTATCGGTTCATTAGAAAAATGAAAAATGACCTTTTGGGTCCTACAATCCAGAGAAGCATAGCACAAATAAAGCCAATACATCCCCAAACTCACATCAAAATCCACCATATCAATATCTATTAAATTTGCCAATGTCTCTCTGTAAAACATAGACACTACACAACCTATATAAATCTTTGTAAGAATAATAGTCTCATCCACAAGGGTAGAAATTAAAAAGGGGTCGGAAATAGTTTTAACACCAAAATCATAGTGTAAAACAACATACGTAGTCATATAAGATAGGGTAGAACCTAGATCAAGCAAGAAATAAACATCATGGAAGAAAGGCTGTAACATACCAGTGATATCATCCGGGGATTCCTCAGATTCTTGATGAGTAGAGAATGCATAAAGTTGATTTTGACTAGTTCTCGTCACTAAAATAGTACCCTTAGCAATAGGAGCTGAAGAAGTAGAAGCCTAAGCGTTCCCATCCCTAGATGCACCCCTAGATGAAGGACAATCTTGCTGCATATGATCGGGCTGACCATAATTAAAGAACAATTTTCACCCCTTCTCATAATAAACATGGTGAGGCTTCCAATAACCATGACAAGGTGGATAAGACGGGGCCAACTAAGAATGGCCAGTTTTTTCCCTAGGACCATTGCTGAACTAAAAACGCCGATCAGCTGAAAGCTTAGGAGCAGGAGCACTAGTTGATGAATAAGAATTTCCCTAGTTTTTCTTCTTAGGCCATTGCCCACCTTCTTTTCCATTATTCTGTTGTCATGCACCCTTCTCTGCATACTTAAATATCTTACTGTACCTTTCCTCATTTCTACATGCTTTATCTTTTCATCTCTACTTGCTGTATGTAAACTACTAGCCTTGATATATCCATGTCATTGTTCAGCATAACAACCATACACTATAATACTAAGTTACGAGACAGATCTAAAGCTAAGTTCCTTATCCTGGACCTTATACTAGATACCAAATTAGGAGCATAATGGGTTAGTTGGGTGAAATTTAACGCATACTTTTTAACACTAATCTTATACTCCTTTAGATTTATAAACTATTTAGCTTTAGCTTCCCTGAACTCCTGAGAAAATAAATGAACAAGAAAAGTACTCGAGGACTTTCCCATATATCCGGCTTAGCATTTTCACCTCTCAACTCTTCCTATTTCTTATACCACTGATAAGACACTTCTTTCAATTGGTAAGCTGTAAACTCAACCCCCTCTGAATCACTAGAATGCATCACCCTGATGGTCTTCTCCATCTTACCAATAAACCCCTGAGGATCCTTCTCAACTTTAGAACCTGTAAAAGTTGAGGGATTCAGCCTTATAAACTGCCCAAACTGAGTAAACCAATATTATTAGAAATAAGAGACTGTGACAATCTAGACTAGCATGTGAATGGACTGATAGAACTCAACATTAGATACATATCTTGGAGAAGACTGAGTAACATCATCTCGGTCGGTTGAGGAGAACAAGTAGGGACTGGTGGAATCCTAGGTAGAGCAGTAAAGTCAGGAGTACGGGCTACATACCAAGTCAGCATACCGTGAGTAGGGAGAAGTTCCTATAGATTCGCCCAGTTGGGATGGAGGTTCTAATTCAATTCCTGCGACCATCAAATCTTTGTGGAGGTATGATTTGAAATACGAGTAAGCCAGGAGTTAGAGAAAATTCAAAGTAACTCTACTCCCTAGCATAAAATAGAACACAAAGAAGAGAAACATTCCTAAATACCTTATAACCTCCCACTTATAAGTGTGGCATGCTATATACCCATAAATGGGATTCTACTCAACATAGATTTATAGACATCCAGTGATACTGAACCATGCTCTAATACTAAGCTTGTCTGACCCGAACTGGGACCTGCCATGATGGGCATCCCAAACCAACCAAGGATTGAGATGACCCTCTTAGACTTACATTAAGAGCACAATAATAGTATAATAATAATAAACTATGGAAGCTAACCAGTAGGGTAAAAGAGATATAATGATCAAAAGAGACAGTTTGAGAGTCAAATCAAATTCCACAAAGAATATCCAACACCGTACATAGAGCCTCTAAACAAAGAAGTACTAACTAAGTCAGGGCATGACCCTGACTAGTAACGATCTAGGACTACCCCCTAGTCTTAACACGGTGCTTATGGTCCCGAGAGACCACAAGCTAAACTATGAGCTGGAACCTTCTATGAGCACTGAATAATATAATCATGAATATGGAAGAGCAACTGAAATGCCATAAGATTTTAAATATCTAGATTCAAACAGAAATATATATATCTAGAAAAATGACTGTCTGAATCTGATAAAGTACTGATAAACTAAGCAACTAACTGACTGTAATGTTTGAAAAGACTCTAAGACTGACTGAGAGTTGTCGGGACAAGCCCCCGACTAACTCTACTGACTACTAAAAGAAAAACATGAAATAATATAGCCTATCCTTGGGTGATAAGGACTTACCACTGCTATTGTACTACTTAAAATCTGAGGGACTAAGTGCAATCCAGGAACTGAGCATCAACACCTATGATATGGGATATCATAGCATAAAATAAAGGTATGCTATCAGCACTTTGAATGTACAAGTATGCTAAATGAGGCAGGTTAACATACAAGGTTTCATGAATAGAAGTAATGATCTATCTAAATATACATGTAAAGCATGGAATACTGAATAGAGAATATGAAATCTATAAATAATGAACATGCATGAAAGTTTGTAAAATACTGAAGATACATAAAAATCTGTAGATACTGGGGATGCATGACCAAGCATATGCCATAAAATGGATGAGATCTGCAAATTGAAATACTTAAAATAACTAAAATTTGTATACTTTGGTCAAACGATACTAAGACTGAACAATTGAGCTGGGACTATAACTGAGACTATATCTGACACTGTGGGAGGTATCATCTAACCGACATTCCCCAATTTGGACTAATTGGAGTCCAACCTGTAACCCTAGTTGGAAGGGTGTTAATATCGTCCAACAGGTACTAACTTTGGCAGTGTGGATCCACTAAACTGATATCATGTCCAAAGGACGAAGGGTGTCAATCCTAAACTGACGGGTGACCCCAGTGAGATAGTCAAGCTTAATCTGACGGGTGACTACTCATATCCTACTCTAGCTATGTAGTTATGGAGTATAAGGACTACTACTAATGACTCTTCCTATCTGACTGGGAAACTATAATACCTACACTCACTTGGTGCTAAATCCTACTCCTAACTGAATGACACTGTAGCGCTAGACTATTCTGAGTTTAACTGACTATTCTGATAATGCTCATGATATAATCTGAAGATACTGAGACAACATTAAGTAAACAACTATGGTTTCGGGTATTCAATACCCCCAGGACTCAAAACAATAGCAGTAGCATGACATTAAAACATTGAAGGACATAGCATGAAGACTCTTATTAAATAATTGCTCTTGAGGCATTTTATCAAACACTTATAGTTCATGGCTTAACATAATCATAGAATTACTAAAGGACTGGCTTAATTGACATGAAATTATCATGGAAAACACTAAGTCATGATTTAATTCAACAAATGATAACACTAAAACATGAGTTATCGAATAACAACAATAACTTCATTAAAACATGGTATTAAATCAAAGTTCATGAATTTGGGAGGATTTATGGAGAGTTCTTGAGAAATTGCCATGAATTTGAGAGCTAGGATTCTTGTTTTCAAAAAGGGGATCTTTAATTTTGAAAAAAAGTTGAATAATGAATGACTATTTAGTTCAATTGAGGCTAAATTTTGTGTTTTAGGTTAATTAGTTCTTGAGAAATTGACTTGAATTTGAGAGCTAGGGTTCTTATTTTCAAAAAGGGGATCTTCAATTTTGAAAAAAATTTGAATAATGAATGACTATTTAGTTTAATTGAGGCTAAATTTTGTGTTTTAGGTTAATTAGGGCCGTGGAGGAAGACCTAATTACCCTTGGATTTAAAAATGGAAGTTGATAATTGAAAAATCTAATTTTTATCCTTGGATTGACGCGTCACTATCACGCTAAGCCATTGGGAAATGGACAACTGGGACCTGGACAAACATCGCGCTGTGGTGCCATCGAAGTAAAGATTTAGACGCTATTTTGGCCACCTCTGCGATGCGCCAACATCGCGGAAACTGACTGAAAATTGACAAATAGGAATTTGGGCTTCTCCGTGATGTGCCATGATCACGGAGTCACACTAGAAATTGACAATTGTCATTTGGGCTGCCTACGCGACGCGCTGAGGGTTACAATGACGGTATTTAATGACTGAAACTTAAAATTGCCATAATTTCTTACTCGGTTTTTAGATTTAGGCAAATTTTATATCGTTGTAAAGCTCATTCACTTTCCTACGTAATGGTAGACTCTAAACTGAAAAATAATGAGAGTTTCAGAAATTTTATATTCAAATACTCATGTATTGGGACTTAGATTATGCTAGAAAAATACGGGGTGTTACAATATCTCCCCCTTGGGATCATTTGTCCCCGAATGAAACTAGTTAAGCTGAGGAAAACTACTGGACTGAGATTACACACTGAACATACATATTTGATGCATGAAATGCATGACTGAAATGATTTATAGAAGCATGACTGACATAAACATGATGTGCAACTAAAACTAAGCATGATTGAGGGAAATTTTAAGAAGATTGGTACCTTTTACTGAATCTGGATTTGCGGAGAAAAGATGAGGGTACTTGGTCTGCATATCTTCTTCTGCTTCCCAAGTGACTCCCTCAACGAACTGGTTCTGCCAATGAACTTTTACCAATGAAACTTCTTTGTTCCTTAGTCTACGAACTTGATGATCGAGAATTTCTATTGGAACTTCCTCATAGGAAAGACTGTTCTGAATATCTAGACTTTATAAGGGATCAACTATAGCTGGATGACCAATACACTTGTTCAACAATGAGACATGGAACACTAGGTGTACTGCGGATAAATCTGATGGCAACTCAAGCTCATAAGCTACCTTTCTGAGATGACTAAGAATTCTGAAAGGACCGACATATTGGGGACTGCGTTTCCCTTTCTTGTCGAATCTCTTTAATACCTTTATGGGAGAGATTTTCAATTACACAAAGTCACTGACCTCATATTCAAGATCCTTTATCCTCATATTTGCATACGATTTCTGTTGGCTCTGGGAAGCCTTATGTCTTTCTCTGACCAACTGAACCTATTCTAATGCATCAAACACCAAGTCAGGCCCTACTACCGCATCCCCACCTACTTCAAACCAACCAATTGGAGATCTACATGTCTTTCCATAGAGAGCCTCAAATGGAGCCATACAAATACTAGAATAATAGCTATTATTGTATATGAATTCAATCAAAGGAAAATGGTCATCCCAACTACCCTTGAAATCAACAGTGCATACTCTCAACATATCCTCCAGAGTCTGAATGGTCCTTTCTGCTTGACCATCTGTCTGAGGGTGGAAGGCTGTACTGAGGTGGACTTGGGTACTAAAACCTTTTTAGAATACTTTCCTAAAGTTAGACATAAACTGAGTACCTTTATATGAGATGATAGATAAGGTAGCACCGTGCAACCTAACAAACTCTTTCAGATAGAGATTGGTATAGTCCTCGGCTAAATAAGTGGTATGGACTCGTAAGAAATAAGATGATTTGGTCATCCTATCTATGATAACCCAAATAGAATCATGCTGACGACGGGTACGAGGCAAACCTGTCACAAAATCCATGTTCACTTCCTCCCATTTCCACGTGGGAGTACTGAACTCCTACATGAACCCACTAGGTTTCTGGTGCTCAACCTTAACTTATTGATATGTAGATCACTTAGCAACAAACTATGCAATATCTCTCTTCATCCCACTCCACCAATAGATCTCCCACAAATTACGGTACATCTTAGTGGTCCCTAGATGAATAGAGTAACGCGCCCCATGCGCTTCAGCAAGAATTTGTTTCCTCAAATCATCTACACCAGGCACACACAATCTACCCTGACAATGCAAAACACCATCTCCCATTTGGGAGAAAACTCCACCTTCTGATCTCTGACTAATTCTTTCAACTTAACTAGATTGGGATCTCTATCCTGCTTTTCCTTCACTTTGGAAACTAGAGATGACTCTGAACTACTCTACACCCATACACTACCTTCTACTGAATTAAGTAAATGGACACCTAGTCGTGCAAGCTGATGAACTTACTGATCTAACTTCTTCTTACCATCCTCAAGATAAGCTACACTAACCATAGACATTCTACTGAGAGCATCAACCACTACATTGGCCTTGCACAGATGATACAAAACACTCATGTCATAATTCTTTAATAATTCTAACCATCTTCTCTGAAACAAATTTGAATCTTTTTGAGAGAACATATACTGAAGGATTTTGTGATCTGTGAACACATCAACATGCACCCCATTCAAGTAATGCCTCCAAATCATTAAGGCAAATACTACAGCTGCTAGCTTAAGATCATAAGTCGGATAATTCTTCTCAGGAGGCTTAAGTTATCTAGAGGCGTAGTCTATGACCTTACCTCTCTGCATGAGGAAACAACCCAAACCTACTCTGGATGCATCACAGTATACAACAAAACCATCTGAGCTGTCTAGTAGAGTCAAGACAAGGGCTGAGGTGAGTTGAGTCTTTAACTCCTGAAAACTCTTCTTGCATGAATCTGCCACTAAAACTTAACTTTCTTCTAAGTCAATCTGGACATAGAAGATGCAATAGAAGAAAACCCCTCAACAAACCGATGGTAATAACCATCTAAACCCAAAAAATTCTTGATATCTGATAGAGAGATGGGTCTAGGCTAGTTTCTTACCACTTCAGTCTTTTGAGGATCAACTCTAATGCCATCATCAGAAATAATATGACCAAGGAATACTACTGATCTTATCCAGAATTCACACTTACTAAATTTAGCAAACAACTAATGGGCTCTAAGAGTCTGAAGCACGATGCTGAGATGGTATGCATGATCGCTTTCGTTATGAGAATAGACAAGCATGTAATTAATGAAACTATGATGAACATGTCCAAGTACTGCATGAACACCCAGTTTATCAATTCCATAAAGGCTGCTTTGGCATTTGTAAGACCAAAGGACATGGCTAGAAATTCGAAGTGACCATACAGAGTTCGAAAAGCTATTTTCGAAATATCACATTCTCTGACTCTAAGTTAATGATAGCCTGATCTGAGGTCTATATTGGAAAAGTAATTGGCACCCTGAAGTTGGTCGAACAAGTCATTGATTCTAGGAAGTTGATATTTATTCTTGACTGTGACCTTGTTCATCTAACGATAGTCTATGCATATTCTGAGATAACCAACTTTCTTATGCATGAATAGAACAGGTGCGCCTTATGAAGAGACATTGGGTCTGATGAATCCCCTATGTAAGTGATCCTTTAACTATTCTTTTAGTTTTTTGAGTTCAGATAGAGCCATTTTGTATGGCGGAATAGATATAGGCTGAGTATCTGGGAGAAGGTCTATTCTGAAGTCAATTTCCCTTTTGGGAGGAACTTTGGGAAGATCTTCAGGGAATACATCTGAGAATTCATTTACTACATGGACTAACTCAAGTGTAGGAGTTTTTGAATTAGAGTCCTTGACTTTCACAAGATGGTAGACATACCCTTTATATATTATCTTTCTGGCTCCGAGGTAAGAAATCAACTGACCTCTCAGAGCTATAATACTACCCCACTATTCAAGGACTGGTTTATTTGGAAACTAAAAATGAACTATTTTGTTTCTACAATCAACTGAGGCATAGCATGAGTGGAGCCAATCCATGCTGAGAATGACATCAAAATCCGTCATCTCTAATGCCACGAGATCAACTGAAGTAACTTTTTAAGCTATTGTGACCAGACAGTTCCTGTATACCTGTCTGGCTAAAATAGAAATGCCTAATGGGGTAGACACTGAAAAGGGCTCTGCTAGATTTTTGGGAATGACTTTGAAATTGATGGCTATATATGGAGTTACAAAAGAAAAAGAAGCTCCAGGGTCTATTAAAGGATAAAAATGTAAGTGACAGACTTGCAACATACCAGTAACTACGTCAGGTGAGTTTTCTTAATCTTGGGGCGACTTAAGAGCATATAATCTATTCAGAATCTGACCACTGGTAGCACTAGAAGTGGCACCCTACTGAGTCGGGCGACTGGATGGAACTGATGACTGATGGGACTGGCCTTGTTAGCACACATACCTACCTTTTTGAGCAATTACCCGACACTCACAAATTCAATGGCCTGGCTTACCATACCCAAAGCACACATCACTACCTGCTCCACACTCAAGTTGATGGTGTCTGCCATACTTCTGACATAGCTCCACACTCACCTTGATGGTTTCTACCATACTTCTGACATGAAGGATTGGTATGAGCACTTCTAACACTGACTTAGAACTTACAGCCTGGTGACCTATCCCTATTATTATTTATGAATTTGGGTACCAGGGCACTAGCTGAAGAAGTTACTACGGTTGAAGACCTCTGATGAAACTGAGGACGGTTACCTCCTTCTGACTTTGGCTGATTAAAATTAAAACTACCCGTTCTCGACCTCTTGTTTCCTCTCTCCCTTTTCTTAATATTTTTATTCTCTATCTATTAAGCATGGACCATCAACCTAGACAAATCCATCTCACTAACTAGCATTGCGGTCCTACACTCCTTGACCACACTATCAAACCCGCCAGATATAAACTTACTCATCTTGGACCTACTGTCAGCTACCACATGAGGAGCATATATATATAACTAAGTGAACTTGAGAGAATACTCCCTCACACTCATGCTACTTTACCTCAAATTCATAAATTTTAACACCTCAACTCTAATGGAAAGAATCTATCCAAGAAATCTGTGGCAAACTCTTCCCATTCTATAAGCCCTTTATCAACAACTCTATCAACTTTTCACTGCTTAAACCAAGTAGGGGCTATATCCTACAATTGATATGCAGCTAACTCAGTACTCTCACTAGACATCACCCCTATAGCATCCGTTATCTTCTGAACCATATGTAAGAATTTCTGTGGATCCTTTTCAGACTTGGATCCCGTGAAAGAAAAAGGATTCATCTGGGTGAAATATCAAATTTTGGTTGTAGCAGTATTGGACACTGGGATGGTTGGAACAACAACTGTCTATTCATTCTATGCTACTACGGAGTTTGCTAGAGTAGTGGATGCAGCCTTGAATTCTATGTGAGAGACATGTTCATCCAGAGGATCTTCTTGGATGGGCTGTGGAGCTGGCTGAGTTCCTGTTCTTCTTGGGAGGCATGTTCTGTAAATGGAAGGAGGAAATGGATTAAACTGAGAGATTAACTTGAGCTCATGCTCAATCGCATGACATGAATACATAAAAGAAGGGAAACTTTTCCTAAACGCCTTATAGCCTCTAGTCCATATGTGTGGTGCGGTACACCCATGCACAAGACTCTACTCGATGCGGATTTCCAACTTTTTAGGACACTTTAAAACTGTAGGCTCTGTTACTAAGTTTGTAACAACTTGGGGCTACCCTATAACAACCTGGGGCTACCCCTTAGTCATTACATGGTTCTTACGATCTCGAGATACCACAAGCTAACCTACGAGCTGGTACCTACTGTGAGCACTGAATAATATAATCATGAATATAGAAGAGTAACCGAAATGCCATAAGGTTTTAAATATCTAGATTCAAATTGAAATAAATATCTAGGAAAACGACTGTCTGAATTTGATAAAGTACTGATAAATTGAGCAACTAACTGACTGTAATGTCTGAAAACCCTCTAAGACTAACTCACTGAGAGTTGATGGGACAAGCCCCCAACTAACTCTACTGACTACTGAAATAAAGACATAAAATAAGATAGCCTATCCTCGGGTGATGAGGACTCACCACTGCTACAGTACTACTGAGAATTTGTGGGACTAAGTGCTATCCGGGAACTGAGCATCAACACCTATGATATAAGTTATCATAGCACAAAAGAAAGGTATGCCATCAGTACTTTAAATGTGCTGGTATGCTAAACAAGGTAGGTTAACATGCAAGGTTTTATGAATAGGAATGATGATCTATCTGAATATACATGTAAAAGATGGAATACTGAATAGAGAACATAAAATCTGTAGATATTGAACATGCATGAAAGTATATAAAATACTGAGATACATGAAAATCTATAGATACTGAGGATGCATGACCAAGCATATGACATAAACTGGATGAGATCTGCAAATTGAAATACTAAAAATAATAAAAATCTGTATGATTTGGTCAAAAGACACTAAGACTGAACAACTGTGCTGGGACTTTAGCTGAGACTATATCTGAGATTGTGGGAGGTATCATCTAACGACATTCCCTAATTTGAGCTAATCGGGATCCAACCTGTAACCCTAGTTGGAAGAGTGTTAATACCTTGCCAAAGGTACTAACGCTGGCTGTGTGGATCCACTAAACTGATATCATGTCGAAAGGACTAAGGGTGTCAAACCTGAACTGACAGGTGACCCCTACAAGATAGTCAAGCCTAATCTGATGGGTGACTACTTATATCCTACGCTGGCTACGTAGTTCTGGAGTATAGGGTCTACTACTAATGGCTCTGCCTATCTGACGGGGAATCCGCCATCCCTACACTCGCTTAGTGCTAAATCCTACTCCCAACTGAATGATACGAAAATGCTACACTATTCTGTGTTTAACTGACTATTCTGATAATGCTCATGATATAATCTGAAGTTATTCTGAAGATACTAGGACAACATTAAGTAAACAGATATGGTTTTGGGTATTTAATAACCCAAGGACTCATAACAATAGTAGTAGCACGACATTAAAACATTGAAGGACATAGCATGAAGACTCTTATTAAATAATTGCTCTTGAGGCATTTTATCAAATACTTATAGTTCATGGCTTAAAATAATCATAGAATTACTAAAGGACTGGCTTAATTGACATGAAATTATCATGGAAAACACTAAGTCATGATTTAATTCAACAAATGATAACACTAAAACATGAGTTATCGAATAACAACAATAAATTCATTAAAACATGGTATTAAATCAAAGTTCATGGAGATTAATGGATGATATCATAATTTAAAATCAAATAACTTAAAAAGATCATAACTTTATAATTAAAAAGGTTTATTGAGCTTCATGGATGAAATGAATCTATGGATGAACATCTAACATACTTGGGATAATGAATTTGGGAGGATTGATAGAGAGTTCTTGAGAAATTGCCTTGAATTTGAGAGCTAGGGTTCTTGTTTTTGAAAAGGGGATCTTCAATTTTGAAGAAGAGTTGAATAATGAATGACTATTTTGGTCAATTGAGGCTAAATTTCATGTTTTAGGTTAATTAGGGCCATGGATGAAGACCCAATTACCCTTGGATGAATTTAAAAACAAAAGCTGAAAACTAAAAAACCTGATTTTTGGCCTTGGCGCGACGTTCCACTATCGCGCCAAGCCACTGGAAAATGGACAAATGGGACCTAGAGAAACGCTGTATGTGGTGCCATTGCGGTAAATCTTTGGATGCCATTTTTTCCACTTATACAACGTGCCAACATCGCAGAAACCCAATGGAAATTGACAAATGGGAATTTTGCGTGCTCCGCGACTCGCCATGATCTCAGAGTCTCACTGAAAATTGACAATTGTCATTTGGGCTGCCTATGCGATGTGCTGAGGGTTTCAATGATGGTATTTAATGGATGAAACTTAAAATCGCTATTTCTTACCTAGTTAACAAATTTAGGCAAATTTTATATCGTTGAAAAGCTAATTCAATTTTCTACATAATGGCAGGCTCTAAACTGAAGAATAATAAGAATTTCAGAAATTTTATATACAAATGCTCATGTATTAGGACTTAGATTTTACTAGGAAAATACGGGGTGTCACACGACTATACCAGAAAAAACCCAAAAGAAAGTACTAAAACCATAAACGATTGAAAGAAACCAGGCCTTCAAAATAAGGGATGGATCACCACTTCGACACCTATCCAACAAGAGTATCAAACCACCTAATGCTTTATAGGTCACTAGAAAGGCCCACCGAACCTACATCATGATATAATATAGAGTACAAAAATAGTCAGTACAACGAGTGCTGGCATGCAACCTAAGAAAATGGATAAAATATACAAGTACCAAACCAATAATAAAACACATGGATAAAATATATATTTTCAAAAAAATAAGTCATAAAAACATGTGATCATCATCCATCAAGTAATAGGATGCTAGGGTAGGGTACAAGTAACCTTAGACATGACTGCTTAAAAATTTAATCCTAAACTATGTAGCTCGTTCCGACCTAAAGGCACCTATAGGCTATATAGGTCTGGATCCCTCTGATGGAAGGGCCCTAGTCCATGTTAGTTACATCAACCGGAGAAATTAGGCTAAAGTTACCAATAGTCAATTAGCCTCCTAAAAATATACTGTGTAAATCTGACATAGTGGTCATAAACCCCCAACGTTGGCAAACTTGGTTTCCACTGTTGGTCCCCCCGGACTACCACTTCTCAATGAGCTACAGAACTCCCTTTAACCCTAATTAAACTAGTTTTCACATACCATTAACCATGCAGTCATTTATTAAGACATTTCCAATTTGGTATTGTCATACCAAGAGACTTGCAAGCCATTTCAATTATGCCATACCATATCTATAATCTATTTAGTCTTTTAGACTCTAATTTTCTTATAAAAATCCACAATCCAAGCCCTCAAGGTCATTTTCAAAACCTTATTACCTTTTTACCATTCAATGTTATGCAATTTCTCAATGAACAGTCTAAACACTACGAAATCCGTGTTTAGAATCCAACTTATGATGTGGAATGTGGTTCATGTCATTAAAATCATGCAAAAATCCATAAACATTATGAAACCATATTGTCAAATGCCCACCATTACCATGGGATCCAAATACAGTTCACAATCACCATTTAAACCATAAAGAAATTAGTAAAACAAGGAAAAGTTAATGCAAGTATAAAAAAACCAAAACCCCTCAACCCTATTTGAACTAAACAACCAAGAAACAGGTAAATATTATGTAATTTGATGCATAATATAAGAAGTAAAATAGGGAGTGTCAAACATGCCTTTTGATGGAGTGAATTCAAGAAAAGTTTGAGTTTCTAGCCCGGAGAGTTGAATTCTTGAGAAAACCCTTAGTTTCTTCTCTTGAAAGTTGAAAATGGGAGGAATAATGATAACAACTGATAATTGATTGCCTAATAAGAGTCGAAGAGTGTTTAAGTTTGTTTAAGGGGGTTAAGGACAAAAGATTCCTCACCTCCAACTAAAAAAATAAATAGGGCAATTTTTCCCTTGGGCGTGGTACGCTGCTATCGCAGAGGCCCAAGGGCATGCCACGTTCTTATCACGGCATGCCTAGGGAATGACACACTACTATCGCAGATTTTCACTGGTTTGGGGTCCCAAAATGACCCCGAACCCTTTTGAAAAATTCCAAAAACTCTTCCTAAACATCCCTTTAACATCTCTTATCATTATTCAAGTAAAAAATTATCATTAAATATGAGGGAGGGTCCAAACAAATTTGTTAAAAATTTTGTGGTCTTACATTATACCTCCTTAGGATCAGTCATCTTTGAATGAGAGATTAGGACACCTTTGGAATCATACTAGGTAAAACATAGAGAGATTCAAGAACAAAATTTGAAATGCATCAAGAGAAGAAGTAAAATTCATACACTAAAGACTTCCGTCCATTATTGTAAACAAGAGTGTGTATTTAGCTTTCATATACTCTTTTGATTCCCATGTAGCCTCTTCTACATTTTGATTTTCCCAAGAACTTTCACCAAACCTATTTACCTAGTCCTCAACTTTTGAACTTGCTTATCCAAGATTTCAATTGGTGTTTTCTCATAGGACAATGAATCCTTAACACCAATATCCTTAATGGGCACTAAAAAGGAAGGATCACCCACACACTTTTTAAGCATAGACATATGAAAAACAGTATGAACTGTGGCCAAGCTCACTGATAATTCCAACTCATAAGCAACATTACCAATCCTTCTTACAACTTGATGGACCAATGTAATGGGGACTGAGCTTCCCTTTTTACCCAAATATCATAACTCCTTTTATAGGGGAAACCTAAAAGAATACCCAATCTTCGACTTCAAACTCCAACTCCCTTCGCCTTACATCTGTATAAGGCTTTTGGAAGCTTTGAGAAGTCTTAAGTCTTTATCTAATCACTTTAACTTTCTCAGTCGCTTGATGCATAAGATCAGGCCCAAAAAACCTAGTCTCTCCCATCTTAGACCATCCAATCAAAGACCTACACCTTCTACCATAAAATTCCTCAAAAGGGGCCATTTAGATACTGGGATGATAGCTATTATTATAATCAAACTTGACAAATGGTAAATGATCAACCCAGCTACCCTAAAAATCAATCACACATGTCCTTAGCATATCCTCCAGAGTCTTAGTTGTACGTTCCACTTGTCCATCCATTTGAGGATGGAAAGTAGTGCTAAGGTTCACCTGAGTAGCTAAACCTTTTGAATGAAATGCCTAAAATAAAAGTAAATCTGCATACCTCAGTCAAAAATAATAGACAGCAGGGTCCCATAAAACCTGACTAACTCCTAAATGAATAACTTGGCATAATCCTCTCATGAGTAGTTAGTTCTCATAGGCAAGAAGTGAGCTAACTTGGTCTTTCTATCCATGATAACCCAAATAGAATTATACTAATTTTGAGACCGCAGAAGCTACATGATGAAATCCATATTAATATATCCCACTCCCACATGGGAAATTCTATCTCTTGAGATATGTCACCCGACCTCAAATGCTCAACCTTGACCTGTTGACAGACCATACATTTGGCAACAAAATTTTCCATATCCCTTTTCATATTATTCAACCAATAAATTTACTTCAAGTTATGATACATCTTTGTTGAACCCGGATGAACCGTATATCTAGATACATGGGCTTTGGTCAAAATTCTTTCCCGCAACCCATATATATTAGGAACATATAACCTACCTTGGTATATCAAAATGCCATCTCCTTCAATTTCAATAGCCATAATATTTTGCTGACCCATATTATCCTTAATTTGCACTAGTATAGGATCCAGGACCTACTTCTCTTCCTCAGCCCCAAGAGACAATTTAACAACTTCCTAAACATTACCCCTCTATCCTCAGAATCCAAAAAGTTGAACTCCTAAATTAGACAGATGGTGAATATCTTTCACCAATCTTTTTTTCTCCCCCTCAATGTGAGATAAACTCCCTATGGATAGCCTGCTAAGAGTATCAGCAACTACATTAGCTTAACTTAGGTGGTAGTGCAGGCTTATGTCATAATCCTTAAGCAATTCAAGCCACCATCTCTACTTGAGATTGAACTTCTTCTTCATAAACACATACTGCAAGCTCTTATAATCGAAATAAATATCTACATGCATCTTAAACAAATAGTGACACTAAATTTTGATAGCAAAAATCGTAGCTTCCAACTCTAGAACTTGAGTCAGATAATTTCTCTCGTGAACCTTAAGCTGCCTGGAAGCATAAGCCACCACCTTCTTGTGATGGATCAAAACACAACCCAGTCCCACATGGGATGAATCAGTATGCACAATGAACCCCTCAGTACCCTCCAGTAGGGTCAAAATAGGAGCAGCAGTCAACTTATTCTTCAACTTCTCAAAGCTACCCTCACAAGTATCAGACCATAGAAACTTTTCCTTTTAATAAGTCAACCTTGTAAGAAGAGCAACAATAGATGAGAAACTCTCCACGAACCTCCTATAGTAACTTGCCAGGCCTAAGAAGCTCCCAATATCAGTTGGAGTCATGGGTCTAGTTTACTTCTTAACTACCTTAATCTTTTGTGGATCCACCTTGATCCCTTCATTGGATACAACATACCCAAGAAAAGTCACAACACTTAGCCAAAATTCTCACTTAGAAAATTTTGCATACAATTTATGATCCTTTAAGGTCCGCAACATAATTCAAAGGTGATATTTATGATCCTTCTTACTTTTAGAGTACACTAAGACTATAATTAATAGATCCACAAATGGTCTGAATACCCGATTTATAAGGTCCATGAAAGTAGCTAGAACATTAGTATAACCAAATGACATAACCAAGAATTTATTGTGGCCATAACGGGTTTGGAAAGTAGTCTTGGGAATATCAACCTCCCTAATCTTCAATTGCTGATAGCCCAAATAAAGATTTATTTTAGAGAAAGATTTGTCACCCTAAAGCTGATCAAAGAGGTCATCAATTCTAGGAAAAGAGTACTTATTTTTCATTGTAACCTTATTCGACTGATGATAGTCTATACATATCCGAAGAGACCCATCCTTCTTTCACATGAAAATAACAGTAGCACCCAAGGGAGAAACACTAGAAAAGATGAAACCTTATCAAAGAGATCCTTTAATTTCTCCTTTAATTCCTTCATCTCTATCGGAGCGATCCTATAAGGAGTAATAAAGTATGTAAATGGACTGTTGGGAGGGATTTTCATAGTTAGAATCCTTGATTCAAACTAGATGATACATACACTCCTTGGATATCAATTTTTGAGCCCAAAGGCAAGAAATAAACTTTTTTTTGGTACTAGATAACTCCCTTCCCATTCGATTACCAGTTCATTAGGAAAATAAAAGGTGACCTTTTGGGCCCTACAATATAGAGAACCATAGCACAAATGAAGCCAATCCCTCTCTAAAATCACATCAATATCCAACATATTAAGTTTTACTAAATTACCAATGTATCCTTAGGAAATATGGATCTACAAAACTCTTATAGACATTTCTAAGAATAATAGACTCACCCCGAGATATTGGTTTTTGAGTTAATTCATGTTTAAGGGTGTAAGGATCATGTCTCAAAGATGTTTTGAATTTCTTAAATGAGGTTTGGGTCATGTTTAGATCATGAAACCAGAGGATTATTGCGATAGGCCTACAATGTGGTATTATTTCTGTCATTATGCAGACCACGTTGCGGTGAGGGAAATGAACTACCATGATAAGGCCGCGTCATGGTAAGCTTGTTCCATCTAGTTTTTAATCTAAATGGTTAAGGGGCAATTGGGTTTTTTTCCCTTCAATCCAAATCATCCATAACACAAATTGGGACATCATTTAGGGCATTATTTGACCTTCTTATCAAAATCCCTCACAAGAAATCCCTTTTCTTTTTCCAAAAAACACAAATTCAATTCCTTTCTTCCTAAAACTTCAAGAATTCAAGTTCCTTAAGTTCAAAAACCTTAAAGAAAGCATCAAGATTGGTGTTTCTCTTTCAATTTAAAGGTTTTAAGGTATGTGGGATGTTCATTCATGGGGTTTCTTTCACCCATGGAGCCCAAAAACCCTCTTTTTGATTAAAGATTGAATTTTTCTATCATTATTGCATTTTTATTGCTTAAGATGGGTTTAATTCATGTTTCCATGGTAATTTAGATAAAATTCAGTCCATGTATGATCCCATGCAAGATTTTGAATTCCTCATGCTATGAATTTGAGTTTCCCATGCTTTATTCAGGTGAATTTTATGATGAATCCTAAATTTATGATTCTTAGAAAACATTCCCATGTTAAATTCATGATCCCCACATATTTGATGAAATGTCTATGCTTATGGGTTTTGAACCTTGATCCTTTACTACACTTTTGAGCTTGTTATTACATTCAATAATTATTCAGTGCTGGTGGGTTATGAACACCTAATACCTACATATTTTACATGATTATAGATTTTCAAGTATGATTCAGTTAAACCATGATTATTCCTATTTATTCAACTATTATGATCATAGTGAGCACTATCAGTCATGAAATTATTTTTAGTTAAACTCATTCTAGTTTCAGTTCCAGTATCGGTTTAATTGGGAGTAGGATTTAGCACCGAGAAAATGCAGGGGCGACGGCTTCCCCGTCATTTAGGTAGAGTCATTAGTAGCATTCCCTGTATTCCAGAACTACTTAACCAACATAGGATATAAGGAGTCACCCATCAGTTTAGGCTTGACTTCCTTTCAAGGGTTACCTATCATTTTAGGGTTGACACTCTGTTCCTTTGGGACACCAGATTAGTGGATCCACACAACTAGTGTTAATACCCATGGCACGATACCGACACCCTTTCAACTGGGGTTACAAGTTGGATCTCAAATAGCTCAGATTAGGTATGTCAGTTAGATGATACCTTCTATAGTCTCAGTACAGTATTCAGTGTATTTTTAGTTCAATTTTGCTCGACTAAGTGTACAGACATTCAGATATTCAATTCTAGAGCTTTTAGCCTTTTCGATTACAAATTTATCTTAGTAACATAACATATATACACTTAGTCTTGCATTCTAAGATATTACAGTTTTCATTCATTCATGTTTGGTTATCTCATGCTATTCAATTAGTTCTTATTTCATAAGTGCAGTGCCTCATGCATATCTGTCTGTCCTTATCTCATATATCAGTACATTCAAAGTAGTGACCACATACTCTTTTTTGCGCTATGATGTCTTATATCATAGGTTTGGAAGCATAGTTTCCCAATCGTAGTTAGATAACTCAGCATAATCTAACAGCCATAGTGGTGAGTCCTCATCCATCGAGGACATGTTAGAATTATTCAGTTATTTTAGTATTTCATTTAATTCAATTATTCGGAGTTAGTTGGGGGTCTGTCCTATCAACTCCTCAGTCAGTTTAGAGGATTTTAGACATTCATATAGTTAGTCAGTTTTATTAGTCTTATCGTATGTTTCATATATGTGATTCATTCATATTTTTAGTATTTAGACATTATGGATTTATCAGTTGTTTTCTGTATATGTCCATTATTATTATTATTATTATTATTATTTTATTTAATGCTCTCAGTAGGTAGCAACACATGGGTTAGCTTGTGGTCACTTGTGACCATAAGCATCGTTGTTGCGACTAGGGGGTAGCCTCGAGTCGTGACATATAAGGTCATGAGACAGACCCGAAGCAAAGTTCCTCATCTTAGACCTCATACTAGTTACCAACTCAGGAGTATAATGAGACAGCTGGATGGACTTCAATGCATAATCCTTAACACTAATCTTATACTGCTTTAAATTCACCTAATATTCACCAATAGTCACCGAAGAATTAGGATAAAGTCACCAATAGTAAATTAGCCTCCCAAAATTATATTATGTAAAGCTGGATACAGTGGTCATAGACCCCCAACATCGGCAAACATAGTTTTCAGTATTGGTCCTCCCGGGATTACACTTTCTTGGTAAGCTACACAATTTCCTTTAACACTATTTAGAATAGTTTTCACATACCATTAACCATGAAGTCATTTATTGAGCCATCCCAATTTTGTATCATCATACAAAGAGACATACAAGTCATTCCAATTACATCATACCGTATCCATAATCCATTTAACATTTTAGACACCAATTTAATTTAAAAATCCATAACTATAGGCCCCATGGGCATTTCCAAAACCTTATTATCTCTTTACCATTTAATTTTATGTAATTTCCTATTGAACAATCCAAACATTATGAAACCCTAGTTTAGAATACAAACTATGATGTGGGTAGAGGTTAATGTCATTAAAATCATGCAAAATTCATAAATATTGTGAAACCATATTGCCAAATTTTCATCATTACCATGGAATTCAAATTCAGTTCACAATCCACCATTTAAAACATGAAGAAATCAGTAAAATAAGAGAAAGTTAATGCAAGTGTAAAACAACAAAAAACCCTCAAACCTAGTTTGAATTAAACAACCAAGAAATATGCAAATATCAAGTAATTTGATTCAATAATATAATAAGTAAAATAGGAAGTGTCCAACATGGTTTTTGATGGAGTAAATTCAAGAAAATTTTGAGTTTCAATCTGGAGAGTTGAATTCTTGAGAAAATCCTTAGTTGCTTCTCTTAAAAGATGAAAAAGGGAATAATAATAATAATAAATAATAATTGATTGCCAAATAGGGGTTGAGGAGTGTTTATGGTCATTTAAGGATGTTAAGGACCAAAAATCCCTAACCCCCAACTAAAAAAATGAACTGGGCAATTTTTGCCTTTGGGCATGAGCTGTCACTATCGCGGAGGACCAAGGGCATACCACACTCTTATAGCAGCGTGTCCAAGGTGTGGAACACTTCTATCACAGATCCTCATTGGTTCGGGACCTCAAAATAACCCTGGACCCTTTCTAAAAATTCCAAAACTCTTCCCAAACATCCCTTTAACACCCCTTATCATGATTCAATTAAATAATTATCATTAAACACGAGGGAGGATCCAAAATAAATTTGTCAAAATTTTTGGGGTCGTATAGTTCTAAACCCTATCTTAGAAATATCTCCAATTTTATTTTGATCTGCTATAACCTGCCTTGGTATTAAATTCAGAGCAAAACATAGCCCAACTAACCATTAACAATAGAAATAAGACTTGTCTTTCATAATAATCTGATAGATCTCCCTATATTCAATGCAAAACCTCTAATTTGAATGCTTCTACTTAACAAGATTAATTAAGTAGAATAAGGTAATTGACCGAGTTGAATGATGCTAGTTTGCAACATATTTAAAATAAGTTTCTCCAATTTTCAACATTGATTGTATATAGAGGGTCTTGGAAACACAGGTTTAGCTCCAAATACAATGGGAATTGAATGATCATAAATCTCTAGGAGGTCGCAATGACATGGGCTCCCCAAGCACCCTTTCATACTCGTTAAGGACTTATTGTGTTTTTGTTGGGATCTCTTCAACAACATTAGAGTGTATTACCTTTCCATAGCAAATAAATTACCAAAAAATCCCCTTTTTTCTTTAATATCTTACCCACAGTCTTAGCAGAAACTTGTTACATTTCCTTTCAGATATACTATCTTTCCACCTTTTTTAGTTAAAAAATATAGAGGTCCTACTAAAGATAGTACACGTGTGCCTAATAGTCAAGTCAAGTAAATTCGATGAATAAGCACTATGTGAATGGCCTTAAATGTGATGCCGACGATCATGGTGAAACTATTGATTAGTATGATAGAAGAGATCCTAAGACTTAGGTATCATAGATGGATAGAAAAAGATGGTATTTTTATGGTGCAAATGGTTTGATCCATCGCATAGAGGAACAAAGGTGAATCCATAACAAAATGTAATTAAAGTTAATTACATGATATAGTATGATCGCTATGATTCTTTTATCATTGCACAAAATACTAAGCAAATGTATTATAGTCATGATCCGTGTCTACATTCTGAATAGGACACGATGTTTAGAACCATAAGTAGTTCTAAACTAACCCATGGTGCTAGCATGTTATTAAAACCATAGGCTTAAAATTTGAATGGAAGATGAACATAATAAATATGGAAAAGATGGAATAAAATACACTGAACCTTTGAAAATAATAATTTGAATATCCACCCACTGAATTAATAACTATGTTTGAAAGCCTCTACTAAAATTGGCGAGCTATTGGGACAGGACCCCCCAACTAACTTAGAACGCATGAAAAATTAACTGAAAATGAAATAGTGGCTATTAAAATATAACTAAACTACAAGCTACCCTCACAACATGAGGACTCATTATAACAACCGGTCAAGGTAGGAGATGAAATAAACTAGCTAGTCACATATCTTAAGATGGGCAACAAAACCTATATCATTATAGGATATAGAGCAAGAGAACATATAAGGTCAACACTTAATTTAATGAGCACGTGATAAATGCATGAAATATGTAAAACAAGTATAAATTATGTAGGAAGTAAAATCATTATATAACATAGGGATAAACAACATGTATGAAAAGTGCATTGAATCACAATCTTTCATGAATACAATTTAAATGATAAAACATGTAAGTAAGTGCAATGGATTATATTTAAACTATTTTAGTGAGATTTGTACACTTAAAGTACTAAACAATCTTTCTGTGGGAGTTTCTCTTAACTAATGTACCCTATTTAAGCAAGCATAGAGACCTCTCGTTGGAAGGGTGTTCTATACCTTGTCAAGGATAAAGAATCATGATTTGGCATGAATTTATTCATGAGCCTATTTTGGGTAAAAGGAGACAATTTCAACAGGTAAGAACCCCTTTAACGTATGGTAGCAACGTAATTCTGGAATTTAAATTTGTCTGAACTCAAATCCACCCTAATATTTCACCCTGAACATAATAGGCACTTGAAATCATGAGTGGTTTGAGAGAACCATTTTTCCTGACGTAAAAATAGGAAAGCTGAACTTTGATAAAATTGTGGAAGCTAAAAGCATGGGTGTACTTTTTTAAACAAAATGAAATAAAATAACTTCAACTTTTACTAACGAAAGTATTAAAATATTTAAAAACTTATTACATCTGACTCGACTTAACTATGTGTCTATGAAGTCTTTACTACATTTTGAGTACAACTATGTTTATATAACAAAACAAAATAATGAGTAAAATACAGCAAAGTCCTTGAGAATAATGAAAAGACACGTAAGCTGATAGCATAGCCTACTGAATAGTCCATTTACAACTTGCATATCTGAAAGCTGGGAATACATTGTCTAATGATGTAGCACCAAAAAGAGGCGTTAGTAATTTGAATGTATTGATATGTAAAGCAGTAAAGTGAACCAGTACTAATATTTAAAATTAAAAAACTAAGACATGAATAACATAATCATAAAACAAGACTGAATAACTAAAAGGAAGGATGACTAACCTAAATGATGATACTTAAAGAAGTATAAGTATAACTTTCTTAAAACTAAAATTGAAATTGAAAATTGATTAATTCAAATCTAAATAAGACTTGAAAATAGTGCTTCATAAAAACTCTCTTAAAAGTGGTAGCCATAGCCAATCATATATTATCTGAAAATAAGTAATTTTTTATGGAGTTTTTTAATTGATATAAACCATGTGAGAATCATATGGAGTACAACATCTTGCCCATTTTCAAAACCCAACATCCTACCCGCATTGGTAGAGATATCTTTTTTCTTAACGGGGTATAATATGAACTTGATATGAGAATCCCCAAGCTGAGTCCAAAGTCTATAAATAATAGAGATGTCGGCATCTGCGAACGATCCTATCCTATGTTGGCAACATAATTTTAGGACATGTTTTGTCTGAACTCTCACCCATCTCGGTGCTAAATAGTCCTCATAGAACATAGTAGTTGCTCATAATATCAGTCTAAAATACTTTTTAACAATCATGCTTGTCTCAAAATATCATACCATAAATATATCTATCTTTGTGAGCCTTGATTCTAAATCTCTGTAACTTTTTAATCACGATAACCTTCTTCTTTTTCAACACATGATATTAGCATAAATATTTTTATAAGTTTTTCATGAATATAAGCTTATAAATTTTAAAAAAACTTTTGGGGAAAACATAATCAATCCTGTAAAACATCAAATAGACTTTAAAATTCAATGGAGTAAATTCACAAAGATTCTTGAAAAATACAATTGACACAAATTAGAAATCAATTCATGAAAGGGAATCCAAATTCATATAATTTTTTATAATAAACATGAAATATTCAAAGACTTGTATTAAGAGATAAGGAATTAAACTTAAGAATCTTGATTTCTCAAAAACCTACTCGATTCATGAATTGAAACTAACATTGAACTTGGTTGTGGGGAGGATTGAGTTTCCACACTGAAGAATTAACTTTACATACACATGTAATAAAAAACTTTAGAAACTCTTGATTGGAAGAATCCTACACTTTATTTCTTGTAAAGCTTTGAGACTTGGAGTCTGAGAGAGGAAAAGAGAAAATAATCGATCAACTTCTGATTGATTAGGAATATTTAGGAGTTAAATAATTCATAATTCACGGACTCAAGTCATGTGGAAGGAATCACAAGTTAAACATAAATTCACAAATTCTAGAAAGGCTAAAGATTATAAAATCATGAAGGGACAAAATATTTTGAAATCATAAAATTTGGGTATGAACCCTGCTAAATAAATTTATAATCATTAAGAAAAACTAATATTTTTGGGAACAAAGCTTTTTGAATCCCCACATACCTAAAACTTAAGAAATCCTTGAATTGAAACATTGAACTTGAACCCTAGAGTTGATGTTGGAGAAACCCTTGTCGTTGGAGTTCTTAAGACTTGGAAAGAGGATGAAGAATTTTATATCAGTTAAAAGAGGTGTTTGGGACAAAAAGACTAAGTTCTCTTAAAAAGGATCAAAAAGAGGGATTTTAATGTCTGGGAGCCATTGATGTGGCACGTTGGACATCGTGCCAGTCATGGAACCATGACATATTGGCCGCACCATTGCTGATAGTATGGGACATTGTCATAGCATCATCATTGGCAACATGGCTCATTGCCATCATGGACCCGTACTATTTTGCTCATAACTTTTAGCTTTGAAATTGGATTAATGAATAATTGGTGGCATTGGAAAGAAGACTCACAAATATTTAGTTTAATAAATTTTAGGTTAAAAGATCTTAATATTTTAGGAGTAATGATTATTAGAAATTGACCTAAGTAAAAATATATACTAAAATTCAATCGATAGAAATTCTCTCAACACAACTTTGCACTAGATATTTTTTATGATCACGATTTATATCAAAAGCACTCGCCATACTATGAAATTAATTATGACACTTATTTATGATTATAAATCATTACTTTTAGGCCTACACACATATAAAGAATGATTCAAATCTTAGATAAGAGTTCTTGGGGTGTTACGATTGTGCTCCATATGCTTGCATTAAGATAAAGCTCATTAGTAAATGGTTATGAAGACTAAGTTTCTAGGTAGGATTAAGGTTATTAATAATTTAGATATAGTGTACCAAAATGATATGAAAGTTGTTATCAGACAATGGATTTTGAGTTAGAAAATAGTTTAAAAAATTCTCACCATAAATTAGAAAATATTGATCATATTGAGGTAACTTTCTTCGAAATTGTTGAGGAAGAATTAACTGATGAAAGTGAATTGTGCAGAAAGAAAGAGTTACATGATGATTATGAAATAAGAAAGTAAGAAGAATGAGAGAATTATGAAAATAAAATAAGTGGGGGGGGGGGGGGGGGGAGAATAACGACTAGCATGTTGGTTTATGTTTTTGGACCAATTTTATTTTACATTTAATAATTTTTTTCAATAGTAATGTAAACTTTATGCTGATAACGATTGTCATCAAGTGATGAGGTGATAGAAGTTGTAGTGGTAAGATTAGCAAGAAACTAGGAGGCATATAGATCACAATGATAGTTCTTGTTCCCTTTCTTATGCTTCTCATATGCACTATTTCTTATTGTCTTATGTCACCTCTAACATTAGGCATCCACCATACTACTAGGTTTACCTCAGGTGCTTCTATTTTGGAAATGCCAATTCTACATTTATTAATATACCTTTCTTGCATCCATCATGGGTTCACTCCTCATCTACATCATCTACTCCTCCGCCATGGTTCATTTTCTTAATATTTAGTTTGCAACTTAGAGATAAAAATTTTGAGTCAAAATCATAGACATCTATACCACCTCTAGTCCAATCTTATGGACTTATTACACCTACATTGACACTTGCACATGATGCAAAAGTAGCTAGTGAACTACAACATAGACTGAGAGATATTTTAGCAGGTTGGATTAAGCGTGATAAAGCTGGATAAGTTTGTTTTCATAATTAATTTATTTAATTTTTTATTAACTTAATTTTTTATGAGTTGACATTTTTATTATCTTTGACAGAAAGATTTAGGAAGATATTGAGGAAAATACTTAAAAGATATGTTCCTAGATTTCTCAATATCTCCCACACCGGTAATTTTGTTCTTCAATAGTTATTTTCCAAGTAATTTTGAGTCTTCCTTCAATTTTTAACTTTCTTACATGTGTATGCTATCATTAGAATTATTTATAGATTATAGTTAATGAACTGTCTAATTACTACTGCAAATGCAATCATTTGGTTACGTGCTATCTTATTTTCTCTTGACTAATGATTTAGGTCATTACAACAAATCAAACAAAAAAATCAAAGAATTGATTGACTTGATTTGGTTTAGCCTTTTTTTTTAATTTTATGCCCTTCCCTAACAGTCAATTACGAGGCTATTCTGCGAAGTTCATCCAATTGGCACCAAACTCGCACAATTGTGATGTTACATGGTATGTGAAATTATGAATAGTATTTTGCTCATGACGGAATTTGTACCCAATATTAAAACATCTAACCCAATTTTTTAAAGTATTATATCATGACCCATTGTAACACCCCACATTTTTTGGGTTAGTTTTTAAACTATCGTTCCTACGCGTATAGACCAGAATCTAATAATTCTTTGTTAATATATATGATGATAAAATATATAGTTTGGGAATACCTTTGAACATTAATTTAGGTCACAAATATGTCCTAACTCAAAGACGAGTTGAGAACACTTCTATCGATTAAGTTTTAGTGAATGCTTCAGCTTCAATCAATTTTAAACAAAAATTACTCCCTATAATTAATGATTTACGTGGCCTACCATATACCAAAATAAATATCTTCGAGTCCTCTTTCAAATGCAACTGGTTTCACCTTAATCCAATATCGGAGTAGAAAGTTATGCTCATTTTACTTCAAAGTATCTATCTACCAACTAAGTGACGACTACGCTGATAAGCCATCACTTAAGTGACGACTAAAGCTAATGAGACATTAACTAAGTGATAAGACATTAGCTCTAGTCATCATCCTAGGATAGTAAGGGGGAAATTCCATCCTGAAAGTGACGATTTAGGTGATGAGCCGTCACTTAAGTGACAGGCCATCAACCTTGGTCGTCAACTAAAGAAATTCAGTAATTTTGTTGTTTTTTCTAGGGATATTTTGGTATTTTTCTCACCCCAAATTTCTCCTACATGATTTAAAGTATCCAAAACACATTATATTGATCTTTTATCAATTTTAATAACATCTCCAATCCCCTCCACTCTCAAGAATAAGAGAAAATTAAGGTTTCCTCTAAGTTCAATATTTCAAGAAAAGGGTCAAGATTAGGGTTCCAATCTTCAAGTTAAACAACATAAGGTACGTGAAATTTTTCTAAAATACAGGGGCTTACTAAAAACATTTTGAATAAGGTTTAAAGTTATGGAATCATATATTTACCAAGGGTTTTGAATTTACAATAACACATATGTATTGTGAACCCAATGTTTTGGTCTTGAGGCCTTCTCCTAAATTTGATTTTTTACTCGTATATAAGTATGTATGCATTTTGAGTTTGAATATTGAATTGAGAGCATGAACATCTATAATCCCACTCTTGTTATAAAGTCTCTTGTTTTCATATGTTATGAATTATTCAATTTCATATTGAGAATCATAATACAAATGTCTTTACTATTGTTTAATACTTGATTTTGGTTATGAAGTGAAGAGAGGGTGTTTTATTGTTCATATAAATAAAAAAATGATGATTTAAATAGCTACATGGCTTGGTGCAAGTAATTGGATACCTTATGTTTGAAAATCAAAAGATGAGAATCTTGCATAAGTTATCATGTATTTTGAACTACAAATTCTGTTGCACTGGTTAAATGATTTGGGTGGTCCAAATAACACATTTTGAATGAAAAGAATGTAACATGATACTGTAAGTCTTATACGACTTGCAAGTCTTGGTATGACGATACTAAATCAGATAAATACCATAATAGACTCAGACCAGACTAAGCTACAGGAAGTTTTTAGACATTAGACCACTTTTCAAAACATGCATGATTTAAAATATTAAAAATGGGCTTAAAGAGAGTTAGATGGGTACCCAAATAAGGCGTTTGAGTTTAAAGGATCATTGCTGGGAATCGAGTTTTGCCAATTCGGGTGATATGATTGGCGAAGGACAATGTATACTTGTCCTTGAGACACTGGAATACTAGACTAGTATGTAGGTTCCCTATCCTTATGGAAAACTTGGATGTGGGGTCTTGGACGATGAGTTAACGGTGGAACTATATAGCCCATGGGTCCTAGACTTGTAGGGTGTACCATCTAGCTCAAAAGTAAGATAAAGAATGAGTTTGATTTCAAAGAATTGTTCAAAGCCTTTTAAAGTATGCCCATGTGTTTTCATATATCGTATGTAAAATGTCTTATGAATTGCTCTCACTTATGTTGTATAAAAGTATATTATTTTGGATTGATTTGCATACTAGTACATTTATATTAACCCCCTATATTTTAGGTTTTGATGCCCAGTCTAGTGGTCCTACTAAATGGTAGATTGTTGTCAGACATTCAGAGTTTGTGAGCCTCTCTTACTTTGGAAGGCATCTTGTTCACTTATGTTGATCTCATTTGATTTTAGTTCATGGTCCAATCAAGGCCTTGTCTTGATTTCATATAGATTGTTATTTTTCAGTTGTAGTAGAGATTTCACAGACGCGTATTAGATGGTTTGAGTTTTATTAAACTTATGTCCGCTTTACTTAGTTGAGATATTAAAGTGACATGTTTTCATTTTTTTCTGCATTTCCTTATAACATATGAATTGTGTATGTGATTGCTAGTTAGAGAAGGGATATCGAGCCTTCATGATTCAGTTACTAACTAGTAACCCTTACAATCAAGTCATCACTAAGTTTAAGGTACTATCCTCTTTAGTCGATCATTCAACCATTCGAGTCTATTTAACTTACAATTCTAGCTAGAATCATACACCTTTATATCATACTGTCTAGCACTTTAGCAAAAATTGACTTTATGTTCTTAAGTTATATTATCACCTCCTCTTATCATAATCAATCTTCCTAACTATCTTCTAGTAAGAATGTCATTTACTTTAAATATACATAATATGGGGTTCACCCTTTAGAAAGTATTAAAGACTAGATCTTTAAAATAAAAGGTCACCTAATTCTTCTATTATTATTCAGATTCAGTTATTAAACTCTATAAATATCAAGTAAGTCATATAAATACAAACACCCATCAAAATACATAACACAATAACACACTATTATATGATTATTACATTATTTCCAACATTTATCCTTCCAAACTCTAGGCCTGCAGACCTAGACATAAAATCTCTAGTCAGCTACAGTTATTACATGCAACTAATACAAGTCTAATGCATATTAAATCATAACTTACTTCGATCAAAGATATTAAAAATAACAAGCTGCATCAATGTTGATATTTTCTTTCTTTCATGCTCCTATTAGAACCATAATCTAAAATAAAATAATTATGAAAGTAATTAATTAATAACTCCTTGAAGAACTACATTGAAAATTCACCTCCTAATTCTATCCTTATTCATGGTCTAAAACACAACCCATAGGTCAATTAGAAATTAAATAGCTCAATCATGCTCAACATATCCGCCATCCTTATTAATGGACTTTTAAGGTTAAAGGTTTCATTTTTACTGAATTCAACATTTTCAAGAATCAGATTTCATATTTTAGAATTACAAATTCATGTTAGAAATTGTTAATTAATAATTTAAAATTAATTATAGTTGATATTACCTATATCAGTAGTTTTTTCTCAAAATTTCAAGAACTTAGGATTCAAATGTTGAAGAATTTCATTATTAAAGATTGTTGTAATGATTCTAAGATGTGAAAGAATTGAAACACAAAAAAGTTACCTGAAGAACTTAACTCAACAAAGAATTTGCACCCTAAAAGTTGAAAAATCGTCCTCCTAGGGCTTGGGGATGAAGTTTTTGAGTTGAAATCAAAAATTCATAAAAAAACAAGGTTATAAACTGTTTAGTTATCACTGCAACAGAAGATTTACTGCTACAGTGGTACCGCTATGATGGTTAATTTACCATTGTGGTGGTTAATTTTTTAGCTCAAAAAGTATTTAGTAAAATGATCATAACTTTTCACCTTAAAGTGATATTAACAAATGGTTGAATACATTGGAAAGAAGACTCAAAGATCTTCCATTTGATAGGTACTGGGATTTATAAGTCTTTATATTCTAGAAGCTATACTTATTTGAAGTTGAACCTAGCTTAAACTTAGCACGAAACTTAATCAATAAGAACACTTCCAACTTAACTTTGTTCTAGGGGTATTGTATGAACTTAGTTAATATCTAATGAATTCCTATACTAAAGAGTTGGTTCTATAACTTATTATGAATGACGTTATTATAAATTTACGCTGATATGTTTTGTAACAAAAAAATGAATCGTTATATTTTATCACTAAGCAACGAAGAAAAAGAAGTAGTGGAAGGCTTGGAAACAAGATTTGAAGCTTGGATTAACCTTCGGTCCAAAAAGTAGGAAGTTTTTGAAAAGAAAATGAAGGTTAAGAATTCCACCCTCATTTAGCTCACACATAAGAGTGTGAAGTAAATAAACAAGGTTTTTTTTATTCATAAATTGTTACTCCTATTATATCAATTTATTTGTTTCTTTTTCTTTTTTAGCTCATTTTGGTAATCTACATAATGTACTTACTCAGATGAGTTATTTGGAGTATTTTCCTATAAATGACATAGGTTACCTGAGATTTTCAACTACCAAACTTAATGTAGTAAGTAAAGAACATAATGTTTTTACGAGTAAAACACCCAACTCACAAAGGTGTAAAAATACTATGACTTGTACCTCTACAGAATTTTACTCTACTTCCATTAAAAACAATGAGCCTCAACAAAGAAAGATTGAAAGACTATGTAACCTATGAAATTAACCTGATTTCTAAAATACACAAACCTCTCACGATTTAAGTTCTTAAGTCTTTGAGTTGTCCCAACTTGAAGATCAAACTCCTACACCAATTTATAATACATAGGTATTAAAAGAGCATAAGAATTACGACTTAATATCCAATCTTAATACATCATTACTAAACTTATTAAGTTAATACTCCTTAACTTGAATGGGATTCTTCAATGTGTTTCACTTTTATTAGGATGCACTCCAAAAGCTAATCACTCTATTCACACTTTTGAAATTGCCTATGATGTTGTAGAAGTTTATAACCTCTTTTGGTAGACGAGCCTTCTATTTACACAAATTCTTCACAAAGTTGTACTTCAATTGAGACTCTTCTTTAAATCAAACTCTTCTTCGTAAGCCCTGTAGGAAAACACTGACACCTCAACATTCAACACTCAATTATTTCTTTGTGTTTATCTGAAGTAACTGCATTTCTTTCTTGTTTTTTAGATATGTAAAATTATCCAGTACCATTATATTTTGAACTCTCTTGAAATAGTTTATTGTGAACCTACTTGAATTACTTATTCTATGGCTTCCTCTTAATTATCAAAACCTCCACGAACCCAAAAAATTTTCTATTTTTATTGATGATAAGCTCATGCCCATGTGTATTCCATTTTAGTACAAAAGCCAACTTGATAGAGGGATAACAGAATTAATTGTGGATTAAAAAGCTGGACTGGAAGAGAAAGAAGGAGGAAAAACAAAAAATTTAGTCAGTCAACAAATTTTGTCCGCAATCTCAATTTTTTCTTGAACAAGTTCAAGTTGAAAAGCAACAAGATTAGCTTCTTATTCAACCTTTTTCAGCTGATGAGAAGCCTAAATATTAGAAAGCTTAATTGTCTTCTCTTCTAAGGTATTGTTCATGCATTGCATGAGAGTATTGACATGCCTTATAAAAGCAAATAGAGAAATGTTTTCCACTCTTCCCAACACATATTTTGTGATTTGAGAGTCCCACGCCTGAGCATGAATAATATAAACTTCAAAATAAGCATCAACCAAAATCCATAAAGGAGTGCATAGTCATTCTCATCCTGATGGAGTACTCTATTTATATTCTTAATGATCAAACTGGGCAAATCAATCTTAACCTCAGTATCCAATAATTCTATCAAGGTCAAGTCTAAAAAGTTTGTCCAGTACTTCTTTCTTTACTTTAAATTTTAATCTTATGAACAACATTAATGTAAAGCTAATGCAATGGAGACATCTCTCTCTTCTCTACTCTAAAAGTGAGTCAAAAGAGGTTCACAAAAAAACTTCATGGTGATAATAAAGGATGGGGCTGTATTATCTAAAAAGGGCCATTCAAACTTGACATAATGACTCCAATCACTACTAGGAACGTCTAAAATAAGAGCAACATCTACAATAGCAAGGTGGATAGATATGCCTATAATAGAGGAAGTGAATACTATTCATTTACTTTTGCCATTGATATATAATTTAGTTACCGCTCGCTATGCCAGATTACCCTCTATATCCTATTAAAGAAATGAGTGGACCCACCTCGAGAAACTAATTTTATGAGCAATATAGTCATCTCAGGATTATTAAAACCAATAACTACTCTACCTCATGCCATAAATTATTTTGGGAATTTGAAGTAAAAGAAAATTGAGATGGATCAGTTATACCATCAATATGTACATAAAAATGACCCTCATCTTTAGAAGAATCAGATTTCGGAATATGAGAAGGACTAGGTCGATAGACCTGTTTCTCTATAGATGTAGTTTTGGAATTAGGATGAGGATTAAACTTGGAGTAATTATAGACTTGGGGAGGGGGGTTTCTCGAAAGGGTTTTAATTTAGGCATAATATGGGGTTTAGAAGTAGACTTGGATCTAGAGGACTTGGTATATGAAGAGTAACAATTCTGCCTCTTCTAACCTTAATAACCACTTTATCATCTTTAGAGATTATCACATCATGCTTTTTAGGAGGAATGATGGTAAAGGAACGAGATCTCTTACTAGCCTTCAAGGTAGTGTAGGGACTAGCTTCTTCTTATTTGCATTTGTTTCTTGTATAAGGAACTCTAAAAGGAATAAAAAATAGGGACGACTTAAGAATAAACTCATTCTTAGGAATAGAAATAGAAGAATCACTATATTTATTTAATTTGGAATAGACTTTTGGTCCAAGAAGACTAGAGAGGAGAGTATCATCCAAATCAATAACAACTATAAAATATGTGAAGAGAGCTATGACAAAGATTTAAAGTTAACAAAAGTAGCATTGGAGGAAGGGGGAGGGTCAAAGAAAGAGATTGTAACTTATATGATTCCACATAGAAAACCCATCTAATGTTTTGGAGATATTTCCAACCTTTTGACTAGACTATTCCCCTTTATTCCTAAGATTTAACCTTGAGATTCACAATTATTATGGACTCCTTAAATAGAAGGAGGAGATGAGTGACCCTCAAAAGAGACATCAGACCTAACGACAATAGTTAAAATAAAAGAACCCCAAACAAAATCACATTTTCCAATTTGAAGACATCAACCACGATTAGATCTAGAATTGATTTGGGAATAATAATGGGCAAAGAGTTTTCAAGAAAACTAGAAAAGAGGGGTAGAAAGAGACAAAAAGGGTGGAGAATAGTGGTGGTGGATGGAGATTAAGCAGTGGTATGAGAACGAGAAGAGGGATATTGAGGAATCTATAGTAAAGTAGAGACAAAGAATAGGAATAATGATTGAAAAAAAGACTAATTGAGTGATTTGTACAATAATGTCAGAAGTATATGTATTGAGGGGATGAAAATGAATAGATGGGGTGAGTTGAGCATTTCCAGGAGAGATAAACTGCATGAAGATGGAGATTAGATTTTGATGGACTAGGTCGTAGCTTTTTAAAAAAATGGGATACCTTTGGAGTTTTGTTCGGTTACTTTAGGAAGAGTAGGGAAGAGAATGCAATTTATTTTTTCAAGAATAATAGTAAGAAAAGAAACAAAAGAGCTCACATATTTCAAGCTTTTGTTATATTAACTTTTAAATTAAAAACAAAACATATACTTGAGGATTAATGTAATAATGATTTCAGTAATCTTCTAGAGTTATCAATGCTCAATTAATAAATAACCTAGTTAAAAATTGCTTATGATGAGGTAAAATGGCATACAAGTAAACGTATAAGATTGAGTAGAACACCAATAGATCAGACTAATAAGACTGAAATTGAGTAAACAAATTTATGTAATCTTAATAATCTCCAAGTGTAGCCTATTATTTTTAAAATATTTTCTACTTAGTTCAATGTCAGCAATTTTTTCTTCAGTAGAACAAAACAAAATTAAATATGATCCATTCATATTGTCTCTAAGAAAAAGGTGTCTTTATATCAATATGTTTGGTTCTTTTATGTTAGATAGAATTCTTATCAATATTAATGGAACTAATATTTCACAAAAAAGATATACATCCAACATCTTCAAATCCATCAATTATTGTTTGATCCATCAAAATCGAGCACTACATGATTCAAAAACTACATATTCAACCTTATTAGTAGACAAGGCAACATAGTTTTGTTTCTTAGTGGACTAGGAATTCAAAATGATTCAAAGATGTGTTACATACCTGTGGTGCTTTTTAATCAATGAGATAACCTGCATTGTCAGCATCTGCATAGCTCACTAGGTTAAAATTACTTCTTTCTAGGTCCATAGTCCTAAATCACTTATTTCTTTAAGGTATCTCAAAGCTCTATTGATTGCCTTAAGATGATATTCTTTAGTATTGGCTTGAAACCTTGCGTAAAGTCCACCATTGAATACTATATCAAGTCTACCTATAGTAAGATACAAAAGAACCCAATCAATCCTCTAACAACTTTTGCTCAACAGTTTAATCTATTTCATCAAGATCAAGTTTTGTGGCTTTTGCAATAGGAATATCAATTTTTTTGGCTTCCTCTACATTGAATTTTTTTTTCAGCTCCTTCACATATTTTTGTTAATGTATTATGGTTCATATGAGAGTTTGTTTGATTTGCAATTCTAAGAAGAAATTAAGTTCTCCCATCATAATAATATCAAATTCCTTATATATAATCCTTGTAAATTTTGTGCCATGTTGTTATTAGTAACTCAAAGATTATATCATCCACATAAATTTGAATAACTAAAATATCTTTCCCAATAGTTTTCAGGAAAATAGTATTGTCAATCTTACTTTTTTGTGCTTATGTTCTAGTAGAAACTTTGACAATCTTCCATACATAACCCATACGTTTCAATACATACAAGGATTTTTTAAGATTATAAAAATGGTTAGGAAACTCAGTAATTTCAAATCCAGATAGCTACATCACATAGACCTCTTCTTTTAAAAATCCATTCAAGAATGCATTTTTTAATCTATTTGATATAGAGTGAATTATTTTAAAAGTAGCAAAGGTTACTAGTAACCTAATTATTTGAAGCTTTGCTACTAGTTAATTCCTTCCTCTTGGTTATATTCATGGACCACCAATCTTAGCTTGTTCCTTTTTAACCATTTCATTCTCATCAAGTTTGTTTCTGAAAATCTATTTAGTTCTAATTACAGTTTTCTCATTTGATGGAGGAACTAGGTGCTAGACCTTACTCTTTTCTAACTGATAGAGTTCTTGTAGCTTAGCTTGTAATCTTCATTAGGAAGAACTTCTTTTATCTGTTTAGGTTCAACCGTTGATAAAAATGCTTTGAATGCGCATAAGTTCCTTAAACCTCACATGGTAGTAATTCTAGAAGTTAGATAAATTAGAACATTATTAATGGGATAAAAGTCCTAATACTTGTAGACTTAAAAATCATCCTTTGTAAAGTACTAGGTTTTTTTTAATGTACTTATTGAATTTGTGTCCTGGCTTGTTGTCCCCTTATTAATAATCTCTCCTCTTATTCATTCAATGGAACAGGTGACACAACCTATTCCCTCATACCCTTTTCTATGGTAATATAAAATTTTATTGCATCCTGCATGTTAGTATCAAGTATAATACTGTATTTATCAATAATAACATACTCACTCTCTTCAACATAGTTTATTCTTTAATTTTGGACTCTATATGCCTAAATATGTCCTAAGTATTCTATGTAGATTTCCTCATCACTCCCAGTATCAAATGTATTAAGATTATCCTTTTCATTATTATGAATGAAACATTGGTAGCCAAAAGACCTACAATATAAAATATTAGATTTGGTTTCTTTAAGCAATTCGTAAAGGGTCTTCTCTAACAGAGTTCTAGTCATGAACCTATTTACACTGTAACTAGAAGTCGCCATAGCCTCAGCTTAAATTTTCTTATAAGATTTTATACACTTTTCATTGTCCTAGCCATATTTTCTAAGGTCTTATTTTTTCAGTCAACTACTCCATTTTACTAAGGTGTCTTAGGAGCAGAGAAATTATGATTATCCCATGATCAAGTTTGTTTAGCTATTTCAGACTTACATTTCCAAGTCTTTTGTGCCAAAGTAAGGAGTAACAATCAATTACACTAAAAATATGTTAGATTAGCACTTGGCATTCCTAATATATCAGCTTTGTAGACATTTTTATGCCTCTTAGAAGTCAACAAAACTTCCTTTATTACTAGTTTTTTGACTTTTCAACCTACATAAGTAAAGATTACCTTGTTTTCTTTGTCACATAATTGAGAGATAGTGAGTAGATTATTCTTTGGCCCATAAACATGGTGTACTTATTCCGGTGCCTTAATTTCAAATCTTCCAATGCTTCTAACTCAAGTGACTCTACCTTTCTTACCATTACAAAATAACATAATCCCCTCTTTGAATGAGGTAAGCAAAACGAATTTTTATTTGTATCTAGTAATATGCATTGAACAAACACTTTCCATACCAGGTTTGCTTGCTACCTTTCACTGTAACCTACAAAATAGCTTAGGGGTTAGACAAGCTTGAATTCTTTCTTGTAATCAAAATGATTAATTAGTTTTTATTTTACCCATGCTAGTAACATATTTGTGTACTTGTTTCTTTACTAGTTCAGGGTTTTTTTTAAACCAATTTTATGACCCTGTCCATAACTGCATTAACTTTTAAACATTCAATAATAGGATGATCAAATTTACCATAAATATAACACAAATTCTTAGTGGAAATTATCTCTTTGTGAAAGCACAGTCCTGCCTTTTCATTATGAGTCCTACCTCCCAGATTATTCGTAATTCTAGATGATTGAGTCCAACAATTTTCTCTTTCAAGATTCATATTAAGCTAGAGATTTTCAAATTTAATTTCCTAACCTTTTTTCTTTGACATAAAAGTTCAACTCCTTTTTATTTAATTCAGACTTAAATCTTTTGATGAATATCACTAGTTTCCTTCTTTCCTTTGTCAAAAATGAATGTCTTGAGAATTTTAGATTTTTAGTCAAAAATATTTGAACCTTGTTGGTTATCTTGTTTCTTCAGGATGCAGTTTTTTATCAATGGTATCCTTAAAGGTCTCAATTCAATATAAGTGCACCGAGCAACTGATCCCTTCAATGGTTAAATCATGAAAAGCATCAATCATAGCATTAACTAGTGAAATAAGTTCCATTTTAGAAAAGAGATACAACTTATTCTTTAGATCAAGAATACATACCTCAGGGTCAATTTCTTCTTCCTTTATGTGCCATGAGTGTTGATTCATGAACTTCATCATCATTAGAATTTTTTAATCTTGATCCCATGCAACCATCATTGCATATGATTACTTCTTTTTGTAATATCCCTTTTCCTCTAGATTTAATTATTTTTTTAGCCTTTTCTTTTTTCATTCTATTTCTCATAGTGGACAATCTTGATCATGTGATCAGTCTTTTTACATATGAAACAAGTAGCTTGATTTTGGTGACTAGACCAACACTTGATACCTGATCCTTCCCTATCTTATCTCTTTATCTCTCTAAAAAAATTATTAAATTTTTTGACAAGAAGGGTCTATTCATCAGATTCTTTACTATTAGACGCCTTTAAATTTAGTGACTTATCCTTAGTTTCCTCTTCATTTTTGAGGTTTTTCATATTTATTTTATAAGTCTATAAATGTCCTACTAATTCATCGAGGGACACATTGGTGGTATCATTTGCTTCCTTTATTAAATTAGTATTTACATCTAAATTGGCTTATGGAAGGATCCTCAAGATCTTTTCCACCTACTCCTTTGTGAGGAGGAATTTTTGAAGTGATAGTTGTTCATTCACTAATAAGGTAATTCTAGTAATCATTTCCTATAGTGGATCACTAACCTTCATATTGAAGCCTCATATTTAGTGGTTAGCATTGTAATCCTAAATTTTCTCATTTGGGTAGTACCTTTATGAGTGTTTACCATTATCCTATATCTATTTGGCTTTAGTATATCCAGATACCCTATTTGTCTAATCCTAAACCACAAACTTCAATGTTTTTATCCTTGGATTTCTTTCTAAGAGCAATGACATCATCAGGAGTAAATTCACTTCTTACCTTCTTCATTTCTTCTCTATTTTTATTTTTCATGTGAATCTTAGGTTCATCAATGATTTGATCCTAGAGTTCATAATCTTTCACTTGAATTAGATCCTCCATGGGATCTTTTCACCAAATAAAGTAATTTTGATGAACAATGAACGCCTAGTAGTGGACTATCCTTTGTTATGTCCAATAGGTTATACATCATGATCAGTGTTAACTTTAATAGGATAACCCACTCTGATATCAATTGATATTCTACTTGACCTAGTTACTTAAATGAGTCATTCAGAGTATTTACCTACGAATAACCCAAGTTACCTAACAAGTTTCAACTATAAAACTTAAAGCAGTAAGTAAAGAACATAATATTTTTATATGAAAAAAATCCAACTCACAAAAGTGTAAAAATTCACAACCTGTACCTCTATAGAATTTTACCTGAATTCTGCTAAACAAATTGATCCTCAACAAAGAAAGATTACAAGACAGTGTAACCAACAAAATTAACTCTAATTCTTGAAACACACAAACCTTTCAATGTTTATGCTCCCAAGTCTTTGAGCTATCCCAACTTGAATACCAAACTCATAAACCAGTTTATAACACACTAAAACTAAGAAAACATATGAATTATAACTCAATGATCAATCCTAATACATTATTACTAAACCTATTAAGCTAAGACTCCTTAATTAAAATGAGGTTCTTCAATAAATTTCATTTGTTTTAGGATGTCCTGAACTCAATTACTTAGTTCATACTTCTGGAATTGCCTCTATTGCCATGTAATTGTGTAATCTCTTTTGTTGGATGAGCTCCCATATACACAAACTCTTCATAGAATTGTACTTCAATTAAGACTCTTATTCAAATCAAACTCTTTTCTTCTTGAGTGTTTTAGGCAAACACTGACTCCTCAATATCCAAAGATTTGATTATTTCTTGTGTTTATCTTAAGTAACCGCATTATGTTCCTTTATTTTTTCACGTGTGAATTTATCCACAAATAATTCCATTGTATTTTGAACTTTCTTGAAATAGTTTTTCATGAATCTGCTTGAATTAGTGTTCTATGCCATCTTGTTAATCATCAAAACTTCACTTAACCAAACATGTTTGAAAAATATCTCTTTCCTTTTTTGACAACTCTTTAATTTCAACTTTCCATTCGAAATTTTTATAAAGACCACAAAATTGAAAAAATATTTTGGTACATTGTGGATATATTTAGTTTATTTAAGACCATTGATTCAAATGTATCTTTTACCTTCTTAAATTACATACTAAGTCAAACCCAATAAACAAATTGAAACAAAAGAAGTAGTATTCTTTGTACATGTTTGGTATAACAAAAATGACTTATTTTGGAAAATGTTTTCAGTGTTTACCTTCTGAACAATATTTATTAAAGATTGATAATGATGTTATCATATCGTACTTTAATGAACGGCTTTATTCCCATTGGTGATACTCAGTTATCATCAAGGCACTGAATAAGAATTCAACCATCTGTATGTCAAAACCAAACCAAAAGCCATTTGGAAGCCAGTTGAGCCACCCTTTTTAAACAATCTAGGCTCAGAATTTTACACGATTAAATTTCAAAGACTGGAAAGTCAGGAAAAAGTCCTTCAATATGGTCCATGGTTCATCGCGGAAGCCTTCTCTTAGTAAGAAGGACTTGGGAACCCAATTTGTACCTTTTAAAGCTCGAATTCCCTCCATAATGATTTGGATCCACCTACCCTAAATCCCAATGGAATTCTATGATACACTCATCCTAAAAAGAGTAGGTAAAACTCTAGGAAAACATGTTAAAGTAGATGCATGTACCTCAGCAACCCTAAGAGAGAGTTATGTGAGAATTTATGTGCAAAAACCTCTTAGGGTACCAGTTAAATCCATTGTGGCCATCAGAGGACATAAATAAAAATTGGTCTATGAAGGAGAGGGCGCCCTTTGCAAGATCAGCGGCCACCTTAGCCACACAATGCCATCCTACCCAACCCACATAGGCAAATTCTCATTTGAAATCAAATACCCCAAAGAAGCCCCCTGATGCCCAAGAAAGAAAGGATCCCAATTATGAATGGAAAATAGTATAAAAGCCCCCAAAGGTTAACAAAAAACACGCGCATGCCAAATATCAAGGTGAAAACCTTTGACGTGTCATAAGGTTAGTTTGTCATCTCCCACCACTATAAAACATGATAACGACATTGGGAATAGATCCCTAGGGTCAACCTATGACCCTGGACCAATTGTTGGGCCTATTCAGGCTCTCGAGCATCAACTTCACCAAACTGCTCAAGTATGAGGGCCCAAAACCTCCTCCTAACGCATTGGGTAGGCCAAAATTTTAAATTTAATCAACGGATTAAGGGCCAAATCTCATCCCAAATAAAATCCCACCACAACACCCCTTTGGGCCAACCTCCTATCAGTTCTACTTCTTAGAGGCAAACTAATAAGATGGGAAGCCCACCAATCCTATTAATAATTTAAACAGTACCACCTCCTCACCTCAATATAAAAGGAACATAAAGAAAAATTCCCTCTTAGATACCCACAGTAGCTAGCTCAACATAAACACTCAACTGCCTAGAGCTACTCATCTTTCCATGCCAATAAGGAAACCCCTTTACTTCCCTTGATGATTTGATGGACATTGTCCTTCAATCAGGTAAGGATTTAAATGCCCATGTGAGTCCCAACAAAGAAATATTTAATATTACCACTGATAAAACTCAACTTTACTCCCTTTCCAACCCCATGCAAGCAAAAAACATATCTAAGGAAAATGAGCTCTAACCCACCCCAAAATATGATTGTACTAACTAAAAAACCTTTTTATATCACCCATCAACCAGCCTCTTGGTTGCAAATATGTATGATAAACCAAAAAGGTCCTCTCCACTTGGAATGGGAGGGGAGAAATATGACAATATATATTCAGGGTCCAAGTTACCTTGCCTAACTAGCAATGGAGTGTCTAAATCAAGGAAACTAAATCTTTGGCCTAAATGTGTGGATGGAGAATCTCTTCCAAGTTATCAAATCCTCCTTCATGGAGTATCTCACATCAACAAGCCTATGAGAGTTGATTAACCAAATAAGCCTGAGTCTACCCTTCTTCCCACCTCCTAACCCCCTCTTAGTTTCTCATTGTTCAGCTTTTATAAAGCCTAATGGAGTAGAACTTATCCCCTCAGTGGAAGAAAATCCAATAATGTCCCCACCTCTCTTCTCCCTATCCCTGACGATGAGTCTAAAAATAAGAGAAAGAGAAAAGATACTAGGGGATCTAAAGAAATCTAATAGGGAGATGGAAGGACTTCTATCTTAGCTAAGAATTCATAAGATAGATGATGTCACCATGAAAAGACCCATAAACCTGAAATTCATGGAGCTCATTCACGAGATGGTGATTGTCCTCTTTTCCCAAGAGCCCTCCAATCTGGAGCTAAAGAAAAATCTCCCAAACTTTATGACAGGGGAACATTTTACTACTAAGATATTCTCCCTATCAAGGAAAAGGAAATTCAGGGAGATAGTAGGAACTTCCAACCCCTTGGGGAAGAGAAAAATAATGATAAGAGAAATCCCAACCACCCAAAAGTCAATGATATTGAATTACATTATTTGGAATGCAAGAGAAGAAAACAGTGGAGAATTTTGGAGGCACTATAAATCTATGATTAGCATGCACCAACCCTTCATTCTCGCCCTCTTTGAGACAAGGATGTCTGACCATAAGAATCTTGCTAAGGATCTGGGATTCTCTTGACAAATCTAGTCTAGTTCTTTTGGCAGTTAGGGTGGAATTTTTATCACGTGTAAGGATTCCATATCTATCAATGACATTTCCATAAGTCCCCAGGCTATCCATGTTACTGTTAAGTTTTTGTCTAACCCCTCCAATTGGATTCATAGTATAGTCTATGCTAGTACTTGTTTTAGCACTAGAAAGGTCCTTTGTTAAAAACTTATGGCCATTATTGACTCCTTACGATGCAATAGTAGGCTAGTGGAAGGGGACTTCAATGAAATCCTTAAGGCCTATGATAAAAATTATGGTAATAGAATTAGCATAAACAAATCTTATTCCGAAACTGCATTAACTACTATAATCTTATAGACCTAGGTTTCAGAGGTAGCAAGTATACTTGGTCCAACATGTGATATAGAAATAGAAATAGCCTCATCCTAGAGAGGCTGGATAGGTTCCTATCTATGATTATTAGATACATCTCTTCCTTATGGCTACTGCCAAACATCTTCCTAGGACTCACTCTGACAACTCCCCCTTAATACTCAGCATCACAAAGTCCCCAGTCCCTCCCTAAGACCTTCAGGGTAGAGACTATGTTGTGCACTCATGCTAACTTCCATAACCTGATAAGATCCTCCTTCCAGGATTGTACAAATCTCACCAATTCCACCAAGGCTTTTGAGATCCAAGAAAAATCTAGAAACAAGGAGGTTTTTGGTTATATCTTCCATAAGAAAAAATATCTCCTTACTCTATTGGCTAGTGTAACACCCCGCCCCGAGAGCACACCTTAGATGCCACACGGTGCTAACGGTCACGAGTGACCATAAACTAACCCATGATACTGCTACCTGCTATGAGCACTAGGTAAAATTGATAATAAAAGATCATATACGAAATTTAATGGGAAAATGCCATAATGTTTTAAATTGTAGTTCTAATAATATCTATAAAACAATACTGGAAATACTGAGAAAATGGATGATAATAACAACTAAAAATTGAATGACTGTCTGTACTAGTCTAAAAACCGCTAAACTATCTGACAGAGAAGTTGATGGGACAAGCCCCCAACTAACTCCAACTGACTAGAGAACCGAACTACTAATATAACTGAATATAAGCTAACATTTCCTTAAAGGATGAGGACTCACCATAGCTGCAGCTGCTACTGATGCACTGGAATGTCTAAGTACGATCAGGAATTTAAGAGTCCAAACCTATTATATAAGACATCGTAGCACCAGAAACGATTATGCAATTAGTACCTTGAATATACTCGTATGTTAAATGAGGTTAGGATGATATGTATGGGTTCACGTGCATGAGTAATAACTGACTGAATGTATACATGAGGTACTGAGTAAGAATGAATATAGACTGTAAAGACTGAGAATGCATGACCAAGCATAAAATAAGTTCTGAAATAGTCTGTAAACTAAACTACTAAAATATTGGTAAATAAATAACTGATACTATATGTTGTGGTCAAGCAGACCTAAAACTGAATACTGAACTGAAATTGTGGGAGCTAGCTATAACCGACATACCCTAATATACTAGCAGGTTCTAACCTGTAACCTCATCTTAAAGGGTGTTAGTATTGTTCCATGGGTACTAACAATGGCTGTATGGATCCACTAATCTGATATCCCGAAGGACGAGGGAGTCATGCCTATCTGATGGGGGACCACTCAAATCTATGGTAGCGTCGTAGGTCTGGAACCTAGGGACTGCTACTAACATCTCATTCACACTTACAGAGGAGAAAAGTGCCTCATGCCTACTAATGGGGGAGACGCCATCTCTATGTTCATTCGGTGCTAAGTTTTACTCCCAATCGAAAGACACTAATTTCTAAACTAATGTAAGTTTGACTGCTTATGACAACTGACCGAACTGTTAGTATTGATGGTTTATTTGAAACCATTCTAGAAGGACTAAAAACTAGATAAACAACTCAATTTTGGGTATTCAAAACCCCCAGGAATCGATAGTAATAATAATAAGATCATAGTAAAACTTCGAGGACATAACATGTAAGCATTTATTCAAAACCCATTCTTGTAGGCATTTCATCAAACACTTGCAATTTATGGCTTAAGCTAAGCATGGGAATAGTTTTAAAACTTGTAGTAATAGCATGATTTTAATACTAGCATTACCAATTAAAGCTTAATTGAAATCGAGTTCTTGTATTCCATGAGTGGAAAGGGCCCATGGATGAACATTTAACATACCTTGCTTGAAGAATTCGTGAAGTTCTTGGTGGGTTTCTTGAGACTTGACCTTGAATGTTGAAGAGCTAGGGTTTGTTCTTGAGAGGGAATGCTTTCAATTGGGGAAATTTTGAGAATAAAATAGTAACTTATGCTTTTGGGACTCCGTTTTTAGATCAGTTGGGTGAAGGGAAAGGACTAAAATTCCCTTGAAAAAATATGACTAAAATATGGAAATACACAGGGCGTGATGGAGAGTACGTTGTGAGCTCTATCGCGGGCTCCCCCCAGGGGTGAAATGGAGGGCACATCGTGGCCTAATCACGCATTGCCTCTGTTTTGGACATCCAAACTCGTCCTTACGCTGGTCCTAAAATTCCAAAACTCACCCGGGATGTACTATTGACTTCCCCGAGCATGAATCAACTTAAAAATCAACTTTCCAATGTTGGGAAGATAAAAAATTAATTCATCAAAGTTAAGTGCTTTAGAAATGACTAAGTCTTAATACTTAGTGAAATATTCGAAGTCTTTTTCCCTTTTAACATGCGAGAGTGATCTGAAATAAACTAGGATTATAGGGTCTTATAATATCTCCTCTTTAGGAACATTAGTCCTCGAATAAGAATGATTAATCTGGGAAATACTAAGGTACTGAGGTTATATGCTGAGTATTCGTAACTGAAGACATGATTACATGATTAAGTATGAAACATGGTGACTGACTGAACTGATTCATGAATGCATACATTGACATGAAGATGAGCATATGGCTAGCACTGAGAATAGAAAGGAGGTAATCTAATAAAAATCGTTACCTTAAGCTGAGTCTGGGTTTTTGAAGAAGAGGTGAGAATACTAGGTATGCATGTCTATTTTTGCTTTCCAAGTAGCTTCCTCAACAGACTAATTCCTCCAAAGAACCTTAACCAAGGGAACATTTTTTTTCCTTAGTTTGAGAATCTGACAATCTAAGATTTTAACTGGGAGTTCTTCGTAAGAAAGACCGTTCTGAATATCTAAGCTCTCTAAAGGAACAATGATAGCTGGATCACCAATACACATCTTTAATAAAGAGGCATGAAATACCGGATGGAATGATGCCAACTCTACAGGCAACTCAAGATTGTAAGCTAACTTTCCAAAATGACTCAAGATCCTAAAAAGGCATACATATCAGCGACTGGCTTCCCCTATTTTCCAAACCTCTTCACTCCCTTTATGGGAGATATTTTCAAATATACTAAATCGTCATTTTCAAATTTGAGGACTCTTCTCCTCACATATATATAGGATTTTTGTCAACTTTGGGCTATCTTAATCCTTTATCTAATTAGCTGAACCTTCTCTAATGCATCAAATACTATATCTAGAACTATCAATATAGTTCTCCTACCTTAACCACCCGATAGGAGATTTATATCTCCTTACATAAAGAGCCTCAAAAGGAGCCATCTAAATACTGGAATGATAACTGTTATTGTAGGCAAACTCAATAAATGGAAAGTGATCATCCCAACTACCCTTAAAGTCAATAACATAATCTCTCAACATGTCCTATCCTAGCTATCTATCTGAGGGTGAAAAGTTGTACTAAGATGAACTTGGGTAGCAAGACCCTTCTGAAAATCTCTCCAAAATGAGAGGTAAACTGAGTACCCCTATCGAAAATTATGGAAAATGAGACTCCATCCAACCTAACCAACTCTCTAATATAGAGATTGACATAGTCCTCAGCTGAATAAGAGGTATGGACAGGCAAAAAATGAGCTTATTTGGTCATTTTGTCTACAATAACCCAAATTAAATTATGCTGGCGATGGGAATAAGTCAACCCGATCATGAAATCCATGTTCACCTCTTCCCACTTCCAAGTGGGAATACTAAACTCCTCCATAGAACCACTAGGCTTTTGGTGCTCAACCTTTACCTTCTGACAATTAGAGCACTTAGCTACAAATTCTGCAATATCCCTCTTTATCCCATTCCATCAATAGGTCTCACACAAATTGTGGTACATCTTAGTGTTTCTTGGATGAATAGAGTAACGCACGCTATGCACTTCTGCAAGAATCTGTTGCCTCAGGTCATCTACATATGGCACATATAGTCTAACCTGGAAAAGCTACACACCATCTCCCCCTTGGGAGAAAACCTCTACTTTCTGGTCTCTAACTGACTCCTTCAACTTAACTAGACTGGGATCCCTATCTTGCTTTTCTTTTACTTCGGCAACCAAAGAAGATTTTGAACTATTCTGTGCCCATACACTACCCTTAGCTGAGTCAACTAAGCGAACGCCTAATCCAGCAAACTGATGAACCTCCTGAACCAACTTCTTCTTATCACCTTCAACATAAGCCAAACTACCCATTGACAATCGACTAAGGGCATCTTCCACTACATTGGAATTACCCGGATGATATAGAATGTTCATATCATAATCTTTCAATAATTCTAACCACCTTCTCTGATGAAAATTCAACTCTCTCTGTGAAAATATATACTGCAAACTCTTGTGATTCGTGAACACATCAAGATGCACCCCATACAGATAATGCCTCTAATTTTTTAGGGCAAAAATGACAGCTGCAAACTCAGGATCATGGGTGGGTTAATGTTTTTCATGGGGCTTAAGTTGTCTAGAGACATAGGCTATGAACTTACCCTATTACATCAAAACACAACCCAGACCAACTATGGAAGTATCACAGTAAACAACAAACCCATATAAACCATCTGGCAAGGTCAAGACTGGAGCTGAGGTGAGTTGATTCTTCAACTCCTGAAAACTCTTCTCACAAGAATCTGACCACTGAAACTTGACTTTCTTTTGGGTCAATCTAGACATGAGGAATGCAATAAATGAAAATCCTTTAACGAACCTTCTGTAATACCAGTCAAACCCAAGAAACTCCTAATATTTGATAGAGAAATAGGTCTGGTCCAGTTTCACACTGCTTCGGTCTTTTGCGGGTCAACTCTAATGCCATCTATGGAAATAATATGGCCAAGAAAATCTACTGATCTTAGAAAAAATTCATACTTACTGAATATAGAGAACAACTGATGGTCTCTAATAGTCTACAATACAATTCTGAGATAGCTTGCATGATTTTTTTCGCTACAGTAATAAACAAGGATGTCATTAATGAAGACTATAACAAACATGTCCAAGAATTGCTTGAACACTCGATTCATTAAGTCCATGAAAGCTACTGGGGCATTAATTAGACCAAAGGACATGACTAGAAAATCGAAGTTACCATATCGGGTTCGAAAAGCTATTTTTGGAATGTCACAATCTCTGACTCTAAGCTGATGATAGCTGGATCTGAGGTCTATCTTAGAGAAATAGCTGGCACCCTGAAGTTAGTCGAACACGTCATCAATTTTGGGAAGTGGTTATTTATTCTTCGTTGTGAATTTGTTCAACTGATGATAGTCTATGCACATTCTAAGAGAATTATCTTTCTTTCGCATGAATGGGACTGGTGCGCCCCAAGGGGAAATACTGGGCTTGATAAATCAGTTATCTAGGAGGTCCTTCAACTATTCTTTCAACTCTTTGAGCTCAGTTAGAGCCATTCTATATGAAAGAATAGAGATAGGCTGAGTATCTGGAAGCAGGTCTATTCTAAAGTCAATTTACCTTTTGGGAGAAACTCTAGGAAGATGTTCAAGGAACACATCTGGAAATTCCCTTACTATTAAAACTGAGTCAAGATTGAGGGTTTATGAACTAGAGTCTTTGACTTGAACAATATGGTAAGCACACCCCGTGGATATTATTTGTGTCACTCTAAGGTATGAAACAAGCTGACCCCTAAGTGCTGTAGTACTACCTATCCATTTAAGGATTGGTTTATTTGAAAACTGTAAATGAACAATTTTGTTTCTACAATCAACTGAAGCATAGCATGAATGAAGCCAATCAATGCCAAGAATGACGTCAAAATCTGTCATCTCCAATTCTACCAAGTCTACTAAAGTAACTTTCTGAGATACTGTAACCAGATAATTTTTGTATACCTGTCTGGCTATAATAGAGACTCCTACTGGGGTTGACACTAAAAGAGAATCTGCTAAGGTTTTGAGACAGACCCCAAAGTTGACTGCTATGTAAGGGATTACAAAAGAAAGAAAATCTCCAGGATCTAGTAAAGCATAAACATATAAATGAAAGACTTGCAACGTACCAGTAACCATATCAGGAGAAATTTCCTAATCCTATCGGGACTAAAGTGCATAAAGCCTATCCTGACACTGACCACTAGTAGCACTAGAAATGGTGCTCTGCTGAGTAGAGCGACCTGTGGATGTTGCTAATGAGTTAGAATGACCTTGAGGGAGATCATTCCTACCTTTCCACATACCTGTCGGACATTCCCTCAACCTGTGGCCTGGCTTTATATATCTAAAACACACATCTCTACCAACCCTGCAGACACCTTGATGATTTCTTCCACTCTTCTAATAGAGAGGATTAGTATGGACACTGCCTACATTGCCCTAGAACTTCGAGCCTAGTGTCCTGATTATTATGTCTAAACTTTGGTACAGGTACACTAGATGGGGATTGGGATGGAACTGAGGACTTTTGACAGAATTGAAGAGGGCCACCACCATCTGACCTCAGTTGAGAAAAATTGAAACTACCTATTCTTGCTCTCTTGTTCTCCCTCTCTTTCTCCTTAACCTTTTCTTCTTCAATCTGCTGAGCATAGACGATCAACCTAGACAAGTCCATCTCCTTAATCAACATTTCAATCCTACACTCCTTGACCATATTATCAGACACTTCGGATACAAATATGCTCATCCTAGACCTATTATTAGCCACTACATGAGGATCATACCTGGATAGCCAAGAAAACTTGAGGGAATACTCTTTCACATTTATGTTGCCATATTTCAAATTACTAAACTCTAACACCTTAGCCTCCCTCAACTTCAATGGTAAAAATCTATCTAATAAGGCAGTAGAAAACTCCTCCCATTCCATAGGACATGCATTTGCACCTCTATCCTCTTTCTATTTTTTAAACCATGTGTGTGCTACTTTCTACAACTAGTAAGCAGCCAATTCAACACTCTTACTAGAAATCACCCCCATAATGTATGTTACCTACTGCACCATGTCGAGAAATTCCTGTGGATCCTCTTTGGGCTTAGTTCCTAAAAATGGGGGAAGGGTTCATTCGGGTGAAGTCCTAAATCCTGGTTGCGGTAATATTTGCCACTGGGTTGTCCTGAAAAGCAGCTGGCTGAATATTTTTTCTTCTACAGGATGAGCTAGAGTGGAGAATACAGCTCTGAACTCTACATGGGAAATGTGATCATTCAAGGGATCTTCCTGAATGGGCGGAGGTGCTGGCTGGTTTTCATTTTTTTTTGTTAGTCTTTCTAGAAGGCATAATCTGTAAATGAAAGGAAAATTTGAATCAGATAGAGAGTTTAACTTAAGCTCCTGCTCATTTTCATGATATAAACACTGAAAGAAGGGAGACTTTTCCTAAATATCTTATAGCATTTTGCCCATATATGTGGCGCACTTCACACCCATGCACAAGACTTTAATCAATGCGGCTTTCAGACTTCCTAGGACACTTTAAAATGTTAGGCTCTAATATAAAGTTTTTAACTCCCTGAGAGTACACACTGAATGTGACATGATGCTTACAGTCACAAGTTACCACAAGCTAACGCATGATACTAGTACCTGCTGTGAGCATTAGGTAAAACTGACAACAAAAAATCATATATGGAATTCAATGACAAAATGCCATAATGTTTTAAATTATAGTTTTGATAATGTCTATAAAAAAATACTGGCAATACTGAGAAAATCGCTAATAATAACAACTAAAAAATGACTGATTATCTATACTAGTCTAAAAACCTCTAAACTATTTGATTGAGGAGTTGATGGGACAAGCCCCCAACTAACTCCGACTGACTAGATAAATGAACTACTGATATAACTAAATATAAGATAACTCATCCTCGAAAGATGAGGACTCACCACGACTGCAGCTACTACTGATGCACTGGAAGGTCTAAGTATGATCAGGAATCTGAGCATCTGAGACTATGATATAAGACATCATAGCATAAGAAATAAGTATGCGATCAATAATTTTAATGTACTATATGATAAATAAGGTTAGGCTAATATGCATAGGTACACGTGCATGAGTAATAACTGACTGAATATATAGAATGAGGTGTTGAGTAAGAATGCATGTAAACTATAAAGACTGAGAATGCATGACCAAGCATAAAACAAGTTCTGAAATAGTCTGTAAACTAAAATACTAAAATACTAGTAACTGAATAACTGTTACTGTATGTTGTGATCAAGCAAACCTGAAACTGAATACTGAACTGGATATTGTACTGAAACTGTGGGAGCTAACTAAAACTAACATGCCCTAATATACTAGCAGGGTCCAACCTATAACCCTAGCTGGAAGGGTGTTAGTACCGTGCCATGGGTACTAACAATGTCTGCATGGATCCACTAATTTGATATCCCATAGGACGAGGGTGTCATTCCTATCTGATAGGGAAGACCCCTTAAATCTATGGTGGCGCTGTAGGTCTGGAACCTACGGACAGCTACTAACGTCTCATGCCTACTGACATGGGAGACAAGTGTCTCATGCCTACTGACGGGGGAGAAGCCAACCCTATGTTCACTCGATTCTAAGTTTTACTCCCAATCGAAAGACACTAATTTCTAAACTAATGTAAGTTTGACTGCTTATGACAACTGACCAAACTATTAGTATTGATGGTTTATCTGAAACCATTCTGGAAGGACTAAAAACTAGATAAACAACTAAATTTTGGGTATTCAAAAAATCCAGGACTCGATAGCAATAACAATAAGATTATAGTAAAACTTTGAGGACTAACATGTAAGCACTTATTCCAGACCCATTCTTGTAGGCATTTTATCAAAGACTTGTAATTCATGGCTTAAGCTAAGCATGGGAATAGTTTTAAAACTTGTAGTAATAGCATGATTTTAATACTAGCATTACCAATTAAAGCTTAAATCAGTGAACAACACCCTTCAATCGTTTGGGATTCAATGACAACAATAATACATGTAAATCATGGTATAAATCAAAATTCATGAGAATTCATGGTTAAAACCATAATGACATGTAAAAATCATAGATTTGAATTTGAAATTGGGTTCTTGGGTTCCATGGATGGAAAGGGCCCATAGATTAATATTTAACATACTTTGCTTGAAGAATTCGTGAAGTTCTTATTGGGTTTCTTGAGACTTGACCTTGAATGTTGAAGAGCTAGAGTTTGTTTTTAAGAGGGAATGCTTTCAATTGGGGAAATTGTGAGAATAAAATAGTAACTTATGCTTTTGGAACCCTAAATCCCGTGTTTTAGATCAGTTGGGTAAAGGGAAAAGACTGAAATGCTCTTGGAAAAAACATAATTGAAAGAAGGAAATACACGGGGTGCAATGGAGCGCACGCCGCAAGGTCCAATCCATCGAAATAAACTATGCGCCATAAGCTCTGTAGCGGGCTCCCCCAGGGGTGAAATGGATGGCGCATCATGGGTTAATCATGCGCTGCCTCTATTTTGGATGTGCAAACTCGTCCTTACTCTGGTTTGAAATTTCTAAAACTCACCCGAGATGTACTATTGACTTCCCCAAGCATGAATCAACTTAAATATCAACTTTCTAATATCGAAAATATAAAAAATAAATTAATCAAATTTAAGGGCATTAGAAATGACTAAGTCTTAACACTTAGTGAAATATTCTAAGTCTTTGACCCCTTTAACATACAAGAGTGAGCTAAAATAAGCTTAGATTATGGGGTCTTACAACTGGTATCCAGAAATCCCCTAATTATCCCACCGAGCCTTTTCTCCATGAGCTTGAAAGTACTCTTACAATTGAGTATATAATATACTTAGACAAGAGCATGAATTCTGGAAGATCAAATAAAGGATCAATTGGCTAATGGAAGGAGATACCAATACAAGATTTTTCCATATCTCCACTATTAACAAAAGAAGAAGGATTACAATATCCTCTTTCAAGAGGGAAAATGGTGTTTGGATGTATAAGCAGTCTAAAATTAGAGAAGCTATCCTCTCCTTCTACAATTCCTTCTACAGGACTGGGCATCAATATGCCCACTCTAAGTGCTAGAAAATTCCCTCAACTCAAGGCTCAGTGGAGTCCAAAAGTCATGACCTTCTAGATTCCATCTTTGAAAGTAGAGAGATCAAAGATGCCTTTATTTTTTTCAATCCTACTAAGACCCCTGGAACTGATGGGATGTATCCTTTCATATACCAAAACTATTTGGAAATCCTGGGTCCCTTCTTATAGACTTCTGCACCTCGGTCTTCTTTAATGGATAGATGAAGGATAGAGTCAACTCTACCTATCTTTGTTTCATCCCAAAATAAATGCCACTTTTCTTAGGAACTTTAAACCTATTGGCCTTTGTAATACCCAATATAAGGTTATTACCAAAATTATAGCCAATAGAATCAAACCCCTGTTTTATTCTATTATTGGCCAGACCCAGGCTAGTTTTCTCTCCAAGAGAAGAGCCCCTGATAATGCAATCATTGTTCATGAGTATGTAAGCCACATGTCTAAAATAAAGGTTCAGCATGCCAATATAATCTTGAAAATTAATTTAGAGAAGGCCTTTGATAGATGTGAATGGTCTTTTATTAAAAAGGTTTTAGTCTATTTCAATTCCACCCAATCTAACTACTCTCATCATGTCCTATATCTCTATCGCTTCTATTTCTATTTATCAATGGGGGCAAGAACCCTATCTTCCACCCTATAAGAGGGCTAAGGCAGGGAGACCCCATCTCCTCCTAACTATTTATTCTTTGCATGGAGCTCTTATCTAGGAGGATACCCCATATTTCCCTAGCATAATTTAAGTATTAATACATGAGTATTTATGTGAATAAAATTTTCTAAATAATCATTATTTCTCAGTTAAGAGCCCACCAAGTTGTGGGAAATTGAACTAGCTTTCCAACGATATAAAATTCGCCCAAATCCAATAACCGGGTAAGAAGTTATGGCGATTTTAAGTTTCAGTCATTAAACACTGTCATTTTGGTCATTAGCGCATCGCGGAGCCAATCTAAATGACAATTGTAAATTTCTAGTAAGGGACCGCGGTATTGGCACGTTGCACTAAGGACCCAGTTCATATTTGGCAATTTTCAGTGAGACTCTGCGATAATGGTGCATCATAGAGATGGCCAAAATGGTATTCCAAAGGCTTAGCATGATAATTCCGCGTCGTGCCAATGGACAAAATAAGGATTGTCAATTTCCAGTGGCCCGATGCGATAGCATTGTGTCGCACCGAAACCAAAAATCGGTATCTTAAGTTTCCAGCTCGAGTTTTTAAATTCGTTTAGGGGTATTTGGATCTTTTTCCATGGCCCTAATCAACCTAAAATACGATATTTAATCCCTAAGTGACCTAAATATTCATCATTTATTCAATTTCTCTCAAAATTAAAGATCTTTTTCTTAAGAACACGAAACCCTAGCTCTTAAATTCATGACCAAATCTCAAGAACTCACCATCAATCCTCTCAAATTCATTAACACAGGTATGTTAAATGTTCAACCATGGGTTCATTCTACCCATGGAGTCCAAGTATCTAATTTAGATTGTAAAATCATGATCTCTTCAAGTTATCTTGATTTAAAAATTATGATTAAACCATGAATTTCCATGATATTTATTACTACACTCCATGTGTTTAAATATTATTGTCAACTGATTTAATTAATGATTTGTGATAATGGTGATGAAATGGTGATTTACTACAAGTTTTGGTCTAATTCCCACGCTTAATGTACACCCTGTATATCAAGTGTTTGACAAAATGCTTACAATAATAAAAATTTAATAAAAGCCTTCATGCTATGTCCTCCAAGATTTAGTGTCATTTTACTATTATTGCTTTTGAGTCCTGGGGGTATTAAATACCCAAATATCATAGGCCTTTACTTAGTCTCATCTTAGTATCTTCAGAATAACTTCAAAGTACATCATGAGCATTACTAGATCAGTTAGTTAAACTAAAAAATAGTCAGTAACTTAGTGTTATTTAGTTGGATGTAGAATTTAGCACCAAGTGAGTGTAGGGATGGTGGCTTCCCTACCAGATAGGCAAAGTCACTAGTAGCAGTCTATAAACTCCAAAACTATAGAGCCAGCATAGGATATGAGAAGTTAACCATCAATTTAGGCTTGACTATCTCGTAGGGGACACTCTTTAGGTTAGGATAGATACCCTTCATTCTTTGGGGCAATACAGTAGACCAGACTAGTGGATCTACATAGCCAGTGTTAGTAACCATGGCACGGTATTAACACACTTCCAACTGGGGTTACAGTTTGGACCCCGATTAGCTCAGATTGGGGCATGTTGGTTAGAGATAGCTCCCACAGTCTCAGTCCAATAATTAGACCAGTAGTTCAATCTAAGTATTATTTGACCAAGGTATACAGATATCAGTCATTTCAGTAGTTTAGTTTATAGTCTTTTATCTAGTTTATGTTATATGCTTGGTCATGCATCCCCAGTATTTACAAATTTCATGTACCTTTAATATTTACAGACTTTCGTGCATGCACAGTATTTATAGATTTCACATATTCTCAGTATCAATAAATTTCATGCTCTTTATTGAGTACTCTATATTTTATATATATATTCAGACAGTTATTATTTCTATTCATGAAACTATGCATGTCAGCCTACCTTAATAGCATACCAGTATATTCAAAGTACTGATCGCATACCTTTTTTTGCGCTATGATGTATTATATCATAGGTTCTGACGCTCAGTTCCCGGATCGTGCTTAGACTTCTCAGACTCTCAGTAATAGCAGCAATGAGTACTCATATTTCTAGGACAGATTATTTTACTTTATGTCTTTAGTTCAGCAATTAGTGTAGTTAGTTGTGGCCTGTCCCATCAACTAACAATCATCAGTTTAGAGGCTTTTAGACATTACAGTTAGTTATTCAGTATTCAGACTTCAGTTGGCATGTTAGTCATTTATTCAAATTTTCTTTATCTTATCAAATTTAGATATTCATTTCTTCAGATTCATAATTCAGTGTTTGTTTCAAATATTAAAACCTTATGGCATATCAATTATTCTTCCACATTTATAATTATGTTATTTAGTTCTCATAGCAGGTACTAACTCATAGGTTATCTTGTGGTCCTTTGGGATTGTAAGCACCGTGTGACGCCCAAAATGTACTTTTAGCGTGTTACAAACTTGGTTTCAAAGCCTAAGGTTTTAAAGAGTCCTAGGAAGTCTAAAATCTGCCTCAAGTAGATTCTTGTGCATGGGTGTGTAACGCGCCACACTTATAGGCAGGAGGCTATAAGGCGTTTAGGAAAAGTTTCCCTCTTTTCAGTATTCATATCGTGTGAGTGAGAATGAGCTCAAGTTAAACTCATAGTATAATCCATTTCTTCCTTCAATTTACAGAACATGCCTACCAAAAAGTATAACATAAGAGGAGCAAGAAACCAGCTAGCACCTCCACCCATCTAGGAAGATCCTCTGGACGAATATGTCTCTCTCGTGGAATTTAGGGTTGCATTCACTACTCTTGCCAACGCTGTAGAAGTATAGAATAAATGTCTAGATATTATTCAGGACAACCCAGTGGCTAATACTTCTACAACTAGAATTTGAGACTCCACCCAAATGAATTCTCCTTCCTTCATGGGATCCAAATCTAAAGAGAATCCACATGAATTCTTAGATATGGTTCATAAGGTAATAGATGCTATGGGGGTAACATCTAGTAAGAGTGTTAAGTTGGCTATGTATCAGTTGTATGATATGGCTCATACGTGGTTTAAGTAGTAGAAGGTAGATAGGGGTGTTGATGCAGGGCCTGTTGAATAGGAAGAGTTTGCTACAACTTTCTTAGATAGATTCTACCTATTGGAGTTGAGAGAGTCCAAGGTGTTAGAATTTATTAACATGAGGAAGGGAAGCATGAGCGTGAAGGAGTATTCCCTTAAGTTTACTTAGTTAGCTAGATATACTCCCTATATTGTAGATAACAGCAGGTCCAAGATGGGCAAGTTGAGTTTGGTGTGTTTGATAATATAGTTAAGGGGTGTAGGATTGCAATACTGATTAGGGAGATGGACTTGTCTAGGTTGATGGTCCATGCTCAACAAATAGAAGAGCAGAAGATTAAGGAAAGAGATAGAGGGAATAAGAGGGCTAGAATGGATAGTTTTAATTTCAATCAGCCAAGGTCAGAAGGTGGTAATTGTCCTCAGTTTCATCAGAGGTCTTCAGCCCCAGCACCCTCTTCAGCCAGTACCCTAGTACCCAAATTAATAAATGATAATTGAGATAGAGCAGCAGGCTCTAAGTCCCATGGCAGTGTTAACTATGCCCATACAAATATTCTTTGTTAGAAATGTGGCATACACCATCAGGTGAGTGTAGAACGGGCAGTAATGTGTGCTTTGGATGTGTCAAGCCAGGCCATCAAATTCAAGAGTGTAGGGTAGTTTCTTAGAGAGGTAGGGAGTTACGCCAATAGGGCTAGTCCAATCAGTCGTTAGTTCCATCCGGTCGCCTGACTCAGCAGGTTGCCGCTTCCACTGCTACCAGTGGCCAGCTTCCAAACAAATTATATGCTCTTCAATCCCGCCAAGATCAGGAAAATTCTCCTGGCATAGTTACTGGTTTATTGTAGGTATTTTATTTACATATCTATGCATTACTACATCCTGGAGCTTCTCTTTCTTTTGTAACTTCATATATAGCCATCAACTTTAGAGCAGTCCTGAAAATCTAGCAGAGCCTTTTTCAGTGTCTACCCCAGTAGGTGTTTCTATTGTAGCCAGACAGATATACAGGAACTGTCCGATAACATTATCTTAGAAAGTTACATCAGTTGACCTCACAAAGTTAGAGATGATGGATTTTGACGTAATTCTCGACATGGATTGGCTCCACTCATGCTATGCCTCAGTTGATTGTACAAACAGAATAGTTCATTTTCAGTTCCCAAATGAACCAGTCCTTGAATAGAGGGTTAGTAATACAACGCTTAAGGGTCAGTTAATTTCATACCTTAGAGAGAGAAAATAATATCTAAGGGATGTGTCTATCATCTTGTGTGGGTCACAGACTTTAGCTCAGAAACTCCAACTCTTGAGTCAATTTTAGTAGTCAGGGAATTTCCAGATGTGTTCCCTGAAGATCTTCCCGGAGTTCCTCCCAAAAGGGAAATCAACTTCGGAATAGACCTTTTTCTAGATACCCAGCCTATATCTATTCCTCCATACAGAATGGCTCTAGCTGAACTCAAAGATTTGAAAAAACATTTGAAGGATCTCTTAGATAAGGGATTCATCAGGCCCAACATTTTTTCGTGTGGCGCACCAGTTCTATTTGTGCGTAAGAAGACGATTCTCTCAGAATGTGCATAGACTACCGTCAGTTGAATAAAGTCACAGTCAAGAATAAGTATCCACTTTTTAGAATCGATGATTTTTTATCCAATTTTTAGAATCGATGATTTTTTTGACCAACTTCAGGGAGCCAGTTATTTTTCTAAGATTGACCTCAGATCAGGCTATCATCATCTTAGAGTCAGAGAATGTGACATTCTGAAAATAGCTTTTTAAACTCGGTATGGTCACTTTGAATTTCTAGTCATGTCCATTGGTCTTACAAATGCCCCAACAACTTTCATGGACTTTATGAACCGAGTGTTCAAGCAGTACTTGGACATGTTTGTTATAGTCTTCATTGATGACATTCTTGTCTTTTTGTTGGTTTAATTTGGATTTTTATAAATAATAACAAATTATTGGTCCAACAACACTTGTCCCGATCCAAACCGGGTCAAATAAAACGTGACAAAAACAGAAAAGGAAAAACAAAACAAAATGAATACACACTTAGTGTAAGTAGGGTTTCCAAATTGAACAAATTAGCTTCCTTTTCTTTCTCTACAATGATCTGCGCCTCTCCTCTGTACAAGCTCATTTCTCTTCTATGTTGCAATTGAAAAGGATAGTGAATGTCTTCTCTTCTTTCTTTTGTAGCTTTGTAATGCTTGTATGTACATGTAACTACCATACTTCTTCCTCTCTTCCTTTTTGTTGTTCCAGCTCCCAAACGTAAGTACATCTTCCTATATTAGATTATATTCTCAATCGATCTTGATTTCTTTAGTTGATTTCCTCTGAATTTCTTTAATTATGCATATGCATCCTAAAATTAGATTCGTTTCTGTTCAAATCTGGATGACAAGCAGCTAAATCTTCCCATGGTGACGTGAATCATTTCTTTTGGTTGCTATTAAAAAGGATAGTGAATGTCCTCTCTTCTTTCTGTTATAGATTTGTGATGCTTATATGTACCTTGTAACTACCATGCCTTGTCCCTTGTTTTCCCTTTATCCTTCAATTGGTGTAATCCTTAAATAGGGTCTATTCCATTTATCTCTATTAACAATAGCTTTACCTCTTTGATGTAACTGCTGAAAACTAATAAAACTAACTGTTCCTCCTGACTCTATAGCTAAATTAGCAAGATAATCTGCCAGCTTAGTTCGCCCTCTATAAATATATTGGTAAATTACTTATTTATCCTGCAATTGTTGTTGATTTTCTGTGATTATACTTACTATACTCCATGGACTTTTCCATCTTCCTGTTAGTATCTTCTGCATGAGGAGTGAATCCATCTGAAATATGACTTTGTCAAATTATGTTTGCCTGCAATGTTTAGCAGCCTGTGATATAGCATTTGCTTCTGCTTGCATACTATCTGCATATGATTGTGTTTCTGCATGACCATATAATAGATCTCTTACTTCATCTCTTAAGAAATAAGTATAAGAACTGTTTCCCTCTGCTTCTCTGAAAGCTTTATCTGTATTGTATTTGACCCATCCATGTTCTGGTGTCTCCCATTGCATAGCTGTGACTTTCATTTTACATTTAGTTTTGTCAAACTCCACTAGTATCTATGGCCATTCCATAGAGAACTCAACGTTTGGTTTCCTAACCTTTAATAACAGCCTCAAATTCCTTGTTATTTTGTAAATGAGTCTCAATCCAGTAGCGAGAATGATCATACAGAATACCTCAGAATCGTACTTCAGACTCTTAGAACCCATCAATTGTTCGCCAAATTTAGTAAGTGTGAATTCTATCTAAGATCAGTAGTTTTCCTTGGCCATATTATTTCTATTGATGGTATTAAAGTTGATCCTCTGAAGATCGAAACAGTGAGAAACTGGCCCAAACTTATTTATCTTTCAGACATTAGGAGATTTTTAGGTTTGGCTAGCTATTACTGTTGGTTTATTGAAGGGTTTTCATCTATTGCATCCCTCATGTCTAGATTGACTCAGAAGAAAGTGAAGTTTCAGTGGTCAGATTCCTATGAAAAGAGTTTTTAGGAGTTGAAGACTTGACTCACCTCAGCCCAGTTCTTACTTTTCCAGATAGTTTAGATTGGTTTATTGTGTACTGTGATGCTTCCAGAGTAGGATTGCGTTGTGTCCTCATGCAGAGAGGTAAGGTCATAGCCTATGCCGCTAGATAGCTTAAGACCCATGAGAAGAATTATTCAACGTATGATCTCGAGCTAGCAGCTGTAGTATTTGCCTTAAAGATTTGGAGACATTACTTATATGGGGTGCATGTCGATGTGTTCACAGATCACAAGAGTTTATAGTATGTTTTCTTTCAGAAAGATTTGAATTTGCATTAGACAAGGTGGTTAGAGTTACTGAAATATTATGACATAAGTATTCTATATCTCCGGTCAAGGCCAACATAGTGGCAGATGCTCTCAGTAGACTATCTATAGGTAGTGTTGCTCATGTTGAGAATGATAAGAAGAATTTAGTTCAGGAAGTTCATCAGCTTGCCCGAATAGGTATCTGCCTAGTTGATTCAGTAGAAGGTAGTGTATGGGTGCAGAGTAGTTCAGAATTATCTCTAGTTTATGAAGTGAAAAAAAAGTAGGATAGAGATCCCAATCTAGTTAAGTTGAAAGAATCAGTCAGAGATCAGAAGGTGGAGGTTTTCTCCCAAGGGTGAGATGGTGTGCTACGTTTTTAGTATAGCTATGTGTGCCTGATGTTGATGAGTTGAGATAGAAAATTCTTGCAGAGGTGCATGGCGCGTTCTACTTTATTCTTCCAGGGGCCACTAAGATGTACCGCGATTTATGGGAGATCTATTGGTGGAGTGGGATAAAGAGGGATATTGCAGAGTTTGTAGCTAAGTGCTCTACATGTCAGCAGTTTAAGATCGAGTACCAGAAACCTAGTGGGTCCATGCAGGAGTTCAGTATTACCACTTGCAAGTGGGAAGAAGTGAACATGGACTTTATGACGGATCTGCCACGTACTCATCATCAGCATGATTCTATTTGGGTTATCATAGACTGGATGACCAAATCAACTCATTTCTTTCCAGTCCATACCTCTTATTCAACCGAGGACTATGCCAAACTCTACCTCAGAGAGTTGGTTAGGTTTCACAGTGTTCCCTTATCCATTATCTCAGATAGAGGTACCCAATTTACCTCTTTCTTCTGGAAATCACTCCACAAGGGTCTTGGTACCTAAGTCCACCTCAGTACAGCCTTCCACCCTCAGACAGACGGTCAAACAGAAAGGACCATTCAGACTCTTGAGGATATATTAAGAGCATGCATAGTTAATTTTAAAGGTAGTTGAGAAGACCACCTGCCTTTGATAAGTTCGCATATAATAAAAACTATCATTCCAGTATCCATATGGCTCTATTTGAGGGCCTTTATAGTAAGAGATGTAAATCTTTAATTGGTTGGTTTGAAGTAGGAGAGGCCGCAGTAGTAGGGCCTGACTTAGTGCTTGAGGCATTAGAGAAGGTTCAGTTGACCAGAGAGAGGCTTAGGGCAGCCCAAACCAATAGAAATTGTATGCAGATATGAAGAGAAAGAATCCGATATGTCGGTTCCTACAGAATTCTCAGTTATTTTGGGAAGTTGACTTACGAGCTCGAGTTGCCTTCAGATCTAGCTTCAGTACACCTAGTGTTCCATGTCTCATTGTTAAAGAAGTGTGTTGGTGATAAAGCTGTAGTTGTTCCCCTATAAAGTGTAGATGTTTAGAACAGTCTTTAATATGAGGAAGTTCCAGTCAAAATTCTTGATCATCAAGTTCGTAGACTAAGGAACAAAGAAATTCCACTAGTCAAAGTTCTTTGGCGGAATCAGTCCGTTGAAGGATACACTTGGGAAGTAGAAGCAGATATGCGGACCAAGTACCCTTATATTTTCTCGGAGAATTCAGATTTGGTTTAAGGTATTAATCTTCTTAAGATTCCTCTCTATCATGCTCAGTTTCAGTTCCATATCATGTTCATGTCAGTCGTGCATTTATGAATTAGTTCATTCATGAATTCCATGCATCATATATTTATGTTTAGTGTGTAATCTTAGTCCATTAATTTCCTCAGCTTAACCAGTCTAATTTGAGGTGAATAATTCCAAAGGGGAGATATTGTAATACCCCATATTTTCCTAGCATAATTTAAGTCTCAACACATTTGTATTCATGTACATAAAATTTGCAAAATACTTATTATTTCTCATTTAAGACCCCACCAAGTTGTGGGAAATTGAACTATCTTTCCAACGATATAAAATTTGCCCAAATCTGATAATCGGGTAAGAAGTTATGACGATTTTTAGTTACAATCATTAAACACCGTCATTTTGGTTACTAGCACATCGTGGAGCCAGTCTAAATGACAATTGTCAATTTCCAGTAAGGGACAACAATATTGGCGCATCGCGCCAAGGACCTAGTTCACATTTGGTAATTTCCAGTGAGCCTCCACGATAATGGCGCATCGTGGAGGTGGCCAAAATGGCATTCCAAAGGCTTAGCGTGACAGTTCTGCATCGTGCTAATGGACAAAATGAGGATTGTTGATTTCCAGTGGCCCAACACGATAGCACCACATCACGCCGGAGCCAAAAATCGAGATCTTCAGTTTCTAGCCTGAGTTTTTAAATTCGTTTAGGGTATTTGGGTCTTTTTCCACAGCCCTAATCAACCTAAACCACGAGATTTATCCCCTAAGTGACCTAAGTAATCATCATTTATTCAATTCCTCTCAAAGTTAAAATCCCTTTTCTCAATTACAAGAAACTCTATCTCACAAATTCAAGACCAAATCTCAAGAACTCACCATCAATTATCTTAAAGTCATTAACCCAAATATGTTAAATGTTCATCCATGGGTTCTTTCCACCCATGGAGTCCAAGTATCCAATTTAGATTGTAAAATTATGATCTCTTCAAGTTATCTTGATTTTAAAATTATGATTAAAACATGAATTTTCATGAATCTTGTTCTATACCATGTTTTAGCGAAATTGATATCTATTACTACACTCCATATGTTTAAATATTGTTGTCCACTGATTTAATTCATGATTTGTGATAATGGTGTTCAAATGGTGCTTTACTACAAGTTTTGATCTAATTCTCATGCTTAATGTACACCCTACATATAAAGCATTTGATAAAATGCTTACAAGAATGAAAATTTAATAAAAGCCTTCATACTATAACCTCCAAACTTTAGCATTATTTTACTATTATTGCTTTTGAGTCCTGGGGGTATTAAATACCCAAAAATCATAGTTGTTTACTTAGTCTCATCTCAGTATCTTTAAAATAATTTCAGAGTACATCATGAGCATTGCTAGATCAATCAGTTAAACTTAGAAATAGTTAGTAACTCAATGTCATTTAGTTGGGAGTAGGATTTAACACTGAGTGAGTGTAGGCATGGTGGCTTCCCTGCTAGATAGGCAGAGTCACTAGTAGTGGTCCCTAAACTCCAAACCTACGTAGCCAGTGTAGGATATGAGAAGTCACCCATCATTTTAGGCTTTACTATCTTGCAGGGGTCACCCATCAGATTAGGCTTGACACACTTCGTTCTTCGGGACATTACAGTAGACCAGACTAGTGGATCCACATAGCTAGCATTAGTAACCATGGCACAGTATTAACACACTTCCAACTGGGGTTACAGGTTGGACCCCAATTATCTCAGATTGGGTCATGTCGATTAGATCATAGCTCCCACAGTCTCAGTCCAGTAATCAGACTAGTAGTTCAGTCTCAGTGTTGTTTGACCAAGGCATACAAATATCAATTATTTTAGTATTTCAGTTTATAGACTTTTATTCAGTTCATATTATATGCTTGGTCATGCATCCCCAGTATCTACAGATTCTATGTACCTTCAGTATTTATAGACTTTCATGCATATAAAGTATTTACATATTTCACATATTCTTAGTATCTACAGATTTCATGCTCTCTATTCAGTACTTCATGTTTTACATGTATATTCAGACAGTTATTATTCCTATTCATGAAACCATGCATGTTAGCCTACCTCATTTAGTATACCAGTACATTCAAAGTATTGATCACATACCATTCTTTTGCACTATGATATATTATATCATAAATTCTGACGCTCAATTCTCAGATTGCACTTAGACTTCTTAGGCTCTTAACAGTAGCAGTGGTGAGTCATCATATTTTGAGGATAGATTATTTTACTTTACATCTTAAGTTCAGTAATTAGTGGAGTTAGTTGGGGCCAGTCCTATTAATTCACAATCAGTCAGTTTAGAGGCTTTTAGATATTACAGTTAGTTATTTAGTATTCAGACTTCAGTTGGCATATCAGCCAGTTATTCAGATTTTCTTTATCTTATCTGATTCATATAGTTATTTCTTCAGATTTATAATTCAGTGTTTGTTTCAGATATTAAAACCTTATGGCATATCAGTTATTCTTCCATATTTATGATTATATTATTCAGTGCTCACAGCAGGTACCAGCTCATGGGTTAGCTTGTGGTCCTTTAGGATTGTAAGCACCATGTGATGTGCAGGGTGTACTCTCGGGGTGTTATAGGGATACACTTCAGTGGGCTCCTATCTCTCTTTGCAGAAAATACCCTCAAATCTCCCATATCTTTTTTTACAGATGACCTAACACAGTTTGCTAGAGATAATAAGGAAAACTGCTCTACCATTAATAGAGTCCTAGAGAGCTTCATCTCCCTCTCAGGACAAAAAGTAAACTCCATCAAATCTAAAGTCCTATTTTCTAGAAACTGCCAGCCGAGCTCCAACAGGAGTTGGCTAGCCTCCTTAGTATCAAATTCTCTTATGCCTTTAAGAAATATCTAGGATTCCTTATTTTCCACCAAAGACCTTCCTCTGGGGACTTTCAATTCATCCTGGGTAATCTGAACAGCAAACTGGCTGGTTGGAAGACTAGATTCCTCAACATAGCTAATAGAACTACCCTAGCAAAATCATCCTATAAAAGTATTCCCGACCGTGTTATGCAGTATATCAACCTCCTCAGGAGTCTATAAAAACACATTGATAGATTACAAAATAATTTCATCTTGGGCACCACTACCTCTAAAAGAGGATTCATATGATTAGCTGGGAAACCATTACCAAATCCAAAAAGGAGAGAGGGCTAGGAATACAAAAACAATGCTCTAAAAATGATTCCCTACTTTGTAGTTTGACTCGAATACTCTACACCAACCCCTCCTCTCTTTAGGATAGAATTTTCACTGGCAAGTACAATATTAACTCTAGAAGACTCCTCATTCACTCCAAAACTCGAAAAGCCCTTTAAAAGTGAGAGAGACTCTGTTACGATGCTATTTAATGGTCCATCTATGATGACAATAAGGTGGAGGTATGGAATGATAGATGCATCCCTAAACAACCCTCCTTAGGGACATCATCCAAGGACCCCTTCCCAGAGATAACCAAAGCTTGAAGCTCTCTGAAAGCTAGAGAAATGGTCGTTTTAATTTAAGTGTAGTCTCCTTTGACATTCCCATTAATATTTGACTCAACATCATGAACTCCTTTTCCCCATATTCTAAAATCCAAGTTGACACCTCTACTTGGAGACTTACTAGAAATGACACCTTTTCTTGTAAAAGTGCATATTACCAAATATCAAATTCTAGCAATAGCCAGCACCCAAGCAATTCCACTTTTAGTTGGATTTGGAATTCCAAAATCCCTAATAAGATCAAATACTTCCTTTGGCTTATTCAACACAATAGCATACCTACTAAAGCAACTCTGCATCATATAGGTATTCACCTCAACCCCAGTTTCCATATTTTCAACCGCCACCAGAAGAATATTCACCACATCTTCTTCGAGTCTAATTCTCCAAAATCTTTTCTGACCAGTCTTTCCCAAAAAGCTTGTCCTGACTCTATCCAACCCTCTATGTTCTCTTCAAACAATTAGAGGAGTACTTGGAATAGAGTCAATTACTTTGACTTTGACAACACCATAACCTGAGACAACCTTCTTTCCTTCTTCTTTTAGACCATTTAGAAGACTAGGAATAATAATGTCTTTAAAGGCAAACAGAACCAACCTTCATTAAAGGAAGACTATGCTGAGGCTGTGAAATTTTACCACATCAACAACTATTCCAGAACCCAACCTAGAAATCTTATTAGAGTTTGTTAGTTTCCTCCAAAACTCAACCATTATAAGTTTAACACAGATGGCTTTGTACTGGTAACCCTGGAAAAGTAGTATTGGTGGTGTGGTTAGAAATAATATAGGTGACTGGGTTTTGGGGTTTTATCAAAGCTTCATGTACGCCACCAATAACCGTATGGAGCTAATGGCTCTTAGGGAGGGTCTTAAATTGGTGCACCAATAGAACCTTACCCACATTGATATTAATGTCGACTCTAAAGATGTCATTTATATGTTGTCCAATGGTAACCCTCTTTATGATCAAATTATTGATGACTCCAGGTTATTGATAAAAATATTGGGAGGATCAACCATGTGGCATAGCTACAGGGAACAAAATAGGGTGGCTGATGTGCTAGCAAAACATTAAGCATTGCAGAAATATTTTGGGGAACGCCAAGTTTTTATTGTCCCACCTACTTTTGTTCTAAAGGAAGTTTGGGATGATATATCTGGGTGTAGTCATCAAAGAAGTGTACCCACTATCATGAATTCTCATAGGCGAGAGACCCCTGTTTTTGTAATTGAGCCGGATTAGGTGTAATACTCTGACTTTTATTTAAATGCATATCCTTTAAACCAATAAAAAAGAAAAATGTGAGTATAAACATTGATAATAATATCCAATATTGATTAGAAAATGATGTAGGGTGGACATAAACACCGAAAAGTCGAATGAAACTGAATTAATTTAGTTTATTGATTTCAGTTTTTTGTTTTTCAATTCAAATAAGGTTTAATTTTCTTAAAAATTCAATGTCCAATTCTGTTTTTAGTTATATTAAATGAAAAAAATCAACGTTATTTTGAATAAAATAAAAAATGTTATACTTCTTAGAATTTTAGGAACTTAGCTCTAGAAATTTTCTGGTCCACCCTAAAAGCCCATCCCTATTTTCCTATTTTTCAATTTGAGAGAACCAAATAAATATAGTTTACTCCATAGAAACCAATCCACACTCCTATGCATGCAGCAACAACACTTGAAAAAAAAAGTTGCAGCACTAAATATCAAAACATGAGCACATGAGCAGCAATTAACCAACCTAATCCCTAGCCATAATGCATGTGCATGCAGTTAGTGGCGAACCCATGATTTAGGAGCCATGGGTGTTCCGGGAGGTTCGAACATACATATTGACACCTAAAACTTTAAGGTTTCGCTAAGAAATTAAAACACTCAACTATCTATTGCATATGGGAGATTGAGAATTGAGATTAAAAAAAATTAATTACTTAATTTAGGTAAAAGATAGTCCATAACCCTATTTTGAATAAAAAAATATAAAATGGTCTATTGTTATTTTAAAAAGTAACCCATTTTACAAGCAGAAAAAATAGCCTATTACTTAAATCCTTACCAAAAAATTGAATTAGAAAAATTGAAAAATACCAAGTTGAAAAAAAGTCAAATCAAACCATTCCCTTGTCATAACCGAAAAATCAAATGTCCACCCATACATTGGTATAATAAATAGTTCTAATAATTGTGAAGATAATGTAGTGGCAAAACTAAAAAATTCAGAAAGGATATTTAACCATTTGATAAGTCAATTTTTTTGGACAAATGGTTGCACCAAAAATTTCAAAACCAAACGGCACAATATTAGTATTTGAGATTTAACTGACTATCAGTACTTTCGTTCTTTTCAGAGATTTTAATGTTGTAGGTCACTAATGTTTAAAAGAAAAATAATTTAGTTGGTTGACTACTTGAACTTACGCCTCATTGACACGGATTCGATATTTTGCTTTGTGACTTTCCTACCCCTAAAAATATATATATTTTTAAAAAGATTACTTTAAAAATAACAAATGTATTAACTATTAAAGCACAAAATTTCTTAGGGATCAAATAAGTCTGTGTGTCAAGGTTGGCTTGTGTGTAGGACAACATGCGCTATTGGATATAATAACGGGAGGACCAAACACAGCTATTAGGAATCACACCGCGTGCGTAGCTTTTCTCTCTGATACTCGAATTGGGAGTGGCGTGGGCAGATTCTATCTAGCTTTTCCTGAAAAACACCCAAAGTCACTGAACTAGTAAATTAGGTTATGCTAAGGGTGTTCAAAAATAAATATTTAACCCTATTTAGTAAAATTTTATTTATATATGTTGGGTTCATAGTAATGAAAGTGTGTTGAATGGAAAATAGAGAAATCAAGTGGAAGAGAAAAAATTGAGTTAACACCAAAAATGGAAAGTGTACTCAATTTTGGCAAGTTTACTCTTTCTCCCATATTGGTGGAAGAATAGAACTTTTTGGTGTTTATATTGTGAAACACTTAATCCACATGGTAAGTGAGGCAAGGAAATAGAGACTCCTCGCGCCGTCGTTATCGTCGCTCGCTCGGCTTCGAATTTGGATTTGGAAAATGATTGATGAGATCTTTTATTTTGGACAAATTTTATTTGACGAAAATAATTCAGTCTTAATCAGTAATACTCTATTAATAAATACATGCATGCAGTAACAGTAACAGATGCAATGTTCGACCTGAAATGGTGTTACTGTTACAACAAATCGTTGCACTATTTCGCAAACTGGGCACTGCTTCTGTGTTTCTGTTTCTGAATTGGTGCAGATTTTTAAAACAATGTTTCCTGAACTGATACATTGGTTCGAACAGATGTAATTCTTCAACGAAGTGATGCACTGTTTCAAACCAGTGCATTGTTCACAAAATAGTGTACTCTTTCAGAAAATTACTGCATTGGTTTAAGTGAATAGACATGCATTTTTAGGAAGAGTCACACACCTCTAATATGAACCAATGCCACCTTTTCAAAGGGGTATCTAGTGGCTATATAAACCTAGTTTCATCCACAGGTTTATGAGATAGAAAATACAGAAATTTTCAGATTACAAACTTTTTCTTCTTGTCTTAAAAATACTCTAAGTGTGATCATTCAAACCGTGAGTGTGTACGAAGAATCCGCCTATTTGAGGTACCACTATAGTCGAATTGAAGGTCATTTTATCCTGGGAGAAGATTCCATGACCTCGGGTACAGTGAGGGGAATTATTCCTTATGGAAAATCCATGAATTCGGACGACTTGGCCTTAATCATTTCTGTTTCATCTTTTTTTTCTGAAAAATAAATATACCTCTTGGAAAGGTCATTTTGATCTTGTGTTGAGGGTATTTAATACTTCATTATGTTCTTTTTCATACTTGAGCTCGAGTTGAAGTTGTTATTGCAATATATAGATTCTGCATACCCGAATATATTATGGAAATAACAATCTTACGGAATAAATTTACAGAATCTGTATTGCTTATTTTTGGAGATTAAAGCTTAGACTTTCTACTCCTCTTGAATTTAACTAGTGATTAGAAGACATAAAAACTTCATCACAAGTTAAGGTTCACTCGGTTGATGATTCGAAGTAATAAAAACTTCATCGTTAACTAGAAACAAGAAGAACAATTTCAAGTTATTTAACTGTATAAATAGCATTCTGAAAAATACTAAGTTTTATGTCTTGTGGTGATAGGAAAATGACAACTAAATTTGGCAGATTTGACCAAATAGTTTAATCTATAGGATTGAATGCTTAGAAATCACTTATGTGTGGGAGAAGTGGAATCCGCTTCAAAGAGAATGTTAGTAAAGGCCTATTCTTTAAGATCTCATGAAAACTAGGACGTGTTCATGGCTGAAAAGAACAAAAATATAAGAACCATAAGCGGTAAAAGGCTGGTTATCTGACCTGTGTTGTATAGGTGTACATTAAAGCTTGATGGTTCAAAGATATCAAATCTACCAATTGACCGAGTGTATCCGATGCATGTTCACTATGAAAAGTTCAAAGGGAAATCCACTTATCCAGATGCAATCAATCTTTGCTTGATGATCACACACTTGTCCATAAAAGTTTTACGAAAAATAGTCATTCCCCATTTATGTGGGGGATTGTTGGGTTCATAGTAATGAAAGCGTGTTGAATGGAAAATGGAGAAATCAAGTGGAAGAGGAAAAATTGAGTTAACACCAAAAATGGAAAGTGTACCCAATTTTGGCAAGTTTACTCTTTCTCCAACATTGGTGGAAGAAGAGAACTTTTTGGTGTTTATATTGTGAAATACTTACTCCACTTGGTAAGTGAGGCAAGTAAATAGAGATGCCTTGTGCTGTCGTCGTATCTCACTCGCTCAGCACGACTTCAGATTTGGATTTGGATTTGGATTTGGATTTACATTTGTCAAATGATCAATCGATGAGATCTTTCTTTTTGGACAAATTTTATTTGATGAAAATAATCCAGACTTAATCAGTAATACTCCATTAATAAATACATGCATGCAGTAATAGTAACAGATGCAATGTTCGACCTGAAATGGTGCCACTGTTTCAATGAATCGTTGCACTATTTCACGAACTGGTGCACTGCTTATATGTTTCTATTTCTGAAATGGTGCAGATTTTTGAAACAATGTTTCCTGAATTGATACATTGGTTCGAACAGATGCAACACTTCAACTAAGTGATGCACTGTTTTGAATCAGTGCACTGGTCACGAAATAGTGTACTATTTCAGAAAATTACTGCAATGGTTTATGTGAATAGACATACATTTTCAGGAAGAGTCACACACCACTAATATAAACCAATGCCACCTTTTCAAAGGGGCATCTAGTGGCTATATAAACCTAGTTTCATCCACAGGTTTATGAGATAGAAAATATAGAAATTTTCAGATTACAAACTTCTTCTTCTTGTCTTAAAAATACTATAAGTGTGATCATTCTAACTGTGAGTGTGTTCGAAGAATCCACCTATTTGAGGTACCACTATAGTCGGATTGAAGGTCATTTTATCCTGGGAGAAATATTCCATAACCTCGGGTACAGTGAGGGGAATTATTCCTTAAGGAAAATTTGTGAATTCGGACGACTTGGCCTTAACCATTTCTGTTTCATCTTTATTTTCTGAAAAATAATTATATCTATTGAAAAGGTCATTTTGATCTTGTGTTGGGGGTATTTAATACTTCACTGTGTTCTTGTTCATACTTGAACTTAAGTTGATGTTGTTGTTGCAATATACAGATTCAGCATACCCGAATATATTGTGGAAATAACAATCTTAAGGAATAAATTTGCAAAATCAGTATTGCTTGTTTTTGGAGATTAAAGCTTAGGCTTTCTACTCCGCTTGAACTTAACTAGTGATTAGAAGACATAAAATCTTTATCAAAAGTTAAGTTTCACTCGGTTGACGATTCGAAGTAATAAAAACTTCATCGTTAACTAGAAACAAGAAGAAGAATTCAAGTTATTTAACTTTATAAATAGTATTCTGAAATATACTAAGTTTTCTGTCTTGTGGTGACAGAAAAAATGACAAATGAAAGTCAAATGATGGATGCGACAACGTCTGTGGGGCAAATAATATTGTCACATCAAGTCGCACAAATGCTCCGCCAATGATGGCACCGACGGAGAAGCCCAAAAAATTTTCTGGCATTGACTTCAAGCGGTGGCAACAAAAGATGTTTTCCTTTGCAGGAACTATATTATGAGTGGTTTCCAAGACGACCTCTATAATGTCTATAGTGGAACCAAGACATTAAAGGAACTGTGGGGGAACTTGAAAAGAAATATTAAACGGAAGATGAGGGAATTAAGAAATTTCTTATTGCACGGTTCCTGGATTTCAAAATGATTGATAACAAATATGTTGTCTCTGAAGTATAGAAGTTGCAAGTCATCATACATGATCTCCTAGAAGAAGGTATATTTTTGAAAAATACCTTAGTTGAACAAATTAAAAATGTTCATAATACTCACATTAATTGTTTTGTAGGTTTAATTGTGAATGATTCTTTCCAAGTAGCAGCAATAGTTGAGAAGCTACTACCTTTGTGGAAAGAGTTCAAAAACTACTTAAACCATAAGCACAAGGAGATGACCGTTGTAGATCTTATCATCCGTCTTCATATTGAAGAGGATAATAAAGCTGTCGAAAGAAGGTCAAAGGGAAATTCTACAATGAGTGGAGAACATATTGTTGAAGATGGCCAAAACAACTCTAAGAAAAGAAAGAAAGTTGAACATAAAAGCAATCAATCCAAGAAAAAGTTCAAGAATATGATGATTTGAGTGCTATGTTCACGGAATGCAACTTGGTGGGGAATCCACGCGAATGGTGGATGGATTCAGGTTTCACACACCATGTTTGCGCAAACAAAGAGTTGTTCTCGTCATTTTCTCTGGTTCAAGCAGAAGAAATGCTTTACATGACCAACTCCGCTACTGCTAAGGTGGAGAGAACAGGAAAAAATTGCCTAAAGATGACTTCCAGCAAGGTCTTGACACTGAACAATGTGTTACATGTTTTAGAGTTACGTACGAATTTAATTTATGTTTCACTCCTAGATAAGAACGGATTCAAATGTGTAACCGTTTCTAGAAAAGTTGTAGTTAGCGAAGTAGAAATGTATGTTGGAAAAGGCTATCTCACGAAGGGCCTTTATAAGATGAATGTAATGACTGTTGAAATGAATAAAAGTTCAAATTTGTATTATTTGCTTGAGTATTATGATTTATCGCATGAACGTTTAGGCTATGTTAATTACAAAACGTTACAAAAACTAATTAACTTAGAATTTTTTCCAAACTTTGAGTGCATTAAATCAAAATGTCAAATGCGTGTGGAATCGAAGTATGCAAAGCATCCTTATATGTCCATTGAAAGGAATTTGAATCCCTTAGGCTTAATATACACTGACATTTGTGATATGAAGTCCACACCATCTCGTGGTGGGAAAAAGTATTTCATAACTTTTATTGACGATTACACTAGATATTGTTATGTCTACTTTCTAAATAGTAAGGATGAAGCAATAGATGCATTTAGGCAATATAAAACTGAAGTTGAAAGTCAGTTAGACAAAAAGATCAAAATGATAAGAAGTGATAGGGGCGGAGAATATGAATCTCCCTTTGCACAAATAAGTATAGAGAATGGAATAATCCATTAAACTACGGCCCCGTATTCACCTAAATCTAATGGAATTACGGAAAGAAAAAACCAAACTTTGAAGAAAATGATGAATGTCTTACTTATAAGTTCTGGTTTACCACAAAACTTATGAGGGGAGGCCATCCTTACGGCCAATCGTATACTCAATAGAGTTCCTTATAGTAAGACACAATCAATTTCTTATGAAAAATGGAAGGGAAGGAAACCTAACTTGAAATATTTTGAAGTGAGGGGGTGTCTAGCAAAGGTTCAAGTTCCTATACCTAAAAGGGTTAAGATAGGACCTAAAATGGTGGACTGCGTGTTCATAGGATATGCTAAAAGTAGTAAAGCATGTCGATTTTTGGTTCATAAATTTGAACATCCGGATATTAATGAATATACGGTAATTGAATCAGACAATGCTGAATTCTTTGAAAACATTTACTCATACGAAATTAGACACAAACAGTCTAGAAGAGGATCTAAATAACCTCGAGATGAACCAAGTAAAAATGTACATAATGAAGAAAATCCAAGACATAGTACACGTCAAACAACGTCAACTTTGTTTGGATCGAATTTTGTAACATTTCTCTTAGAAAATAAGCCTTAAACATTTAAAGAAGCGACGTCGTCGTCAGACTCATCCTTTTGGAAAGAGGCAGTCAATAGTGAGATTGTTTCAATCTTAAACAACCATACATGGGAATTAGTTGACCTTCCTCCGGAAAATAAACCTTTAGGTTCTAAATGGATCTTCAAAAGATAAATGAAGGTGGATGGTACTATTGAAAAATACTAGGAAAGACTTGTAGTAAAAGGTTTCAAACAGAAGGAAGGCCTTGATTACTTTATTGCATACTCGCCAGTAACAAGGATAACCTCGATTCGAATGTTAATTGCCTTGGCGGCAGTATATGATCTTCAAATCCATCAAATGGATGTGAAAACCACATTCCTAAATGAAGACTTGGAGGAAGAAATTTACATGGAACAACCTAAGGGTTTTGTGGTTCCAGAAAAGAAAAACAAGGTGTGTAAACTTATAAAGTCACTATATGGACTAAAGCAAGCACCAAAAGAATGGCATGCGAAGTTTGACCAAACCATGGTGGCAAACGGATTCAAAATAAATAAATGTGATAAATGTGTTTATATTAAAGACTCTCCAAATCACCAAGTCATTGTATGTTTATATATGGATGATATGTTGATCATCAGTAGAGACATTTTTGAAATAAATGCAACAAAATGAATGCTCGAGAGCCAGTTTGATATGAAGGACCTTAGAGTTGCAGATGTGATCTTAGGTATAAGAATCCATCAAACTCCATATGGGATGGCATTGTCACAGTCTCATTATATCGAAAAGGTACTTGACAAGTTCAAGTATATATAATTAGGTATTGCCAAGACTCCATTAGATGCGAGCTTTGCACTTCGAAAGAATGAAGGTGAAAGTGACTCGCATTTGGAGTACGCAAGACTATTAGGATGTTTAATGTATATAATGAATTGTACACGACTAGAAATAGCATGCCATATCAGTAAATTAAGTTGGTACACGAGTAATCCCAACAAAACTCATTGGATGGCAATAAAAACAGTTTTGGGGTATCTTAAATACACTCGAAATTATGCTCCGCATTATAATAAATATCCTGCTGTACTTGAAGGATACAGTCATGCAAATTGGATCACCGGATTGAATGAAGTAAAATCCACAAGTGGATATGTATTTACTATCGGTGGAGGAGTAGTTTCTTGGAAATTATCCAAACAGACCTGTATCGCTCGCTCTACAATGGAATCTGAATTTATCGCTTCAGATAAAGCCGGTAAAGAAGCAGAATGGCTCCAAAATTTCTTGAAAGATATTCTGTATTTGTCCAAGACAGTGGCACCAGTATGTATACACTGTGATAGCCAAGCGGCAATAGTAGGGCAGGGAGCATGATGTATAACGGTAAATCTCGTCATATAAGATGAAGACATAATACCGTAAGAGAACTTCTCTCTAGTGGAATTATCACTATAGACTATGTAAAGTCAAAGGATAATATGTCGGATCCACTTACAAAAGGCCTATCTAGAGAAGGAGTAGAAAGGGCATCCAAGGGATTGGGTTTAAGGCCTACGACGAGTCAGCATGGCGGTAACTCTACCTACCAGATTAGAGATCCCAAGAGGTAGGTTCAAGGAGATCAAACAAAGTTGTGTCTGACAGGTTCAATATTGTCAATTACCCAACCCATTCTCATGATGTAGATAATGTATAGTAAACAAGGATAAGACTTAAGGTGAAAAGTCTTTTAATGATTATCTAAATTTGGCAGATTTGATCAAATAGTTTAATTATAGGATTGAACGTTTAGAAATCACCTATGTGTGGGCGAAGTGGAAGCCGCTTCAAAGAGAATGTTAGTAAAGGCCTATTCTCTAATCTCTCATGAAAATCGGGACGTGTTCATGGCTGAAAATAACAAAACCATAAGAACTATAAATGGTAAAAGGATGGTTGTGTGATATGTGTTGTCTAGGTGTACATTAAAGCTCGACGGTTCAAAGATATCAAATCTACCGATTGAATGAGTTCATCAGATGCATGTTCACTATGAAAAATTCAAAGGAAAACCCACTTATCCAGATGCAATCAGTCTTTGCTTGATGATCACATACTTGTCCGTAAAAGTTTTACGAAAAATAGTCATTCCCCATTCATATGGGAAATTTTTGGGTTCATAGTAATGAAAGCGTGTTGAATGGAAAATAGAGAAATCAAGTGGAAGAGAAAAAATTGAGTTAACACCAAAAATGAAAAGTGTACTCAATTTTGGCAAGTTTACTCTTTCTCCCACATTGGTGGAAGAAGAGAACTTTTTGGTGTTTATATTGTGAAACACTTACTCCACATGGTAAGTGAGGCAAGGAAACAGAGATGCCTTGCTCCGTCGCCGTCGTCACTCACTGGCCTCGGCTTTGGATTTGAATTTGGATTTGGATTTGGATTTGTCAAATGATCGATCGATGAGATCTTTCTTTTTGTACAAATTTTATTTGACGAAAATAATAATCCAGAATGAATCAGTAATACTCCATTAATAAATACATGCATGCAGTAACAATAACAGATGTAATGTTTGACCTGAAATGGTGCCACTGTTTCAACGAATCGTTGCACTATTTCGCGAACTGGTGCACTGCTTCTGTGTTTCTATTTCTGAATTGGTGCAGATTTTCAAAACAATGTTTCCTGAACTGATACATTGGTTCGAACATATGCAACTCTTCAACGAAGTGATGCACTATTTCGAATCAGTGCACTATTCACGAAATAGTGTACTGTTTCAGAAAATTACTCATTGGTTTAAGTGAATAGACATGCATTTTCAGGAAAAGTCACACACCTCTAATATGAACCAATGCCACCTTTTCAAAAGGGCATCTAGCGGCTATTTCATCCACAGGTTTATGAGATAGAAAATACAAAAATTTTCAGATTACAAACTTCTTCTTCTTGTCTTAAAAATACTCTAAGTGTGACATTCTAACTGTGAGTGTGTTCGAAGAATCCACCTATTTGAGGTACCACTATAGTCGGATTGAAGACCATTTTATCCTGGGAGAAATATTCCATAACCTCGGGTACAGTGAGGGGAATTATTCCTTAAGGAAAATTTGTGAATTCGGACGACTTGGCCTTAACCATTTCTGTTTCATCTTTATTTTCTGAAAAATAATTATATCTATTGAAAAGGTCATTTTGATCTTGTGTTGGGGGTATTTAATACTTCACTGTGTTCTTGTTCATACTTGAACTTGAGTTGATGTTGTTGTTGCAATATACAGATTTAGCATACCCGAATATATTGTAGAAATAACAATATATACCATGAAATTTTTTGGCAAAAAATGTTCATCTGATCACCCATGACACAAGGTACCTCCGCCCATGGATAATGCGCATCTTTCCAACAATGAGGAAAGTCAATTTCTCTTTTTGGCATAAATTAATTTCACGGAGAAAATATTTATTTTCAACTACCAAACCCATGAGAGAAAAGTTAGAAAATCCTATTTTGGCGAATTCAATATTTTTATATAAATGACCTTCCCTAGGTATGAAGGGCATGGAAAGGTTACGATGCCAACAAACCTCCTTCGTTCTAGAATGTACAATCAGTAAATAGGTGCTTAGCATCTTCCAAGATATAATCTTCACATAAACAACAGTCAGGTGTGTCATAATGCACTCCCATGCCACAATATTTGTCTTTTATCAAAAGTTTCTCCTATGCAACTAACGATAAAATGAATCTGTACTTAGGTAGAGCACCTCCAGTCCATATCAGTGCAGCTGTACAGTCCTTAGGAGCAGTCTCTAGCATTGCTAAATATCCTTTAGTAGAAGAGTACTTGTCATTTTCTGTTAGACAATACTTCCCATCTCTATATCATTCTTCCAATTTTAGCTTGAGCTAGTGTAGATTTCTCCAATGCCAGCTACTGCATGTCTACTGAGGGTGTACATATCTAAAATTCTTCCATATTCTTCATATTAATGCTTTGAATCTATTTTACCTACATAATATGCTTTTTCCATGATAAACCAAATGATGTTCCACGTCCTACAACTTCTAATGTTTTCAACCAAATAGGTTTCCCTACTAGGAAGATGTTCCACATCCTGCAACTTTTGATATTTAGCCCTTCTTGACTTTTTGGCTTTCATATTTTCTCCCAAAAAATCAAGTGAATCTTCTTCTCCTCATGACTACCCCAAAGGAAACCCCTACACATTTTATCCACCTCATGGAGAACATCTTAGTGACGTATAAATACCAAACCCTAGAACTTGTGTATGGAGAAAAGGAATAACTAGATTATCTGAAGTCTTCCTGCATATGCCAAGTGCCTTGTAGAGGCTGCTCTAATTTTGCTAGTAATTTTTAAGCATAATTGGTCACATTCTATTTTGACCACTTTTTGGGTGATAAGGGCAATCTCAACTATTTTATGGGGAAAGCACCAAAAGTAAAATAAGTAAGAGTCAACAGGTTCTTCTTAAGCTCATCCTTAACTCATGCAAGGAAAATATTAGACTTGTCAATGTTAGCCACTAGACTTGTGGTGTTTGCGAAGTGTTGTGGAGCTTCCATAATTTTCCTAATTAAGGCCTTATTACCCTTGCAACAAATTACAGTTATCAACAAAAGTTAAATGTGGAGGGATGGCCTTGGCTCAGCGGTAAGCTTGCTTATCGTGGTGTGCTAGGGTCGGGGGTTCGAAATGCCCCTCCAGCGAAGCTGGGGTGAGGGCGCGTAGGTCAGGCCCGGAGTGATCCCCCCTCCCCGACACCTACGAAGTAGGTATGAACTGGGTCATCCCTTTTTTTTTTAACAAAATTAAATGTTCCACCTTCTGTTCTTTGCACATGTGTGGAATTTAAAATCAAGCAATCTACTTATTTTATGCAATACCCCTTAAACAAAGGTTAGTGGGGGATATAATATCTCCTTATATCAACCCCCTTCTACCCTCAAAATAGTCATAACTATCACCATTTACTTTGACGGAAAAATATACGGTAGTCACACACAACATGATCAACTGCCTAAATCTCTCTGGAAATCCATATCCCCTCAACTTCTCTAGGAACTCACATCTAATCATATAATATGCTTTCCTTAAGTCTATCTTCATTAAATATCTGGGTGATATTTTTCTATTGTTGTCCCTCAATAGGTCATGACATATAAACACATTGTACATCAAAGGCCTGTTTGCATAAAAGTTGCCTCAGTTTCACTGACTAGAGAAGGTAATACCTCTTTCAACCTCTTGCATAGTATCTTAGATACATATTTGTAGACCACATTGTAGTATGCAAAGCGTCTAAACTGTCTGGGATTATCAATATTAACCACCTTGGGAATTAGGGTGATACTTGTAGCATTAAGTTTCTGCAACAACTTACTAGTTTTAAATATTTCAAGCACAACATGAATAACTTGGTCACCTATTATAGATCCAAGTGTCCCCGAAGAACCCACTCCCATATCTATCCGGTCTTGGACTCTTGTTTTGTTTAGTTCTAAATATAGCTTCTTCCATATCCTTTCTAGTGAAACCCTTCAAAAACCCCACTTGTTGTTCTATAATTAAAGAATATCCATATGTGAGAAATTCATAATGAGAATTTTCCTTGGACCCCAGTTTCTCCCAAAAATTGTTTGTAGTACCTCATAAAGACACTAGCAACATCATTAGGATCAGGCACTATATTGTTGGTTTTTATCTTGAATTTTCAAGACTGTTTGCATCAATATCTTCTGCTTCAACTCTGAGTGGAAATACTTTGTGTTGTCTTCTCTCAGCTCAACCACGTAGCTTTACTATTCTGCATTAGTAATAATTCAGCCATATAATTTGATCTTCTATACTTTCTGCTTAAAACCCTTTCTTCCTGCTATAATTGTTGGTCAAGTGGCATAATATTTAGCCTTATTTGACATTCTTTGTGTTTCTTTTTGTCCTCATTTACCTCAATTACTATATTACTGAAGTGAAGAGAGTGCAAACCTCTTAGTTGATGCTTCACCTGCTTAATTTAGGTGGTAACCTGATACATTGTGCATCTATTTGTATACCACAGTCATTTATTTTACACCATTATAGAAAAACTAGGTTGCATAATCCAATAATTGCAATAGGTAAATGCTTTTCTTCTTCTTCTTCTCCACTTCTGTGCAATCTGTGTCACATATGCAGGGATGTGGTCAGTAATACCCTCAACCAAGTAACTCACTGTACATGCTGGGATGTTGTCCATTCACTCTTCAATTGCAAAAGTCCAATCCAACTTTGAGTATATTTCGTTGGTGCCATAGTTATGATTACAAGTGTAGGTACAACCTATCTTTGGAAGCTTTGTCAAACCACAGTTGTCTAGACTAACTTAAAAGTCTTTACTTTTGGTGAAGTTACAAGGTTGCCTCCAATTCGATCCCCCCAAGTATAACAGTACAGTAAAGTCATCTATCACAATCCAAGGCATACTAACCCCTTGAAACTAATCAAGATATAGTTCCATAGTTCTTGCCTTTCATTTATCTCATTGTAACCATATAAAATAGTGATCATGTACTTAATCTGCAGGGATACATATTCCGCCAAGCATGTTAAGGCCTTTATGACAAAAAGACTCTTTATCCAAACTATTTTGTCAAATACCCACAAGTTTTAAATCCTTTGCCAAATACCCACTTAATTCCACCTCACCACCAACTTTTCCAACTTAACAATTTCAGCCACAACCTTTATAATAATTCACTTTAATCCAATACTTCCAACTTAATAAATTCACCCACAAGTTTCTAATAATATACTTCAACACACTCCATCATCCACCACTATATATATAAAAATAATATCTAGGTTTCCAAAAATATTAAAAAAATAATTTCAAAAGCTAAAAATAGAAAGTGGTTATTTTTCCCACCAAAAAGCTCCGATTCCGGCTACTTTTCCGGCGCTATTTTCCGACGATCAGCTGTAAATTGTCCATTGCATCCATTGTTACCCCATTTGTTTCCTATCTTCTCAAACACACTTTCCACTATTGTTAAAAAGCTTTAAATCACTCACATTACTCAAAACCACTTTAGAAAGTGCATTACAGCAGCTCAGGCTACTCCAAGTTCATTTATTTATTCCATAAACCCAACAATTATTGATTACACGTAATATTTGCAATTTCAAGTATTTGTACGGAAATCTACGCAGTCATTGACCTGTCCTCGCCAGTCATCGACCGTGCATACAATACGACATAGACCATAAGTATAATCTACTATCGATCGAAGCTTAATTCTAGGATGTCCATTGCAGAATTTGTTCTGGTTTCTGGTGATTTCATGGGAGAATGGGTGGAGACTTCAAAATGCTAGAAATGGAGATCATTTACCAAGGTGGCAATTCCCATTTCTGTTCTCCATAACAGTTCGTACGATGAATTTGTTGCAAGTGTAATGCAGAGCGAGGATCTAGATTATGCACTGAGCGACGTGGTGATTAGTTATGTAATGTATTCGAGGGAAAAGGTGAATCCTACGATCATAAATAGCGATGTATGTGTGCTGACGTACATAATAGATACTGATGCAGATGGATTTAGGCCAATTTTGAGGATAAATGTGGTTGAGACGTCCTTTGAAGGACCGCTGAATTCATCAGCACCCCCACCGCGGTGCTCGACAGTCGAGATGATTTGATCTACGACGATTTGAATGATTACGAGAACGATGTCGATGATACAATTAATATGAAAGATTATTCTATGCATATGGAAGACTTTTCATCAGACTCGCAAAATGATGAAGAAGACCATGAAATGGAATCATAAGCAGGACACTCCTTCACCGATAGAACCAATTTTTACCGTGGTCAAACATTCGCCGATTAAAAAGTGTTGAAAATGCAACTACATGCAGCAGTGGTGAGGCAGTCTTTTGATTATTATATGGAGAAGAGCTGCACGAAATTAATTAAGGCACAATGCTTATCTCATGGTTGTGGCTGGCTGTTGCGGGCAAAAAAGTACGATACCTCAGATATATTTTGCATATACAAGTATGTCGGGATGCACACGTGCGGCGTTGAAAATACCACCAGCAGGCATAAAAATTCTCATCCGAATTGATTGCTTCAGTATGCGTAAATCATTTTCGGGATAGTAAGGGTCCAAGCATAAGAGAAATTCAAAGAATTGTATTTAAGGAGATGCGTTGCAACGCAAGCTATTGGATGTGTTGGAAAGGAAGTGTAATTGCGAAGAGCATCATTCGCGGGACACCGGAGCACGAATATGCTTGTTTGCCGGCTTTTTCCCACATGGTGGAGTTATTGAATCCCGGGTCTTCTTACTCTATCATGGTAAACCAGATGGATGGATCGTTCGTTTACTACTTCTTAGCATTCAAAGCTTGCATACGAGGATATGACCATATGAGAAAGGTAATTTTCGTCGATGGCACATATTTGTATGGTAAGTACGGGGGCGTTCTGCTGAGCGCCATTGCACAGGACACCGAAAATCATATATTTCTGATTGTCTTTTGTGTCGTTGATAAAGAGAATGATGCTTCTTGAACCTTCTTCTTCCAGAAGCTGAAGTCTATCATAGAAGATGAACCAAATCTATGCGTCATCTTCGACAGGCACATTATCATCGCCAATGCCTTCTCCTGTGTATACAGTCGTGCACATCACGGACTTTACATGAGGTACCTCGCTGAAAATCTTTGCATAAATCAACACTGCGGAGAACATCTTTATCTATTCTACGCCGTGGCAAAGGCTTATTCCTTTGATTAGTTTAGCGATAATTATGTGGAATTAAAGAGTAAATGCCCCGAGGAAGCTCATGTCCTTGAAAATGTGCTTGGTTTTAAAAATAGAGTAGAGCACACTTTCCAGGCAATAGGTACGACGTGATAACCACAAACATCGCCGAGTCGCTCAACTCGATTTTGATAGATGAACGGGAGTACCCCATGTCATACATATTCAATTCAATTGCTAAAAAATTTGGTGAAAAATTTAGGGAGCGGCATGCATTTATCGGTGGTAAAGAGAACATATTTGTGCCTTCTGCAGAAAGGATGCTAAGGGATAATAAGAATGTGAGCGATTCCTTGTATGTGGGTAATCCAAACGGGGTTATAGATGAGTATACAGTGTTCGGCAATAGCGTTACTGCCAAGTTCAATCTCTTGGAGAGGAGCTGTTCTTGTCGGAAATTTTACTTGGTGAAAAAATCGTGCGAACACATGATGGCAGCTTTGCGACCAAAGTATGGCGATGGCAAAAATTATGGTAACTCCATCTATGACTACTCTTCGCCACTTTATAAAGTTGAAAGTTACCTCCTCGCATACTCGAAAGCAATTAATGTGGTCCCTCGGGAGGCTGAATGGACTATGCCACAAGAATTGGTAGACACCAAAATTTCTCCACCCCCCTACGATCCCAAACTCGGAAGGAAGAAAGTCAAATGCACTAAGGGCGTCAGTGAGACATTCAAGTCCAAAAGGAGGAATAGGTGTTCAATATGCAAGAAATCCAGACACAAAAGAACCACGTGTAGAATGGGCATCAAATTATAAATAGGCTTTTTTTTAGCTTCAGTTGTAAAGATACTATTTTGGGGGATAAATTTGCATTTCTGTAGATTTTAACGTTCATTTATTGTCGATCTAAAGCTTTGTCTGCGATAGACTATCTATAGTCTACGGTATATATAATATATGGTCTATAAAATATTATGTATTGATTATATTATTGCTGATCTAACATGTTGTGTTGGTCATTTTCCCGGCTTATCTCTCCAATCAATGTAATCTCGTTCCCATTTATTAAAAAGTTGCACAAAACGTCTCTTTACAAGGAAAAAAAGTTGGTATACATGTACGAAATATTTTCTCTTATCAGACATGTTGACCTACCATTGGGTAGATATATGAACGGACGCAATCTACAGGTCTATAATTACAGGCCCTCTTTCTACGCAACCCTTCAGTTTTCCCTAAACCAAAAATATCAAAAATCGTATCTTCTTCTTCTTCTTCTTCACCCAAATCAAAAAAATGCCTCCAAGAAGGATACCCCTGCACCCCATCAGACGTGTTCCTCTGAGGCACTATGACCTCCTCTTCTTAAGGAATAATTTGGATCGGGTTTTCTATGGGCTGGGTCAAGACCGCATCTACCTGGAGCGGGAGCTCCGTCGAATTGCTCGTTTCTTGAGGGCAATTCTGGAAAGGCTCAAAATGGAAGGCCTGGAATACATCACCCCCCACCATCCCCATAATTTAGTTTAAATGTTTTATGTTAGTATATATTTTTAGTTTTTTTTTGAATTGTTCATTGCTAAAGAAGCTTTCTTTGTAGGATCTTGTTAGAAGAAAGCTTCTTCAATTTTTCCCCTTTTGATGTAAATTTTATTATGTAATGCAATGAACAATTTTAATACAACTATGTTTCAATTTCTTTTAACATTGTGTGTTTGCCATCTTTTTTCTGATCCCTTGTTTGAAAACTCGAATCCAATATGTCTGCCTTTGCAAGTTACAGTATTGTGGCTTGACTAATTTCTTGAAGAGTAAAATCTAATGTTTAGATTTTATACAAATTATTTCGTCGACTATACATATTAGTCGATTGTAGACTGCATGAATCGATGGATCATCGAGTAAATTAAAATAAATAATAATAGATTTTAAAAAAATAATTTAATTTTAAAAGATTTAAACAGATTATCACATGTTATGTGGCTGGTGGAAGAAAATAATTAAATTAAAAATAATTTAAATAGATAATCACACGTTTTGAGATTATGAACGACAATTATTAAATTAAAAAAAATAGTAACATGTATTTTGGGCTGGTAGAAGAAAATAATTAAATATAATATGATTTAAATGGATAATCACATATTTTGTGGCTGGTGAAAGAAAATAATTTAATTAAAAAGAATTTAAATAGATGATGTTGGATTGGTGGTGACACTTAATAGACCATCGTATATCATGCACTATGTCCTCCATAGATCAGTCTGGTATATCGTAGACTTTCACGTTTATTATTGTATCAATTGATATCATTATTATGCGTAAACCATGGCAATCTATGTACACAGTTATAGACCATCACTTGGATGTAGTTAAAAAATAATTAAATAAATAATAAATAAATGTGGTATGGATTTCTACACATATTAGAGCTTAGACAAATTAGGGAGGGTGAATTAAGAAGTATGTGGATGGGTAGTGGTTGAGAGTAAACAAGTCACATAATCATATTAGAGCTTAGACAAATTAGGGAGGGTGAATTAAGAAGTGTGTGGATGGGTAGTGGTTGAATGCTCAATATTGTAAGAGTAATGTTTCTCAAAGCACAAGTATGTATTGAGGATGATAAATGTTTTACCACTATCAATTGCACACACTCTTTTGATTTAGGGGTGGTGATGAAAGAAATATGTGGAATGTGTAGGCATCAAATACAATACATATCCTATATACATACTTATGCTTTGTTTAAACGTTACTCTTACGATATTGAGCATTCAACCACTACCCATCCACACACTTCTTAATTCACCCTCCTTAATTTGTCTAAGCTCTAATATGATTATGTAACTTTTTACACTCCTTCACATGTGTAGAAATCCACACCACATTTATTTATAATTTATTTAATCATTTTTAACTACATCCAAGTGATGGTCTATAACCTTGTCAATAGATCATCGTGGTCTACGCATAATCATGATTTTAGTCGATGCAATAATAAACGTTTAAGTCTACGATAGACTATACTAATTGATGGATGACATAGTTCATGATCTACGACGGTCTATTAAGTGTCATAACCAGTCCAAGATCATCTATTTAAATCATTTTTAATGCAATTGTTTTCTTCCACCGGCCCCAAAACATGTGATTATCCATTTAAATCATATTATATTTAATTATTTTCTTCCACCAGCCCCAAAACATGTTACTATTATCTATTTATTTATTTTTTTAATTTAATTATTCATTTTTTAACTACCTCCACGTGATGGTCTATAAATGTGTACATAGATCACGGTAGTCTACACATAATCAGGATATCAGTCGATGCACTAATAAAGGTGTAAGTCTATGGTAAACCATACAAATCGATAGATGACATAGGTCATGATCTACGATAGTCTATTTACTGTCACCACCAGTTCAAAAGAGAAAAAATACTTTTCCAACGGTAAAAAATGGCTACTTTTCTAAGCCATCAGTGTGAACACTTTGTTTTTACTTCATATATAAGGTGTACATCCCTCCTTATTTTATTTCATCAACTTTATTTTATTTTTAAAAATTCTACAATGTCGCAAGCATCTCAATCATCCAATTCTAAAAATACTCTAATTTGTCATTGTGGGAATGCAGCTGTCTTGGGGACGTCACGCACGGATTCAAATCTAGGTCGCAAATTTTATAATTGTGCAATTGCAAAGGTGACAAAATTTAATCTACTACAAAGGCTCCAACAATGCGAAGAAAAAAAAGATTTTCTCATGAATTTGTTCAAAAAAGCCGAAGAACAGAGGGGTCACTTTAAACTATTGCTACATAACACCCAAATAGAGAGGGATCAACTAAAATAAAAATTGATTTTGGCCAAAGAAAGAGAGAATGTCCTAAAAATAATGTTATGTGCTATAATGCTAGTATTCATTCTTTGAAAAAGTGTAGCATGGATGTAGTGATATTGAATAAATAATAATAGTTCTACTTTTGGATAATGTTAAATACTATTTTTGATAGAACCATAGTCACTTAAACAACACGTCAGCTTAAATTCAACCAGCAGGATAATGATAGACTATGCATACGGTATATGGAATATTAAGTATGCATTCTATGATATCAAGCATACAATGTACCAACTATGACCACACCCTGCATATTTAAATTTCATGCCACAAATCAGTTTGATAAAAATAGATTCAGCTCAGAATCATAACAAGTTTCATAAAATAAAAGAATAATTGTCATATCCTACCACCAGATCCTTCAAAATTCATATTTGTGAAATAAAAAAAAATTATCATATCATAACAACTTATCCTTTAACAACAAATTAAACATCTTAGCATTTAAATGTCTTTTTCCCTAAGTTCCTCATCAACACAAGTGTTACTGTTGATTTCATCAACAATGTTCGTGACCACATCTATTTGGACAGCTTCAACTTCTTTTTTCTCAACAATTGTAGTTGCTTCTTCATTCTCACCTTTTTCTCCTTCCTTTTCAGCATCTGCATCAGCTGCTGCTGCTTCAGTTTCCTGTTCTTCCACACCTCATCTTCAACAACTGTTTCTTCTTCAGCTTCTTCTTTTCGTTCACCTGCTGCTTCTTGCTCAACTTCTTCTTTGTCAGGTTTGTCAGCTTCTTCTTCAATAATTTTTCCTTTTTCCATGCCTACTTGTTCATCTGTTGCCTTTTCTTCTTCTTCTTCTTCTTCTTCTTCTGCTGCTGCTGCTGCTTCTGCTGTTGCTGCTGCTGCTACTTTTCCGCCTTCTTCTTGGCTCTTATCTTCTTCACCATCCTTTTTTTCTTCTTATTTTTCCTCTTCTGCCACAACAGCGGCCAACTCATCCATTTTGCTCTTTTTTTCTCCTTCTTCATTCCTCTCCGATTCATACACATGCACTATTTCATAATATTACAAAGTGTTACTGATATTTAAAGCTGAATATTCATTAAAAACATCAATTAATTAATGAAGTTACCTCGCTCATGTTGTCGCTCATTATTTTCCTTTTTCTTCATTCTTTTCTCTTTGATATAAGCAGCAATATCTAACACCGCTTCCTCGAGCGCAGCCACACGCTTATGAAGATCCCCGGGGATGAGGCTCCCGCTGTATCTTTGGAGGTTCTCAGAGAATCATCATCACCAATGAGTACTCCAACGGGGTTACCACCTAAATCCCCATCATCATCATTGTCCTCATTTGAAGTGAGAACAGTCACCCCTTCTAACTCTTTCTTTAAGCCATCGAGGACATTATTCTTTACCTCATCCCTATATGGCTCAAACATAATCATGTAATCTATCTTCGTCTCATGAATAGTAGAGATGATGTACGGGTACACGTTCTACCAAATATCAATTACATAACATTCGATAAAACGGTACTATTATTGCATTATAAAAAATAAGTTCATACCTCGGTAACTTTTCCTTTATACTTGAATGGATTGCCTTCGATTATCTTGTTGTTTTTCAAAGTGTGCCATCTGAGGATGCGGGGGATGGGGAAGGACTCATCCATTGATTTTCCAGAAAAATCTCCAAAATGAGGAAAAGCCTCATAGATCCAAATCTGTAAGCAGTATAGCAGTGAAAAAAATAACTATGAGTCTATGACATAGTATAAATAAAATGATAATCTACGATAAACTCACTAAAGGGTTTGTGGTAGATACCATGAATGCCCAGGGAAATCCGAATAGAGCATAGGATGCCTTCTGCTTCTCATCAAATACTTCCTTCTGCTTTTTCAGGTCACTTTTCTTCTTCAGATAGTCCATGGTCAGTTGAAATGTATTTTTCCCCTATGGATACTTCTTGAAGAAACTCAAAGAGTCGACCATTCGAATCAGTTTTGTGTCGAAAACCTTCGTCAAATCTTTCGCAAGCAATATGGTGTGCAAGAACCACAGTAGACAACACTTGAACTTCTAGTCCTCGTTCAGCTTATTCGCTCTGATCAGATGTAATAAGTTGTCCACCGTGATGTTTTTGTTTTTTGTCACATTAAAACAAAAATTGTCCCCTTTTGCTAACACCTTCTTTATTTTTTATTCATTGGGGTATGATGAGCAGTTCAACCCCGTGATCAAACAAAACTCTTTCAAGCCAAAACAAGATGGCTTATTGCTAATGCAAAACCACATCTCATGACATATTTTATCGTTCTTAACGTGTCGCAACAACAAATAATGGACAACTGCCCATTGAACTTGAGATGTTCCGACAGGTTTCTCAGGTGTCCAAAACTGCTTGAATATTTTCTTCAATTCTTGGTCGACAAGAATTTTCTTAAATTCTCAATAAGCATCCATTCTTGATCTGATCAATATCTTTGCCGAAAAAGATCCGACCTCATCAATTGTCGTTCAAAGGTCATACCGCTCCACGAAAATACACCTTGAAAGATATGGAACGGAGAACGAATTATTATCCCCATCATCACTATTACTCCCACTTCTCTCGCACTCTTCACTGTCACCGCTAACACTCCGCTTGGCAACATCTTTACTAGAATCGACGTAGTTGCTTATCTCTTTTAACTCCGAATCTGATTCGAACACCGACTCTTTAATTTTCTTTCTTTTTGACACTTTTTCAATTGCCGCAGCTCTTCTTTTTCTACTACTACCAGTGGTATCATCTTTCTATTTAGGAATAATATTTTTTTACCCATTTTTAACACAGTCTACACCTAAAGAACAAATCTCCCATTTTTAGTTCATAGACCACAAGTCTATCAACAGAAATAACTCAATGATCAAATGAAACCCCCTCCCCCCCAAAAAAAAAAAATTAACAAACACCCCACCATTAAACAGTTCACTACACAAACATACAATAATTAAACCAAAATCGAACATGCAAAATATCAAAGCACAACAATTGCTAAAAATCAAACTAGTGCACCTAATCAAACTAATTAGCTATTAATATTTCAATTTTCACTATTTCAACAATCATGTTTTAAAAGAATTTCATACGTCTAAAAATTAAAATATATTTAGGGCATTCTCATTTCATAGACCACGGGTCTACGAATAAACGCGGGTCTACGGACAAAAACAGGACGTTGTTCAAATCAAAATGCCAAAATAACTCTTTAAACAATAATTATACCACCTTTCAACACTTCGTTGCGAAAAAAAACATGATTAAATCAAAACACCAAATTTGAAAAAACAAATCCTACATCACTACCAATCGATTAGAAAAAATAAAAACCATTTAAATGGATCTAGAAATGATCGAAACTCAATTTTAACTAACCTTGCAAAGCAACAACGCCCCCTTAGCAGTTGCAGATGAAGAACATACAAAAATGGCATTTTTGGGAGAAGTTGTTTGAAAACGGGAGTTAGGAATTGTAGAGGAGAGTCAGAGAGGTTTCTTTTGGATATTGGAATAAGTGGAGAGGGTTAGGTGTATTATATTAAATTTGTAAAGTTGTATAAATGATGAATTGGTCCCTTGGCCCATGTGTGGGCCCCACTTTTTTCACTTTTTACACCCTAAACCTAAAAAGTAAATCAAAAAGAAATTAAGTGGGTATTTGGCAAAATAATTTTTCAAAAGTTCTACTTTGCCAATTATTCCCATGTTAAGGCCTGGGAGATTTCACTTTGTCCAGCCACTTTATAGATGCCTCCTTCTATAGCAGCCATATTATCCCATTACAATGGGAGGCATGATTATTATAATAACTTTTACCTCCAAACAATTTATTAGCCACCAATTTGATTCTATTGATCTTTATTTTAGTCTTTGTAAGACCAACTATATCTACATTTAAATCACCACAAAGGAGTTTAACCTTTTTTGTATAGATAGGCCATTGAGGCCTCTCGCATTCCAACAAAGTAGCTAAACCATCCCTCCAAGGGACAATATCCTTCCCTTCCCCTTTTATGGTTGCTACTCCTGGCCTAATATACTAATTCATCACTTTATTAAGACTTTAAAATAATTGGTATTTTTAACATGTACAAAAAGGCATTTTTTTTATTATTTATCCTTATCATGAATTACTTATTTTCTAAATCATTTTTTTAAATCTAATACTCCCCCCATATCTTTTTTCTAATGAAAAGTTGGCTTATTAGGCTATTTATTAAAAAATAAACGAGGTTCAATATTTAGGTATAATCCAAAAAGTGACCTAACACGAAAAGAGAAATAGGAAATAAATAAACAAAAAGAAAAAGCAACAAAGGAAAGGTCACAAATGCTCTGGACCATTCCAACAAGTTGGTCCTTTGTTGACTCCAAGCTTCTCCATGGTCGGAGAAGTTGACCTTTTCAATGAAGGTACTAGTGAGAAAAGCTTAGAACATAGTTCAAACACCTCCAATATAGAGATATATATATCGAAATAGATTCAAGTTTGGATGGATTTCACTGAAGACGCTCAAAAACTCTCATAATTACCATGAAATTAGGTCCTTGGAAGACTTCAACTCGAATTGATCAGATCTACACCACAAAATAAAGTTAAGTGAACAAAAATTTCTCCTCTATTATCTTTGTGCACCGTTATACTTCAATTTTACTCATCCATGCTCTTTTTAGTAGGTTGATCTCCAAAGAAGCTGATACTGCCACATAAGGACACAAATGAGTTCCATCTCATCATAACCAATCTAATACAATTTACATCCACTCATGCAAGTCTGCATGTACTGATTTTTCCTTTTCAGTGTTTCCTTGTTCTTGATATTTGATCTTTATCATTTATGTCTTGTGTTATTTTTGTGTGTTTCAATTAGGCTTGTGTATTAAAACCCTGTTATGAATGTTTCTAATTCTAAGATTAGAGATTCGTGTTTTATATAAGTTTAATATTGCTTTCCCTTTTGATGATAAATTTTGGAAAACTAAATTGATGATATCTGTTGTGCCTACAAAAAGAAAAAAACTAGTTAGCTAAATAATCTGCATGAGTGTTGTAATGACCCTTTGGAAATTTTTCATATGTCCACTTATTTTTCCATTAGATATTTTCTATAACTTTCCCAAGTTATTTATGACTTGCTGAAACTAACAATTCGGTTATCAGTCAGTTCGTTTGTTTTTTAGAGCTAATTTTTTTTGATGTCTTCGGTGGTTTCAAATGGTCATTGAGTGAAAACTTCAGCTAAACAACCTTGAATGAAATTTTTGACTATTCTAAAATCTTTAGAATGTCTATTTTAGGCTAGGTAGAACTTTGGTTCGGGTCTCGAGACACCTAATCTTATTTTGACCCATTGGTTAGAAAACTAAGAAAATAAAATATGGGTGTAGGTCCTACATTTGATCGAAACAAACTTGGATGGAAAATTCAAGTGTTCAATTGCATTTGGAATATTGAATTTAGTATGGTTACATAGTTTGTTTGCATATACGAGATTCCAAAAAAATCTCGAGCACCCAGTCAAGCACATTTTGGACATGAAAAATTTGGTGCACCAGGTTTCAAAAATAAAAATTTTGTAAGTGGGCCCGACATGAGGTTTTTGCGTGATTTTTGGACCCAAAGTACAATGGTGCAATATGAGTATCATTATTATTATATTTATGAGTAATATGTGTTTATAATAGATTGGCATCTTTTGGAGGCTTCTTGGAAGGGAAAAATGGTGCTTTTCGTTGAGCTTTCTTCGGCGTTGAAGTAGGCTAGGTTTACCCCTTGTTAGATTGAGCTATTTCATAGTATTCTTATGATATTGTGTTGGATTTAATATTTGGATTTATTAAATGCAAGACTTGGGTTAGTTAGACCATTTAAGCTAATTTGAAGTCATAGAGTTGAAACACTTGACTTGTTTTCTTATGCCTTAGGTGAATTGGAATTCATTACTTATGTTTAGCATGAGAATGCCTTAGATTGCTCAAATTAAGTAAAATTCTATAGTTACTCATGCTTAGGGTAAGTTGGCCTTAGTTGCTTACACTAATGAAGGTTTCCTTAGTTTCCATTGATTTAATTGAAGTGTTTGAGAAAAATCTCTACCTTAGGGCTAATTGTGGCTTGCTATAATTCTAAGAATGGATTTAGATACCTTAGCCTAGTCCGGCATAGAATTTTACTTAGAATATGTTTTGGGGATTTAGAAGTGGTTACTCAGGCCCACCTTAAGTCAAGATTGATGATTAGTTCTCTTGAACCCTTATATGCTTATTAAATACCTAGAGAATGCCCATAGTCGTAACAGGTGCTTAGAACCACAAGTTATCCCAAGCTACCTCATGTAATGGCATGATACTTAAACAACTGATTTGAAATGTATGTACAAGCTAAATTTGTGGAACAGAAGTATAATCATGAGAAAATCTGAATGAATGTAATACTCATAAAGTTTACAACATTCTTGGGAAGAGGAAGGGTTTCTACGTGAGTTATTTTGATCATAATGGTAAAATATGCACTTTTGGGGATTTAATCCATCACTTGGGTGCTTGGGGGTAAGGGGAAATGACTAAAATTCCCCTTGGGTTGTTACTTATGACTGCTAAACATATCCTCTATGTCGCAGAGGCTAACATAGGGCCTAAAGTCTGCGTCGTGGAGCTATAGTGGACCCTTACTGTTTCTCACAAAAATGGTCATAACATTTCGCTCGAGTATTGTATTAAGGAGAAATTGGTATCATTGGAAAGCTAATTAAATTTTCTATAATTTTGGTGGGTCTTTAGATGTAGAATTTCACATATGTAAAAAGTTATACACGTTCAAATTTGACCCTTGTAGAATCAAATACAAAAATTTGGCCAAATCAAAGGCTCAAAGCTCAACTTTACTCTAAGTGAATCCTGTGAATATTTTTCACCTATTAAGTACTCTTCACACTAGGATAATTATAATGACACATGTATTTAAATACAAATCATGGGATTAGAGTTTTACACACATAGGAATGACATTTTAATGTCTAGCCCGAAAATGTGGGGTGTTATAGATGATTATGGTAATAATGAAATTAGAAGTAATGTTCATATACTAATGGATTAGACTACCACTTTAGGTATTATGACATAAGAACCATGTTACGATAAATTATTAGTTAAGCTTATGATGAGCTACTAAATTATGTTATTGATTCGACTATTGTTTGGGCTATTAATATATTATTGAATAAGCCCTTGATTATCATATTGGTGATTAATCCATTGATTTTCCTATGAATAATCTAAAGTTTATGCCATATTTTAGGTATTGATTATGCTAATGATTTGCCCTTAGTTAGAATCTTGATAATTTATTGCCTATACTTTGATAAAGCATATTGATATGTTATGAATTACGCTAAAGAGCATACTTATTGATTATATCATTATCATGCCATTGATTATGCCAAATATTGTGCGTATTTAATATATTGGAAATCATGCTATTATGCTAGAATTCATGATTTAGATTATGATTACTGATCATATTAAAATATTTTATTCATAGTTATATTGTTAAATACTCTCATGATTATTCTTTTGGTCATATTGATGATGGTATATATCCGATTCAATTTTGGAGGATGATTATGATGCTATATGGATACCTGGCAAGGCCGAAGAGTGATTATGATAATATATTGATACCTGACAAGTCGAGAGGATGATTATGATGATATGTTGATACCCATCAAGGATGGAGGATGATTATGATAATATTTTGATACCCTTCAAGGCCAGAGGATAATTATGATGATATTGATACCCAACAAGGTAGGAGGATGATTATATTAACATGCCTATGTGTACATCTACTAGTTTAAGTTCATCTAAGCCCTATGTATGTCTATTATATAAAGATGCTAGTTATAGCCCAAAAGTGACAAAAATAATAATTAGTGGACTTGTGAGTATTAGTAATAATTGTTGATTAGTGATAAATAATTATAAAGTTGTATAGTTAATGATTAGTTATAAATAAGGATTAGTGATAAATATTTACAAGATGGTATAGTTGATAATTAATGATATATAAGGATTAGTGATGGATATTCTTAAGTGACTAATCATAACTAGTTGATAAATGAGGTTTATTTGGCAAAGGATGATTAGTTAATAAATGATGTTAGTTGATAAATAATGGTTATCTAATAAATGGTGAGTGGTGGATATGAGGTGAATAGTTGCTAAATAATGAATGGAGGTTATATGATGACTAGTAATCAAATTATTTTTGGTCAATGAGAGATGGTTAGCTAATAAATAGTCACTAATGAGTATCAGTGATAAGGTTGTTAAACAATAGTAGTATTATGGAATGCGGGTGCATTGTTAAATGCTGGTAAAACGTGAAATATAGGTAAATGGCCGATTAATGATAATTGTGGAATGATGGTTAAAAGATGGTGAAGGTTAGTTATAATGTTGGTTGATTGATTTATTCTATTCTTGAGTGTACTCTACAGGCGTATGGGAGTCTGTGATGAGTTATTTACTTTCCGTACCAATTGGCATTTAGGAGCTAATTCTGTAGTTTGTGATTGCTTGTGTGATTCCTTGTGATGTGTTATTATTCCAATTTATTTACTTATACTATGCGGTGATATTGACATATGTTGATGCCTTGTGCTACATTATTATTTCGGCTAAATTACTTATTATGTATAGCAATATTGGAGATGATTCAGGTTTATTTTTTACCTTGACTTTGTTATGTTATCTTGCATTTTATAATAATTATATCATGATTTAGCTAAGTTGGCCTATGATTCCTACTAAGTACCTATTGTTTTGGTACTCACACTACAGTTCTGTACCTTTTTGGTGCAGATCTAAGTACTAGCTATCACCATTAATCATTGCTCCTTGCAGTGTTGATATTTACGGAGATAGGGAGAGCTCTTGGAGTTTGAGTCACCCATTTTCCTCTATCTTTTATATTCAGTCTTTTGTTATCAAGATACATGTTATTAACTATTCTAGACATTGGAGTTGTATTATCATTAGACGCTCTTGTACTGTCTCTACTAGGTCGTGGGATGGTTTCTTATATTAACTATTTTATGTATTTAGAACCCTTTGCTTCTTTATAAGTTATGCTCTTGAAATCCGCCTATGTTGGGCATTTCCTACCGAATTAACCAATTACATTAGCTCTAGGTTATGGTTTGGTTTACCTACTAGTGAGATTTTGTATGTGCCATCATGACTCATAAATCAAGTCATTACAAATTGGTAGTAGAGCCTAGGTTATACAAGACCAAGTGTCTAGTAGAGTCATGCAGATTAGAACAATGATGTATGTTTCCTATCTTTGAGAGGCTATAGGACATTATTAGGAGTTACTTACTTCTTTTACTCATATTATGCTAAGAGTCTGAGTTGGTTTTTAGAAGTATCCCTTGACTTTATTCTTTTTGAAATGGCCAGGATAGGTGCTATTGCTATACGAGATAAGGGCCCCGAGATCGATCCTAGGATCCTACTCCTATTTGTGGATGACCCAAAGGTCATGGACAACCTAGAGATGTGTCCCCATCTAGGGGATCAGATATGGGTCCTCCATCAGACCCTATTCCCACTCCAGAGTCTGAGATTCTTATGCCCCAGCCAGCGGTGGCTGTAATACCCCAAGTCTGGTACCCCAGACACTACATGGTGCTAACAATCCCAAAAGATCATTAGCTAACCCATGACTGGTACCTGTTGTAAGCTTTGTATAATAGTAATAGTGTAATAACAATATAATTGAATAAATGCGAAAATCTGGCAAAAATTTGCCTAAAGGTTCAAAATTGAATAATACTGAATAAAACAATGTTTGAAAAAGGTATAACAATACAAAAACTAAAAAAAACTATCTAAAATACTCTAGCCTGAAAACCTCTAAAACTGTCTGAAATGCAGAGTTGATGGGACATATCCCCAACTAACTTCGATTACTGAAATAACTAAGTACTACAATAATGAAATAATGAAACAATTTTGTCCTCAAACTATGAGGACTCACCTTTGACTTTGACTGCTAATATCTGAGCTGCAAAGTACGATTGGAATCTAGAGCATCCGGACCTATGGTATAAAACACCATAGCGTAAGAGAAAAGTATATGTTAGTATGTTAGAATGTATTAGTACGCAAAGTGAGGTAAGGATGATCACAAGGGTTAATACGCATGAACTAAAACTGACTGAATAATATGAACATGACTGCATGAGAATACATTCATGAATACATAACTGTAAGTGAATTCATAAGGATTCTGAATACTGAGTTTACTACTAATGTGGATTACTGATAACTGATATAACTGATAACTGAGTGATTGTGTCTGACAGTCTTGATTCTGATGGAACTAGCTGAGTGACTGTAGCTGATAGTCCTGATTTTGTAAAACTATCTAAATTCTTTAATGAAGACTGAAACTGAGACTGTGGGAGGTAATCATCTAACCAACATGCCCCTTCTCTAACTGATTTGGGGTCCAACATGTAATCTCAACTGGAAGGGTGTCAATACCGTGCCATGGGTAAGGAAAAACTATGAGTTAACCCTCTGTTGATAGGGAGCTCTTTCATTAACCCTTTGTTGGCAGGAGAAACTCGAATGAGATATATTAACCCTAGACTCGTAAGGGTATATCTTAACCTACGCTAGCTACGTAGTTTTAGAATGCAAGGATTTTTTCTAAGGATCACACCTTCTGCTGGTAGGTGAGTCCCCATCCTTGGGTTCACTCGATGCTGAATCCTACTCCCAACTGAATAGACAATGGACTGATTTCCTAGTTCGTACTAGGCTTGACTGAGTTGTTACTGATCATACTATTTAACTAAAATGAGCTAAGTGTACTAAGTTTTGTTAACTGACAGAATCTTACTAGGTTCTGTAAACTGACTGAGTTTACCAAGGACTGAACTGACTACTGAACAAGACTGGACTGATATTGAATTTACTGAGTTTTCCTAAGTTTTATAACTGAACTAAAGCACTACTGATCATGACATGACTGAGATTACTTTGTAACTGACATTGGCTCTAGGCACACAACTAAGTTTTCGGGTATTAAATACCCCCAGGACTTGATAGCATGAATACTAATAAGACATGACAACACTTGCATACTTGACAATAGCCAACAACTCACAATACAATCAATGAGGCAATTATCAAGCATTTGAAAGTCATGAACTTGTACATGAATAGGAATGCACATTAGTGTGTCATAATTCATTCACTATGACCTTTCATCAAACGCTTAGCATACATTAACTTGTACATGAATGGGGATTTGATTACTGGACTGAGACTGAGGCTGACATTATATCTGAGACTATAACATTGACTGCAATCGAGATGGTAATGGGGTTGAACATACTGTAAGGCATGAGAGTAGTAGTCATGAGCTACATGACCTAAGTTTGGAGTTCCTATATTCATGAAACATGCTTCGTAACACTGAGTGAACTAGAACTCCTTACGCTGGGAACTGGAAGCGCACATGGTTCTAAGAAAAGTGCATGAACATGGTTCGTGACCATAAGGTAGACATGTAAGGCCTGAGTGGGTACCGTGATAGCTGAAGTACAAAACTTTGTACAGAGGTAAAGATGGGTTAAGCATCATTCCCACCCCTTTGATTTTCTACACATACTGATATTACTACTAAAATCTGAAAGCCTAACTTCCTAATCTATCATAATCGAACAGTTCCTGTATACCCATCGGGCTACGCTAGACTGATCCACTGGGGTGGAGGTTGAGAAAGGTTTTATTACTATTTAGGCTGAATTTAAAGTTAACTGTTATGCAAAAAGTTATGAAAGACAGAGAAACTCCTATATCTAATGAGGCATAATCAGGTAAGTGGGAGGTCTATAATGTACCAATGACCATATCAGGAGAACTTTCCCGATCTTTTATCGACTAAAGTACGTAAAACGTATTTGGGCTCTACCTACTGGCAGCAGTGGAAGTGGTACCCTGCTGATTCGGGTGACCGGACTGAACTGAAGGATGACAGTGCTAACTTTGTAGACCAGGCTTAGGACAGTCTCGAATTCTGTCACCTGACTAACCATATCTAACATATACATCACTATCGTCTCTACACCCCCCCCTTATGATTCTTACCACATCCTTCGCAAAACAGATTGGTACGAAACCCGCTTGCACTACTATGGGTCTTGGAGCCTGACACCCCATCATGACTATCATTCCTGAGCTTTGGTATGGATGCACTAGTTGAAGATGGAATTGGGACTGAAGATTTTGGGGAAAACTGAGAGCTATTCCTACCCTCTGACTTAGGTTGATCGAAACTGATTCTCTTTTTTTTTTCTTAAGTTTCTATTTATCAATATGTTGAGCATGAACCATAAGCCTAGATATGTCCATCTCCTTAATCAACATCGCAGTCTTGTACTCCTTAACCACTCTACCAACACCCCAGACATAAATTTGCTCATTCTAAATATATTATCTGCTACTACATAGGGAGAATACCTGGCTAACTGAGTAAACTTGAGGGAAATACTCTTTCACACTCATATTTCCTTGCCTGAGATTGATGAACTCTAACACCTTGGCTTCTTTCATCTCTAAAGGGAAGAATCTATCTAAGAAGGCCAGAGCAAACTCTTCCCATTCTATGGGCTTTGAATCTGCACTCATGTCTACTTTTCACTACTTAAACCAAGTGTAAGCCATATCCTGCAATTGGTATGCAGCTAGCTCAACACTCTCACTAGCTATCAACCCCATAATATCAGTAATCTTCTGCACCTGATCAAGATACTCCTGTGGGTCGTCATCTATCTTAGACCCATAAAAAGAAGGAGGATTCATTCGGGTGAAGTCCTGAATCCTGGCAATAGCAGTATTGGCCACTGGGTTGGCCGGAATAGTAGCTGAACATTTATTCTGGGCTGCTACAAAATAAGCTAGGGTGGTAAATGCTACTCTAAACTCCATATGAGAGACATGTTCACCCAAAGGATTGGGCTGGTCGGGCTGAGGGGCTGGCTGATCTCCCATTCCTCTTCCCTGAGTCCTCTTTGGAGGCATTTTCTGTAAATAGATGAGGGACTAGGACTAGAAAAAGAGTTTAACTATATATCATGATCGCTCACATGACATGAATACTGAAATAAGGGAAACTATTCCTAAAACATCTCATAGCCTCCTGTCCATAAGTGTGGCGCGCTACACACCCATGCACAAGACTCTACTCGATGTGACTTTCAAACTTCCTAGGACTCTGTAGAACCTTAGGCTCTGATACCAAGTTTGTAACACCTCGATTCTGGTACCTCAGATGCTACATAGTGCTAATAATCCTGAAGGACCACTAGCTAACCCACGACTGGTACCTATTGTGAGCTCTACATAATTATAATACTGTAATAACAATAAAGCTGAATAAATGCAGAAATTTGGTGAAAATCTTCCATAAGGTTCAAAACTAAATAAAACAATGTCTTAACAAGGCATAACAATACCAAAAATGAAATATAACTATTTGAAATACTCTATTCTGAAAGTCTCTAAAACTATTTGAACTGCGGAGTTGACGGGATATGTCCCCAACTAACTCTGACTGCTGAAATAACTAAGTATTAAAATAATAAAATAATGAAACAATCATGTCCTCAAACTATGAGGACTCACCACTGGCTGCTGATATCTAAGCTGCTAAGTGCGATTGGGAACCTGAGTGTCTGAACCTATGGTATAAAACACCATAGCACAAGAGAAATGTATGCATCAGTACATAAGAATGTACTGGTACGCAAAGTAAGGTAAGGCTGAATGGAAGGGGTCAAATGCATGAACTAAAACTCATTGAATAACATAAACATGACTGCGTGAGAATACATGCATGAATACATAACTGTAACTGGAGTCATGAGAATTCTGAATAATAATTTTACTGTTAACATGGATCACTGATAACTGATATAACTGATAACTGAGTGATTGTGTCTGATAGTCCTGATGCTGATAGAGCTAGTTAAGTTCTGTACTAAGCTAAGTGACTGTAGTTGATAGTCCTGATTTTGTAGAACTATCTAAATTCTTTACTAGAGACTGAAACTAAGACTGTGGGAGGTAATCATCTAACCGATATGCCCCTTATCTAACTGATTTAGGGTCCCACCTGTAATCCTAGTTGGAAGGGTATCAATATCGTGCCACGAGTAAGGACAAACTTTGAGTTAACCCTCTACTGATAGGGAGCTTTTTCATAAACCTCTTACTGGTAGGAGAAACTTGAATAAGATATATTAAACCTAGACAGGGGTATATCTCAACCTACGCTGGCTACATAGTTCTAGAATGTAAGGATTGCTTCTAAGGATCACACCCTCTGCTGGTAGGTGAGTCCCCATCCTTGGGTTCACTCGGTTTTGAATCTTACTCTCAACTGACTAGACAATGGACTAATTTCCTAGTTCGTAATAAAATTGATTGAGTTGTTACTGATCGTACTGTTTAATTGAACTAAGCTGAGTGTATTGAGTTTTGTTGAATAACGGAATACTACTGGTTTTTTTTAGCTAATTGAGTTTACCGAGGACTAAACTAACTACTGAATGGGACTAGACTGATATTGAATTTAGTATGTTTTCCTAAGTTTTGTAACTGAACTAGGGCACTACTGATCGTGACATGACTGAGATTACTCTGTAACTAACAGTGGCTCTAGGCACACAACTATATTTTCGGTATTAAATACCTCCAAGACTCGATAGCATCAATAGTAATAAGACATGGCAACACTTGCATACTCGACAATAGCTAACAACTCACAATTTAATCAATGGGGCATTTTATCAAGCATTTGAAAGTCATGAACTTGTGCATGAATAGGGATGCACATTAGTGTGCCATAATTCATTCACTAAGACCTTTCATCAAACACTTTTCATGCATTAACTTGTACATGAATGGGGATTTCTTGTCAACATACTATAATGGCACTATTTCATTCACATAGGTATTTTTTCAAACATATGGGGAGCATGCGTTGGTCACACAATAATCAATACATCCTATTACCATGGCTATATCCATAAACTTGCAAATTGAAGGGTTTATCATGAGCATCATGTAAATCATCACATAACAGAATGAATTCTTATAATTAATAGTTTATAATATGAACCGAAACCCAACAACAATATAAACATGAAATTCAATTCAAGTAACTTATGAAAATTCATAAATATACAATCTTTGTATTTTGAAATAGATTCTTGGGCTTCATGGGTGAAAGGGACCCATGAATAAACGCCTAGCATACCTTAGAATGTTAATCCTTGAAGGTACTTGAAGGAATTCTTGAGCCTTATTCTTAAATTTTGTAACTAGGGTTTCTTGCTTTTGAAAAAGGATAATGAAATTGGGGAACAATTGAGTGAATAATGATATATTTAGGTCATATGGGAAAACTTTTGTGTCTTAGGCTGACCTAGTCATGGGAAATGTCTAAGATTATCTTGGGATTAAAAATCCCATAACTGGAATGCTAATTAAAGCCTTGCCATGATGCGGTGGAATGACCATTGCTATGCTCACCGTAACGCAGCCCAATCATGTTGAGCTACTGGATCATGATATTTTCTAATTTGAGCCTCACACCGATGCGGCCTAATCTCGGTGAGCTACTGGAATTTACCAAATGACAAAATGGACCATTGCTATACTCACCGTGTTGCGGTCTAACGCGGTGAGCTACTATTTTTGAAATTTGTATTCGATCCAATCCTCATCCAAAAAATTTGAAACTTACCCCGAGATATGCTATTTCCATCCCTGAATATGACCCAACTTAGAAATTAACTTTTTGAGGTTGGAAAGGTCATAAATAAATTCACTGAAGTTTGAAGGTCTTAGAAAGGACTAAGTCCTAATACTTGGATGAAATTTTCTAACTTTGGGACCACTCAATAAGCTTTAAAGGCTGAGTTAAGCTTAGGATTTGCGGGGTCTTACAGTGGGCCAGGGAACAACCCAAGCTCCACCAGGGTTTATTTTTTCTTTAGCAATCAGAGATGTGTTAGTTCAGCTTTTGGGGATAGTTGCTGTTGTGCCATCTGATGCTACACAATCTACTGACTAGAGTGGTATTGAGGTGAGGGTGTATCCTATATCTACAACACCCAAAGTTGAGGTTCCTCCTGTGTCGGTAGTTGGTCAGCCTGCTATGTCTTCTAAGGAGTAGATAATGTTGGTTAAATTCTTGAGATTGGCTCTGCATAGGTTTTTTGGTGCTCTAGGCAAGGATGCATATGAGTTCTTGATTGCTTGTAAGGATAGGCTATATAATTTGGGCCTTATTGAGACTCGTGGTGTGGACTACACTATATTTCAATTAGACTTGGTTGTTTGACATTAGTAGAGAGGTTATATGGAATCTAGACCAGCTAGATCTTCTCCCATGTCATAGACTCAGTTCGTAAAGTTATTTTTAGAGAAGTAAATGTCTTGAAGCCTTAGAGATTCATTGAGGGATAAGTTCTCTAGCTTGGAGTAAGTCTCAATTACAATGGTTGAGTATAAGGCTCATTTTCATGAGTGGGCTAGGCATGCAACTTCTATTTTGGATACTGAGTACGACAGAGTCCATTGCTTCATTAGAGGATTGATACTCCCTATTTGTATATCTACTTAGAGTTTAGTTGTTGTAGGTAGGACTTTTACTAAGGTGTAGAAAAGATGCATCATGAGGGTCATGATAAGAAAACTAAATTTTAAGGTATATTCAGTGGAAGCCGTCATAGTCCCTGACCTACAAATGGCAATTCTCAAAGTAGGTATCCGTTGTGTCCATCCTATTAGGTGCAGAGTCAGACAACACTTCAGATTACTAATGGAGGTTAATCTAGTGCAGTGATCGCCCTGGTAAGGGCAGTGCTCAGTCTTCGAGAGGTTCATCATCTGGTAATTCTAGATATGGTGGTTATTTCAGGTCAGTCAAATCTATTGGTTCGAGTCTAGCTCAGGTGTCATTTATAGTTATGGATCACATAGTCACTATTTGCGATATTTCCCTAGTCGTGGGGGCGATTTTTATTTTAGCTTAGGGTGTTTCTCCTATTACAACAGTTAATCCCTCAGTTAGAGATGGTTCTTATGGTTATAAAGGTGGTTTCTAGGGTACTCGAGGAGGTTCTCATGTAGGAAGGACCAAAGGTCGGTCAGGTGCCCAACCAAGTGGCAGGCATGGTCAATTATATCGGTCAGGTGCCCAGCCAGGTGCCCAGCATAGTCAATTATATCGGTCAGGTACCCAGCCAGGTGGCGGGCATGGTCAATGATATGTAGTACCTATTAGACCCGAGGCTCAGACTTTGGATATTGTAATGTTATGTACAATTTTGTTGTGCATCCAATTGACACTTGCTTTATTTGTTCCAAGATCTACTTATTTTTATATATCTGCTTATTATGCACTATGGTTGGAGTTGTCTTAACTTATTATCTATGCCATTTTGCATATCTAATACCTTTTTTGTTGAAATTTTGACTTCTTAGAAAGTCGCCACTTAATTTTGAAAAGGAATTAAGAAACTTTTATAAAATACTTAAACGATTTTCCTATTTTGAATCGTCTGAGTATTAGGATGGATGCAAGTAATCCTGGGAAAAGAGAGGTTGACCTTCCTAATTTTTTGTTCGACCACAAATTCGTATCTAAGAGAGGTTGGTTTTCCGCATGATTTTCATGGATTTATGGCCGAACCTTGGTATCAAGTTTCCTACATATCTCAGGTTTTATGAAAATTCAGGGCACTTATAGTTCATAAATCTTGATTTTAAGCATGATTTTCAAGAAAATTCACCAACTATCACGGTTTTAGAGTTTTTGGTTAAACCGAGAAGCTAGGGAATAAAGGGATTTTAGGGAGGTTGGAATGCAGTTGAATTTTCTACATAGAGACCGGCCTACATATCCTCAATATTTCAAGGAATCAAACTGCTTGTAGTTCGACTCAATCAGTAGAAAAGATAGTCTTCTATTTCAGACGATCTTTGGCTCGGGATGAGTGACAAGTTAATGAGTTATGGAAAAGAAGCTTGTAACCTCTTAACCATGAATGTGAGATCCTTCATATCCATAGGTCAGAATATAGATGGGTATAATTTCCAAAACTCTAAGTATGTTGTCACCCGAATTTGAAGAAAAGAGAAAGTTACCCTCGGCATGAGTTAGAAATATTCCAAAGGTAAATCTAAAATCGAAATATCCCAAAATACCCACATACCTTCTAACAGGGTTGTGTTTGGATGTTGTTGTGGCTTACGGATAACCTACAGGCTATCAAGTTATAGGTGATCTTGCACACTATCCTATTTCAAATAATATGACTTATAAATGAACCTTAAATTGTCAATTTCTAGGAAATCTCTTATATCATCCGTCTTTAGATACCGACTTAAAGGCGTCCCTTCAAATCATGTGCTCTTGATGCATTCATATGCTGATTTATAAAATGATGAGATATCCTTGACGCCAGCATTTATGTCTCGCATGTCAACATACATTAAATGCTGATGATATCCTCGATGCCAGTGTTTTGTCTCGCGTGTCAACATATATGAATTGCTGATGATATCTTCGACGCTAGTGTTTATGTATTGCATGTCAAAAAATATGAAATATTAATGATATGAAATGACCCTCTTGGCGATGATATAAATGGCCCTCTTGGCAATGATATGAAATGGCCTTCTTGGCGATGATATGAAATGGCCCTCTCAGTGATGATATGAAATGGCCTCTCGACAATGCTATGAAATGGCCCTCTTGTCAATGAAATGAATGGCCCTCTTGGCAATGATACAAATGTCCCTCTCAGCAATGCTATAAAATGTCCCTCTTGGCAATGATATGAAATATCCCTCTTGGCAATGATATGAATGGCCCTCTTGGTAATGATATGAAATGATATAAAATGGCCCTCTTGGCAATGATATGAAATGATATAAAGTGTCCCTCTTGACGATGATATGAAATGGCCTTCTTGGCAATGATATGAAATAACATAAAATGGCCCTCTTGGCGATGATATGAATGGCCCTCTTGGAAATTTGAAAATAGTTTCACCAGAGTTTGTTTGTCTGCGTCTTGCTTTCTTCATGTACCTTACTTGAAGTAGACAATTAGTAGACACAAAGTTGCTCTCACCCTATTTGGCTTAAGGTGGATTTTGAGGGCGGCTTTCTGCTCTTCTTCCTATTGAGTGATCTTTTGATTATTGTATTTATTATGCTAACTTCCTTGAATATACCTACACTCAAAATATTTAGCAGGCACAAAGTCGTTTTTGCTAGCGACTATTTTTTAGAAAAATTCTAAATAAAGAAAATAAGACGCCTTTGTTTGTCCTTTATGATCTCAAGAAATGAGATGTACAATTCAAAAGGTCGTTGATAAATAGGTATTAAACCCATTTTTGGGGCTACCCCAAAATACCATTCTTAATCATTGTATGCTCTAGCATGGCTCCCAACTTGCTTGGGATTTTGAAAGAATCGCACATTTTTGTATACCGATCCCTGCATCCAAAAAAATGATTAGTTTGAATGAAACTACTCCGTGTTGACCTTCTTCGATCCTTGATTTGCTCCTCGCCATCTTTCAGGTGCCCCGTCACATTGGTAGCTCCACCCTGGGTCCCTGCTCCCATAGACGCCTAGGCAATCACTAAGTAAAATATTTGTAATGATTTTTTTTTTCAAAAGTAGTCTTATTTTTAGCAAATAGTTTCGAAAGTATATGTAAAAGCTTTAGAATATCTCTGTCAGTCATGTTATGTACTATCTCAATGAACAACTTCCTCATGGCTTTGACTATATCCAACAGATGATTTCCAGAACTCATGATCATTGTTGGAGGGTTCTTCAAATAGTTCTGTCATAGCTAGAAATTGAGTCCACCTATACTTTGTCGCAGCTAGTGACTTTAAGAGTTTGACTTTACCCTATGATGCTGGGGAATTTGAAATATATTCCAATATATTAGTGGAAATTTTGAGGACCTCCTCGAAATTTCTGCCCCAGTTTAAAGTTATTTGATATGATATCAACTCGAAAGGATCCAAAGTCTTTGTTAATCTTCGTTCTCCTTGTTGGATGACAATCTTCCTCTTGTGAATTTTTGAGATTCCTTCTCGAAAATTCTACCCCAGTTTCCATTTCCTGGGGTTAAGGACCAAGCCGTTGGGGCGCCTACATATCCCATTGAAGCAGGAATCAGGTCAAACGTAGTTCAAGACTACGCTAGGGACATATATAAATTTTAGTGGGTTGACCGAAGCCAACATAGGCCGCCTACGTATCCCTTTTAATGGAAATTCAGGTCAAAAGTAGTTCGTACATAAAAGAAAAGGATAAATTTTCCTAAGGGGTTGACCAAAGCTGACATAGGCTACCTATGTATCCCTTTTACTGGGAATTTAGGTTAAATGTAGTTCGTACTAGAAGGAAAGGATACTAGGCAATTACACATCATAAAACTGATACTATTATAAAGGCGATTCCAAATAAGCAAAGAAACAAAAACTATAACATCTTTTAAGCACAATATCTCTTTAACGCATCAGAATTGATTGGTTTGGTACACTCTTGACCATCCATCTCAAGTAGGATTAGGGATCCTCCAGGTTGGGTTTCTTTTGATTTTCACATTCCTCTATATTTACACTAATTGCTCCTCATCACCTTTTTATTTTCATCATTATTTCCTTCGTTTTGTTCGTCTAGCCCTTGACATGATATGACATTGGCAGTTTTTTAAATTATTGCTACCAAAATAAACCATGATAGATAATCATATTTTAAAAATAACATCTTAAATAAAGGGAGGCCTTTTGGAAAATAAATAAAAACTATGGCTCATGACCTACACGAATATGGGCCCATGCATTTTGGAAAGTTGTAAAACACAAAACAAAAATTTGAGACATAAAAGGGTGGATCACGAGGCCCCCTACAGATCATCACCGATTTTAAAAACTATTAGTAATTGCCCTTTCATCTACCACGATGGGTGACGGGTTATGAATGGAGTGGAGGTCTAGTTTTGCAAGGCCTCCCTTGGTGCAATATTTTTCACCCCACCGGACTTTGGGAAATCATCTGGTGGAGCATTGCATCCTTCAAACAGATATCCTATCCCATCCCCAAGACCATCATCATTTGACATCTCATGTATGGGAAATGACTGGTACAAGAGCGGCAAGGGCCTAAACAGACTCTCCTTTGAATTATCTTCGATCTCATCTTCCTTTCATGGTTGGTACTCTATTCCATGCTAAAATGATTTTTTTGGGACCATAACAGGCTCAATAATTCCTTCCAAATCCTTACTTAAGGAGGCCACAACTTTCTCTATCTTCTCTATCTCTTCTGTTCTTTTGAGTCCTTCTTAATTTACCTTAGTGATGGCTTTAGTTGATGTCCATTCACCCTCTATTTAAATCATGTTAACTATAGGTCCACCATAGTTAGGCAATGGATTACTGTTAATATTTGGTGTCGGCGACTTAAGCGTGATGACCTTTTGATCGATCAAATCTTGGATCTTATGTTTCAAGTTAATACAATCCTCGGTATTGTGCCCCGCTGCTCCTGAATGATAGACATAATTTTGATCGGTATGATAAAACCCGAAGTTGGGATTGATAGGCTTTGGCTGGATCAGTTGCAAATAACCAGCTTTCATCAATCTTTCGAAGAGCTAGGTACGACTTTCTGCTAATGGAGTGAATTTTCTAGGAGGCTTTTTTTCAAGGTTTACATGTGGGTGGTTATACTAATTTTTATTAGCAGAAGGAGGTACTTGATGATATTTTGGAGACGTTTGGACGTTTATTTGGTTATTTGGAAGAGTAGCTTGAGTATGAGGCTAATAATTTGGCTGTGGAACTTGGCACTGGGGTAAAATATTTGGAATTGTAGCTTGACATTGGGGTTGAGCATAGAATACAGGATGAAAACTTGGTGACGATGATGAGGAAATAATATTCCTAGGCTTGAATTTCCTCTTTAACCTATCAACATAATTAGTAGAGACCGTAGTCGCAACGTCTCTTTTCTTCTTTGAGAATGCAGAAGATTCAGATGATGTTGGGGTTTTTGCAATTTTTCCTGTGCGGATTCCTTTCTCTAATGCTTCCCCAATCCTTACTAAATCTGCAAATGTTGCTCGGACTGCAGATACCATCTTGGTATAAAATTTCTCTTCCTGTGCGTGAGAGAAAGCCGATACCATTTTTTCCTCGGACATGGGAGGTTGTACTTTAGCAGCTTCTTTTCTCCAACGAAAGGCGTAGTCTCAAAAAAACTCATTATTCTTTTTTTTTTATTCGATCTAGTGAGTATCGATCAGGGACTATCTCAATGTTAAATTCGAACCTATCAAGGAAACCCTTGGCCAATGTTCTCCAACAAGTCCATTTTTTCAGTTCCTGAGACATGAATTATTCTAAGGCTTCTCTACTTAAACTCTGGCTGATTAAACACATCAATAATGCTTCATTTTTTCCTACCCCCACCATTTGATCACAATACCTTCTCAGATGGGCTATTAGATTTTCAGTCCCATCGAATACTTTAAATTTAGGAACCTTATACCCTTCTGATAGATCTACTCCAGGGCAAACACATAAATTATCGTAACCTAACCCATCATTTTTCCCCGCTCTATGAGATTACTTGATCCTCATGATCTCTTTATTCATAGATAGCAACTTCATTTCATACTCGGTCCTCCACTCTTTATTTTTCTCCTCGTAATGGTCCACCTTGGGATTAGGAAGGGAATTATAGATATCGGGAGATATGATGGCATGAGGAGGATTTGTAAGAGAGGCTTGATTTTACGAATGAAAGGAAGTTGGTTGGTAGGTGGGCAGACATTTTGAAAATTAGAAAGGTTTTGTGGAATTTGAGAGTAGTTTGGTGGAATCTGAGTCTGTGAATTTTTGAACGAATTTGGTGGATTCGGGGATAGATTTGATGGAAGATTTGGTGATAGATTTTGTGGATTTGGGAGTGAATTTTGTGGATTTTTGAGCGAATTTTGTTGATTTGAAAATGGGTTCTGGGAATTTGGGAATGAATTTGGAGATAGGTTTTGCGGGGTTAGAGATGGATTTTATGGATGGTAGACATCTGGGTTATTTTCATGATTGGTGTTTTAGACAATTTAAGGAGCAGAGACAGATGATGTGTTATTTGGCTGATTCCTAAGAATAGGCGTACTGGGGGGAGAAATTTGGAGTGGAGTCCCATGTCCTCCTGGAGCGGGAGCATTGACAGTGATGGACAGGTTAGCCAAATCTTATGTATGATTTATTTCCTTCTGAAGCATTTCTAATTTTCTTGTGAGTTCCACAATCATCTCACTCTGTTTCGCTATTACATTGTCCCTGATAATTAATGCATTTTCTTCATCATTTCCAGTCATTATTGAATGATGGTCAGAGGATGGGATTTTATGCGCTTTTGGTCGGGGTAAAGTAGGGATGTTCCGTTGGCTTATCTCAACACAGAGTAGTTTTTTTTATCTATAAAGTAAAACAACTCAAAGGCAAATGTGTTAGTTTCCACATGTGATAAGCAATGCAAAATACTTGACGAGAAATAGCCACGTAGAGCTGTTTGTGTCATAGACAAATTCATCCATAGGAGCATACTATATAAACTTGCCTTTGATCCAAACAAACATACATAAACACATAAGATAGTTATATCACATAAAAACATTATAATAATGTGTATCCTAACTGGGGTGACCCTTTTAAGACAAGGGTTTGGGCCTAACAATTTTTGAAGAAAAATATATGTTTGCTTAAGGTCAATCCATTATCCCCCATCTTTTATAGACACTAAAAGGGAATAAATGCCTACAAAATATAATAAAAAAAAAAGGGATACAATCTTTAGGGAAAGGGAAATAAAATGAACGAAGACACGTTCCCACACAGGGGATAGAAAATACTAATTCCTGAGTGCTTCTTCTATCACCCGTCGCCTTCTTAGTTTCATCCATTTCTTATTTTGGTGACATCCGTTAACATTCGAATTGTTCCTTAGATGCAACCTCCCAAATCGATCAATTTCTTACTTAACTTGCTTCAAATATTCTTACAAATGTAAGCAAATCAAGCTTTTTCCCGACCCCCAAAGGATAATCGATTGAATTAGATAGGCATATATTTTCTTCAACACATAAATATGGTTCGTCTATAATTGACTCGGGGTCAATAGATGTAGGGCAGGTTTTCTAATTGGTCTAATACCCCACTCGGGTATTGGGTCATCCTAGGATCATTCCCAAAATGGGGTTTTGGTTTCATTCTATCCTAGGTGTCTAGAGTGAATTTGAACACTGGTTCTCAAGCGGGCAACTTGAGTTTGAAAATACGAATAGCCATCAGATGACTCACGTGCTAATAAGTTACTCATATTTCTAACACATTATTGGAATTGAACAATAGGGGCTGGGATATCCATGAAACCCCAAAATAATTTAAATAATGCAGAAATATGCCATGAGATGCGATAATTAAGCTTTATAGAATCGAAACATATAAACACATAAATAGTTAATTAAAATATGAAATCAAATATTTGGTTAGAACCTAGTTAAAAGTCCCCAGCAGAGTCGCCATTTCCAAAGACAAAATCAGAGCCCCTCCAGATAGTACCTTGAAAACTATGTATGGCCCTTGCCAATTTGGAGTGAACTTTCCCTTGTACTCTTCTTGGTGAAGGAATATGCATTTGAGAAACAATTTCCTAACTTTGAATGTTCGAGCTCTTACTTTCTTGTTAAAGGCACAAACCATCCGGTGCTAGTATAATTGACCATGACACACGACAACCATTCTCTTTTCATCTATCAAAATGACTTATTCACAGCGAGTGCGAACCCATTCTTTGCTACTTAGTCTGGCTTCCTGAATAATCCTCAGGGAAGGTATTTCAACCTCATCAGGTATCACAACTTCATTCCCATACACCAATAGATAAGGGGTTGCCTCAGTGGAGGTTCGAACTGTTATGCGATACCCTAGCAAAGCGTAAGGCAAGATCTCATACCATGATCTATCTTTTTCAATCATCATTCCCAAGATCGTCTTGATATTCTTATTGGCAGCTTCCACAGCTCCATTCATCTGTGGATGATATGCGGTCAAGTTGCGATGCACTATTTTAAATTGATCACAAATTTCATTCATCAAGTGACTGTTCAAGTTTTCCCCATTATCAGTAATGATCGATTGTAGTACTCCAAATCAGAAAATCAAATTCAAATATCCTTCTTTCAAATCCCAAAAAGGACCCCAACTTAGTCTTCTATAAAAAGACCTATTAGGTCACTATTTGGGGGGATTTTTCTCTCTTCTTCCCTTCTGAGTTGGAAATTTTAGGGGCAAAGAGGGTTCGAAAGTATATGCTGTAAATTGTGGGGAAAATTTTAGGAGGGTGGAAAATTCTGGAAAAAAGAAAGTATAAGAAATTTTTTTGGAGTACATTAGCTTCTTTAGTAGAATTATCACTTTCCTTCTTCTTTGAAAGTTGATCATTTAATCAAAAGCCTTAAAGGTTCGTCGACTGATTGCAATTTCTGAGTTGATGAAGACATCATTTTCCAATGGTTGCGAATCCGATGCTAGTTTGTTATCCCGTTTTGCTTCTCTCGAATAGGTAATATCTACTATATTTAAGCTTTCGATTATTTCTCCTTCATCTCCCTATTTTGTAGTCGTATTAGTATTTTATTATTGATATGGTATGCTAGGATTAGCTGTTGTAGAGGTCTTGTAAGACCATAGGGTATGTTTGCTGAAGATAATGCTTGTCATCAAATTACAGTTAATGTCAAACTGACAGTTTAGTCGTTAAAGCTTTTGGGTTGAGTCCTATTTACTTGTCTCAATTTTATAATTTGTTATTTGATTTTAACATCGCTAATTAGCTTCCGATTTTCTATTGTGTATTGGTATTTCTTATGAGTTTAATTCATTGATTTCCCTCAAGATTCCTGTTTTAATTTTCACTTCACTGGCTAGTTGAATGTTATGTTGTTTGAGTCAGTTTTTACTTAGCTAGTAACGTCACTAGCAAGACTACTTTGCGAGTTTCTTTGGTCTCTAAAATGTCAAAGAGAATGACCAAATGTGGCCAATAATGAAAAGTTGCCAGGAGATCCTTGGATTACTCGATGACCATTTCATTTGAGTTCGTCGAAATGAAGAGGAGGACAAAAGATACTATATCCCACTGGCTCCTCTCTTCATCTTATTGGTTGCATCCTTTTTTAAGTGAAATTTTAAAGTTTGATTTTCTGTTTGGGTTCATTACAAAATAGTATGTCTGTCTGTTTGAAGCCCATGGAGAATATGATGGCTTTGTTGAAGAATGTTATACAAATTCGGTCTACTTTGATACGTTTAATGTCGAAAATCAATAAAGTTTGTAGATTTTTCCCTTTGAATTTTATTCATATTACTTTCTACATGGGTGTCGATTTCATGGTCTAGAACTACTAAAGTTTTGCAAGACCATGTTTGCTAGCTAGTAGCGATCGCCCTTGTCTCCAAAGATTGTCATAGACCAAAGAATCAGTTTTTGAGCCATGATGTTCTCGATGTTCAAATAGTAGATTTCGCTAGACTGTTATAATAATCGTTTTTTCGAATAGTAGATTTTTTTTGGGGTATCTTATCATCGTCGTGATATTCAATAGCTTGGAATCTCTTTGGATAAAAAATGGGGGGTTGAGGGCAGATTGTTTCATGTTCATATTGTTGAAAGGTTTTATTTGTTCGTATTTTTTAAAGGTAAAATCTCAGTGTATATTGCAAAGCTTTCACTCATTTTTGTTCACTGTCTTTGAGCACGATGTTCTGAATTGATATTTCATGTTTTTTTCTTTTGAAGCCACTGTCATAAGAAATTTTGTTAATGTTCAGCATGTTGATTTGCTTTTCCTCTACTCTCCCATTCGGTTTCTTGGTTAGGTCATACGGTTATATTTAGGCTCGAAATTCTTCGAAATAGCTTGTATATTACTTTCTTCTGTCTACAAAAACATGATATTATCACATGGTTTTGATATGATTTGTTTTTTTGTGAAGTGTTTGACTTCATTTGAGTATTAGTGTTAGAAAAAAACTTACAGTTTCTCTGTTAGAGGGGCCCTTTGTCACCCTTTTGTTTTGGTTGTCCGATATCCTATACTGGAAATATTTTCTTTTATATATATGAGTGATCTTTCTTAGTGATAAAGTATTTGCCTGGACATTATTGAGGATTCTCTACCTGCTGCATTCTGATTGAGAAAGAGCTTTAGTGATACACTCTTCTTCATGCTTTTTTTTCCTCATGGATTGATATTCTTATTGCCTGTGAATGTTAACATTTTTATTTCATAATGAATATAAAATTCTCAAACGTGTATTAATTTCTTTGTTTCCTTTTCTTTTGCATGAACCCATTTGAGAGTCTAAATGGACTTTTTTCCCTTGCATTACATGATGGGCCATTAAGTCTCACTCTCTTTTTAGAAGACTTTCGAAAAAAGTAAAAAGGCAACTTCGTAGCATATGGATGCAAGGAGTCGAAAGAAGGGAAATGGTTTAAAGTCCTATTCTTGAAGCGACGACGAAACTCAAGCCTCGTTTTTGTTTATTTATTTGTTGTCGTTATTTATTTATTGTTGTTGTTTTATTATTGTTTATTTATTTATTTCTTTCATTATTCATTCATTTGGGCCTCAAAGCCAACGTTGTAAATTTAATAAAGGTGGAGCGGATTTTGGGCAAAAATGGCCCAAAAACTAGATTAGGACAGGTGGAGTGGGTCGAAATTCCAATTAGACTAGGACAGGTCTCGATTTGCGTACAATGGTTGAAATCCCTTACTTTCTCCTCCCTTTCCCATTTTATGTGCTTATCTGGTTATTCATTTTGTTTATACATAGTTAAAATCCCTACTAAGTCACCTAAATCTATTTTACACAAGTTTTTGCTAAAAAATCAATCATTTTTCAACAAATTAATCTTTTTAGAAGTTAATCAAAAGATGTTTTCAAACAGTCCGAATAACCGCAAGTTAGCGGACATTTTAGGTTCCTAATACCTTCCTAAAATATTAATAGAACCTGCTTACTCAAAATCTTCAAAACTTAAATGATTTGTCTGTTTTGGATCGTTTATAGTGACTTTATAAAGGTTTCTTAATTTCTTTTCAAAATCAAGTGGCGGCTCTCTTCTAAAAGTTAAAATTTCTGCAAAACAATACCATTACGTGTATCTACTCCGATGGGTGATTCTTTTGTTGTGGATTGAGTTTTTAGATCATGTGTTATGACTATTACAGATGTTAAAACTTATGTTGATCTTATTATTATAGATATGGTGGATTTTGATATAATTCTAGGCATGGACTGGCTATCCCACTATCATGCGACCATAGATTATTTTGCCAAGACCGTTACCTTAGCCATGCTTGACGTACCCCAATTTTGTGGTGGGGAGTGGTTAGCTGTGAGTTGATGGGGATTATTTCTTATGTTCTTTCTAGGAGGCTTATTTTGATGGGTTGTTAATCTTATCTCACTTTATTTGTGATACTAGTGTGGAGAGTCCATCACTTGACTCTATTCCTGTTGTTTGTGAGTTTCCTGATGTGTTCCCTACTGACCTTCCTAGTATTCGCTCTGTCTGTGAGATTGAGTTTTTCGTTGATATCAAGCCTGGACTGTAATCATGACTCATCATGTAGAGGAGATGTCGAAATTGCATAAGTTGTGTCTCAATCTTAGCTAGTATGACAAATGAGTGGTTCCGTAATTGCTAGCCTCAGGGTCACAATAACGACTCTAGGGTACCTGGATTAGGTATAAAAGGACCCTTTAGTCTGTAATTATAGCCATTTCGCACCCCTCTCTTGAGATCATAAGCCCTAAATAGTGGGAAGGCTTAACATTGAAGATTGTTCGTGATTGAAAAGCTAGATTAACGTCTATTTTTGCAATTACCTTCTGATTTGAGGTAAGAATTCATCTTTTTCTTAGTGAAATTTCTTAATTTATTACTCAAAATTTCAAAAACTTTATGGCTTGATTTTATCCACAATTTACTGTGATTTTCACCCATTTTAAGGGCAATGATTCCTTAAGCATGTGAATAAGCTCTTAATTATCATGTTGGTGACTAAGCCATTAATTATACTATGATATCTATAGTTTATCCCTTGGATTAGGTATTGATCATGATAATGATAAGACCTTAATTAGGCTCTTGATAAGTTAGTGCCTACACTTTGATAAAGCACATTAATATGTTATGGTTTATGCTTAAGAGCATACTTATTGATTATATTAGCGATCATGCCATTACCTATGCAAAAGATTGTGCTTATTTACTATATTGGTAATCATGCTATTGTTTATGTTAGAATTCATGATTTTGATTATGATTATTGATCATGTTAAAATATTATGTTCATGGTTATGTTGTTAAATGCTCTCATGGTTATGCTTTTGGTCATCTTGATGATGATATATACCCGATTTGATTTTGGAGGATAATTATGGTGCTATATTTATATCGTCAAAGCTAGAGGATGATTATACTGATATATTGATACCCGACAAGGCCGGAGGATGATTTTGATGGTATATTGATACCTGGAAAGGCTAGAGGATGATTATGATGATATATTGATACCAGACAAGGCTGGAGGATAACTATGATGATATATTGATATATTGATATCCAATAATGCCGGAGGATGATTATGATGATATTGATACCCAAAAAGGTCGAAGGATGATTATATTAATGTGCCTATGTGTACATCTACCAGTTCGAGTTTGGCTATGCCCTATTTATGTCTATTATATGCATACTTATGTGTAGTTAGGTATGATATTGATATTACAGATACCGGTTATAGCCCAAAAAAGGTAAAAATGATAATTAGTAGACTTGTGAGGATTAGTGATAAATTATTATAAAGTGGTATAGTTGATGATTAGTGATAAATAAGGATTAATTGTAAATGTTTATAAGGTGGTATAGCTAATGATTAGTGATAAACACGGATTAGTGGTGGATATTGTTTAAGTGACTAATCATGACTAGTTGATAAAGATGTTTAGTTGGCAAATGATGATTAGTTAATAAATGATGTTAGTGGATGAATAATAGTTATCTAATAAACAATGATTAGCGGATATATGGTGAATAGTTGCTAAATGATGACTAGAGGTTATATGATGACTAGTAATCAAATGATTTGGTTAATAAAAGATGGTTAACTAATAAATGGCTACTAGTGAGTATCAGTGATAAGTTTGTTAAATAATAGTAGTATTATGGAATGCGGATACATTGTCAAATGCTTGTAAAACATGAAATTTGGGTAAATGACCGATTAATGATAATTGTGGAATGATGGTTAAATGATTGTGAAGCTTATTTATAATCTAGGCTGATTTCTTTAATCTATCCTTAAGTGTACTCTCTAGTCATATGGGAGTTTGTGATGAGTAATATAATTTCCGCACCAATTGGCATAAAAGAGCCAATTTTGTAGTTTATGATTGCTTGTGTGATGCCTTGTGATGTGTTATTATTTTGATTTATTTACTTATATTATGAGATGATGTTGACATGTCTTGATACCTTTTGCTACATTGTTATTTCGGCTAAATTACTTATTATGTATGGCAGTACTGGAGATGACTCAGGTTCATTTCTTTACATTGATTTAGTTATGTTATATTTCATTTTATCATAATTATAACATGACTTAGCTCAGTCAGTCGATGATGCCTACTGAGTACTTATCATTTTGCTACTCATACTACACTTCTACACCTTTTTGGTGCAAATTCAAGTACTAGTTGTCGCCGTTGATATTGATCATGCAGTGTTGATACTTCTGGAGATAAGGTGAGCTCTTGGAGTTCAAGTCTCCCATTTCCATCTTATCTTTTATATTTAGTCTTTTGTTATCAAGACAAATGTTGTTAACTATTCTAGACATTAGTGTTGTATTATTAATAGGCTCTCTTGTACAGGCTCTACCAGGTCGTGGGATTATCTCTTGTATTGACTGTTTTATCATTCTAAGAGACTTTGCTTCTTTATAAGTTGTGTTCTTGAAATTCACCTACGTTGGGAATTTCCTACCTAATTAATCCATTGCGTTAGCTCTGGGTTATGGCTTGTCTTGCCTATTCGTCGGATTTAGTAGGTGCCATCATGATTCGTAAATCAGGTCGTGACAAGGGTTGCCTTCCCTATGGATATGTAAGACCCCAAAAATTTTGACAATTTTATTTTGGATCCTCCCTTATGTTTAATGATAATTTTTTACTTAAATAATGATAAGGGATTTTAATGGGACTACTGGGAAGAGTTTTGGAATTATTGAAAAGTGTTCGGGGTCATTTTAGGACTCCAAACTTGTGAGGGTTTGCGATATCCACCATGATAAGAGTGTACTACTCTCTTGTTTCTTTGCGATAAGGGCGTACCACGCCCTTGGGTTGGCATAATAAGGGATGCCATACATAAAGGTACTGACATTACTCGCCTTGGGGCCTTGTCGTAATGGTCGTCCCATGTTCAACCATGACCGAAGACTACCCCCGTTACCTAATCCAACCTACATCCGCTTGCCCTGAGTTGGCTGAATTCCGAGAATGTAACATAATAGTGTAACAGCCCATACAAACACTCTGGTAATAGATCACAATCGTGACCGACCGAACCGAGTCCACCATCCCATAACCATAATCTAACCATGCCTAACCATAACAAACAAGGCCATAAATCAGGACATAACTAAAGATTTTTTGAAACATAATATAACTAATCCCAAAATGAAATATGATGGAACAGTGAGAAATTATGTCCAATGATGCCAGCCTTCCAACCTAATCCAATGCCAGGGCTGACACCTATACCGATCCTGCGTATTCCAACCCATAGAAGTACCATAAAGACTCTAACCAAAAGAGTAATGAAATCTGATTGGGACATGCCCCAAACCATAGGAAAAACCAATATCCAAAATAAAACCAAAATATCTAGAAATATCCATAACATGAAATGATGCCTTCTGAAAGGATGGAAGCTCACCACTATAGTCCAAATGTTGATCCCGAGTCAATCAATATGTAGAAAGAGTAGAATGACCAGTTCTTGCATAGCGTGGGTATACAGCTGCCAGTAGACATGATTAGGGAGTGACTGCTAGCATGATCTCAGGGTAAGGATAAAGTAATTCTATTTATAAAACCAAGTAATACCATCGATATGCACACAACCATATATATATAACCATGTCGAGAAAAGGGACCAGGTTTAGTATGCCTTTAAAACTTTACCTATATAATGGGTTCAGTTCCTCCTATTGAAAGGGTCCTAGTGCGTGTAGCCACATGAACACGAAATTATCCCATGGTATGAATAGTACATTCCCCAAATATAATGTGAAATCATCGACACGGTCAACAAGACCAACCTCATATCGGCAAATATGAGTTTCCAATTTTGGTCTCCTCGGGACCTCCATCTTCCATGGCATAGCTACACCTCTCATCATTATTTACCAATTAAAATAAATTTTCAAATAATCAAACCAGTATCCATTTATTAACCAAGGCCATTGATATTGGTATCGTCATACCAACTGTTACTTGTAAGTAGCATCCATAGACAGCCATTTATAGGTTTAAGGGGACTTTGAGGTCCCCTTTCATTTACCATATTAAACAGCTTAGGAGACTTTCATGTTCCCCACAAGCATATCTAATTAGCCTTTCTAAAACATTTAGACCATGCATAATTCCTTCACTAAGTTTAAAACATGCAAGAGTTCCATTAAAAAATATCAATGTAATGAACATATCATTATAAGCATTTTGTCAACCACATTGGGGCATAATATGACCAAAATCAATTTCAATTACCATTAAACAATTCCCTGCAATCCAATTATCCAAAACCACCATTAATGCAGATAAAAGCACAATTAAAACCATGGCAAACCATAACCAACCATTTAATATCTAAAACCCCAAATCATATTTGAAAGGCAAAATCATGTAATAGTAAAACAATGAAAACATTCATATAAACCATGCCTTCAAGTAAAATTAACAACGAGGGAAGAGAAATATTCCTTAAACCAAGATGATGATAAAAAGAAATCACCAAGACAAGCCCCAAATTTATACTTTAGTTGTAACCCTAGCTCCCCTAGCCCAAAATCTCTTGAGAGAATTATGCAGTGTTTAAGAAGAGTTTCTAAGTGTAAATAAATACAATGATAGGGTGAATAACCTCCCCAAGTAGGTTAGAATTTGTGGGAACCTATTAGAATAATTGGGAAATGTCTAGAATACCCTACTTTAGTTCCACAAAAATCTCATTGTAGGGATACGACTGACCCACACGAGTTGTACCCTCCCAATACGATCGATATCCATCATTCGTAACCTGGCCTCCACTCTTGGACCAAACACTATCCAATATACAACTTATCTAACCAAGTTGTAACCATAACATATGATCCATATCCATGACCCATATCCCAGGAAGAATAAAATACCTGGAGGATTAAACACTGCCTACCACACAAGTCCCTGGTACTATTCGTACCCTGGCTTCTGGCTCACGGTGAGCCACTCCTACTCATATCCAACCTAAGTAACCAAGTCTAAGATTAAGTTAAGAAATTAAATGACCCGTAACTACTAATATAACTCAAACCCCCTAGTCGTATCCATTCCAGCAACTACTAATACGACTCGTACCCCCTAGCTTCTCTTCAAATGGGCATGTTGGATACTCTGTATTTTAATTATTGTATCATTGCATCAATTTTATTGATATTTATGCATTCTTGAATGTTTAATTCAAACTACGTTTGAAGATTTTCTGTTGTTATACGCTTACATTGATTTTTCCTTGTTTTAATGGGTTTTCCATGATTTGAATGCTAAATTGTAAACTGAATTTGGGGTTTATCATAAGGATGGAATTTGGTAATCGGGTTTTATAACATTAATGTATTTTACATGGTGATATAGCATTAACCTTAATCTATATTATAATTTGGTTTCTAAATAAGGGTATTGTATAGCTCACCGAGAAGTTGTTGTCCGGGGGGACCAATACTGGAGACAATATTTGCCGATATGGGGGTCTATGACCATTGTGTTTTTTTACATATTATATTTTTGTGAGGCCATTATCTTGGTGACTTTAGCCTAATTTCTCTGGTCCACACGACTAACATGCACTGGGGCCTTTGCGGCAAGAAAAGAGGACCCATATAGCTTGTGCGTGCCTGAAGGTCAGTATGAGCTACATATTCATGATGGTCAAGTTTCATGTCCCTTGTTCCCTATCTCAACATTTTACTATATTATTATTGTTGGATATGTATTTTATTATTGGATTTGGTATATGTGTATATTATCCCTTTTCTTAGGTTGCATGCCAGTACTCGTCATACTAACTATCCCCGAATTCTACAATATTTTATGATGTAGGTTCAAAGAGCTTTTTTTACACTATGTAGCATTAGGTGGTTTGGTATTCTCTTTGGACAGCTGGGAAGTAGTGAACCCTCCATTATTTAGAAGACGTTTTCTTCTTTTAGTATATTTACTACTTCAGTACTTTTGATTTTCTTTTTGTACAGTTGGGGTTATATCCCGACATGGTTAGTATTCCTTGATTATAGGCTCTGTAGACAGTATTGGGTTGTCACTTTATTGGATTCAGTTTAAACTTATATACATAATTTTTTGGATTATTAAATTTATTTATTTCTATTGGTTAGCTTACATAATTTCATATTAATACAATGATCATGAGGTAAGGCTAGGGAGTCACCTTATTTCTTGGTTGGTGTGGGATTCCCATCATGGGAATAATTGTAGTTTGGATTATGAAAATCTTTGTCTCAGAGTATAGTTCAGGGTCGCTGGGTGTCTACAAAGTCGTGTCGAGTAGAATCCAACTCCTAGCTTAATAGTATTATAGATAATGCCTCCACAAATATATAATAGATGTAAGAACACAACCGAAACCTCCATCCCAATTGGAGAATGCACGGAGGAAGTTTGCCCTACTCATGAAATATAAACTCGGTATAGCGCCCATACTCCTAACTTTACTGCTCCACCTAGGGTTTCGTTGATACCTACTAGTTCTCCTCGAGCTTCTTATGCAGGTGCTGCTCATACTCAGTCCACTTAGAGAGATGTCTAAAATGCTGAGTTTAGTTAGTCAATTCACATGCTTGATCAGATTATGGCATCATAGTCTCTCTGATCAGATTGGTCCAGTCACCAGTTCATCTGAGGTCACCTGAGTTAGCCAATTTATGAGGTTGAATCCCCCAACCTTTATAGTTTCTAAGGTTAAGGAAGATTCTCAAGGGTTTATTAATGAAATGGAAAAAATCTTCAGGGTTATGCATGCTAGTGATTTAGAAGAGGTTGAGTTTACAGCTTATCACTTAAAAGAAGTGGCTTGTTAGTGGTATGAGTAGTGGGAAGATCTAAGGGATGAAAATGCTGAGCCATTTATGTGGGAAGATTTCTCGGGTACTTTTCTTGATTACTTTTTCCATCATAAGAAAAGAAAAACTGAGGCTGAAGAGTTCATGAATCCAAAGTAGGGTAAGATGAGTGTTAAGGAGTATGCATTGAAGTTCACCCAACTATCCCATGATCCTGTGCTTGTATCTAGTATACGTTCTAGGATAAGGAAGTTTGCTTTGGGTCTATCTCATATCTTGGTGTTAGGGTGTAAGGCTGATATGATGAACAATGACATGACTTCAAGGCTAGTAGTTTATAAGCAACAAGTGAAGATAAGAAGATGAAGCTAGTAGAAATAAGGAAAATTCATAGTAAAAAGTTTAAGTATGCAGAGCAAGGTGCGAGTCAGCAAAATAGTGGAAAAGAGGGTAGGAAATGGCCTAAGAAGAAGAAATAGGGAAATTTGTATTCTTCACTAGAGCTTCGGCTCCTAAGACCTCAAGTGATCGATAATTTTAGTTTAGAAATGGTCCTAAGGCAAAAGGTGCCCACTCTTAGGCTAGTGGAGCTCAGTCAGCCTCACCGTGTCCATCTTACCATGGTTGTGGGGAGCCTCACCATGGATATTACAAAGACATGATAAATCTATGCTTTAATTATGGACAACCTGGTCATATGCAGTGAAATTTTCCTTCAACTAGGGGTGCATCTGGGGCTAGTAAGGCTTAGGCTGCTACTTTTTTAGCTCCTGCAGCTAAAGGAACTACTACAGGGATGGGAACTGGTCGAAATTGCCTATATGTACATTTTACTCATCGGGAATCCAAGGTATTCCCAGGTGTTGTCACTATTATGTTACATTTTTTCTCTTGCAATGTTTATTACTTACCCGATCCCGGTTATAACCTATCTTATATGACTCCTTATGTTGTTGTACACTTTGGTTTTGGTCCTGAAAGTATTTTTGACCCTTTTTCAGTTTCTACCTCAGTAGGTGAGTCTGTTGTTTCTAGAAAAGGCTATAGAGATTGTGTGGTGTCCATATTTCATAGAGAAACATTGGTATATATTATAGATCTTGATATGGTGAATTTTCACGTAATCTTGGGGATGGATTGGCTTTATTTGTGCTATGCTTCTCTAGATTGTAGGACCCAAAGGGTCAGTTTTCCTTTCCCAAATGAATCGATAATAGAATGGGAGGGGAATTCCATTGTACCAAAGGGGAAGTTTATCTTTTATCTTAGATCCCAAAAGCTAATATCCAAAGGGTGTTTGTACCATCTAGTTTGGTTCAAAGATTTTAACTCAGAAAGTACCTCCTTGCAGTATGTTTCTGGGGTTAAAGAGTTTCTTTTTTCCTGATAATCTTCCTGAGATTCCTCCTGATAGGTAAAAAGACTTTGGGATCGATCTTATACTAAATACTTATCCCATTTCCATTCCTCTTTAAAGGATGGCTTCTTTAGAACTGACGAAACTAATGGAAAAATTAAAGGGTCTCCTTAATAAGGGTTTTATACATCCTAGTGTTTTTCCTTAGGGTGCTCCTACACTTTTCGTGGAAAAAAAAGATGGGTCTCTCTAGATATGTTTAGAATATCGTCAATTGAATAAGGTCATGGTGAAAATTAAGTACCCTCTTCCTAGAATTGATGACCTCTTTGATCAGCTTCAAGGTGCTAAGCGTTTCTCTAAAATAGATCTTTGTTCGAGTTACCATCAATTGAAGATTAGGGAGGTTGATATTCCCAAGACTTATTTTCAAACCTGTTATGGACATTTTGAGTTCTTCGTCATGTATTTTGTATTGACTAATGCCTCTACTACTTTTATGAACCTTATGAACCGAGTATTCAAGAAGTTTCTAAATTTGTTTGTCATAATGTTCATTAATGACATCTCGGTGTACTCCAAAAGTGAAGAGGATCATACAAATAACCTATGGATTGCATTGCAGACTTTAGAGGATTAGAATTTACCTTCAAAAATTTTTAAGTGTGAATTTTGGCTAAGTGCTATGACTTTTCTTAGGCATATTGTATCCAATGAAGGAATCAAGGTGGATCCATAAAAGATTGAAGCAGTAAAGAAGTGGCCTAGACCCACGACTCCCACCGATATTAACAGCTTCTTGGGTTTGGTAGGTTATTATAGGAGATTTGTGGAGAGTTTCTCACCTATGGATTTTCCACTAACGAGGTTGACTCAGAAAAAAGGGAAAGTTTCTATTGTCCGATGCATGTGAGGGTAGCTTTGTTAAGTTGAAGGATAAGTTGACTTCTACTCCTATTTTGACCCTACCTGAGGGTGCTGAGGGGTTCGTTGTGTATTATGGGTTGTGTTTTGATGTAACATACAAAGGTGGTAGATTATTGTTCAAGGAAAGTTGAAGGTTTCACATATGAAAGGGGTTTTGAGATTTAGGAAAAAGGGAAAACTTAGTCCCCATTACATTGGTCCATATTGAATTATTAGAAGGATTGGGAATGTTTCTTATGAATTGAAATTACCGGCCAACTTGGGTTTGGTTCCTCCCATTTTTCATGTGTCCATGCTGAAAAAGTATGCGGGCAATCCTTCCTTAGTGATTCCAGTTGAGGATATTGGTATTAAGGATTTGTTGTCCTACGAGGAAGACCCAATTGAAATCTTGGATAGGCAAGTTCGAAAATTAAGAACTAAGGAAATTGTTTCAGTGAAGGTTCTTTCGTGGAACCAAAAGTTAGAGCAGGTGATACGATTCAAACTACGGGAATAAGAATCTAACTACGAAAACTGAAGATAATCAACTCAAGATAGAAGATATATAGATTAACACAAGAAACTATAAGAAATTAAGAACTAATGAGTGTTTCAAACTCAAAAACTCTTAATCTAATAGATTCAAACAATAATTCTCTTACGTGGAAAAAAAGGGATTTAATTACCTCAAAACCCTTATTTCAAACAAACATTCCATACAAGTTCACCAATCACACTCTCAAGTGCAAATATCATTCAATATTCAATATAAGCTAATGGAAAATAACCCTAGGAGTTTTTATTTATAGTGTATTACAAGGACCAAAAGTGGCCTAAAAGAAAATTATGAAAAAAACCTTAATGGAGGAATTTTAGGTGGAAACTCATCATTTAGGTTGTCAACAAGTTGATAGCTTGTCAACCAAGTCATCAACCTTAATAGAATATAAAGTCCTCCATATCCTCGTCGACTTAGTCGTCAACAAGTTGGCAGCTTGTCAACTAAGTCATCAACGTAGTCTCCAGTAGGTTGACAACTTGTTAGCTGAGTCGTCAACAGGTTGATATCTTGTCAACTAAGTCATAAACTGTTGGCAGAATGTCATTTGTTCCTCCTTCTGTTCCCAAGCTATTCATTATGATATGAAATTGTTTGGAGGGGCTCAAAACATGCTCAAATACTTCCATCTTCATAAATAATCCTTGAATGACTTGTAACTTCCGTGCTTGAGTTATAATAAATAGTCTTGAGGACTTTTGGATTGTGCCATCCTCTCCATCTTGAAAAGAATTTGACATTAAATTCGAGGGTTCATCATTCTCAAGTGTGTCAAAGAGTGAAAGGTTGCACATATTAAATCTATTGTGCACTTGATAATACGGAGGAAGATCAATATTATATGTATTATTATTTTTCCTTTCAATCACTTTGAACTGTCCATCATCTTCAGGCATCAACTTAGCTTTCCTTTGGGTTAGGAATCGGTCCTTTCAGAGATGTACTCATACCTAATCGCCCGATTCAAGTACAAGACTTTTTCTCCCTTTGTTCATCCTATTAGAAACTTCTAGATTCTTCTTCAAAAGGATGAGTCTCACCTTATTATGCATCTTCTTCATTGATTCTTCCCTTTTGTTTCCATCTGAGCTTATCACAACACCACTAGACAAAGGAATAAGATCTAAAAGGGTAAGGGGGTTAAAACCACAAACACATTCAAAAAGAGTCATACTAATATTAGAATGGATAAAACAATTAAAATAAAATTCAACTAAGGGTAGATGATATTACCAAGAGGCCATTTTACCTTTAACCATGGAACGTAACATAGAACCCAAGGTCCGATTTACTACTTCCATTTGACCATTAGTTTGTGGGTGACACGAGGTTGAGAAAAGTAATTTATTTCCAAGACTTCCCCACAATGACCTCCAAAAGTGACTAAGGAACTTGGATTACCAATCACAAACAATGGTCCTAGGAATACCATGAAAATCTGGCAACATTCTCGACAAACAAGGAGGCTATATTAGGTGTATCCTCATGCTTATGACCCGGGATAAGTGGGCCATTTTTTAGAACTGGAAAACCACAACAAAGTTGTTATACCTAGCTCTCCTCGTTATAGGAAATCCAAAAAAAACATAGATAGAAATGTCGGGCCATGGGCATAGGGGAGTGGATAAGGGGGTATACAATCCTTGAGAGAGATGGCATGATTTGTCACTTTTACAATTCATACATTGGCCATAAATACCAGAAACATCATTACGCATCTTGGGCCAATAGAATTGTTCCTCTAAGATTTCAAGGGCCTCTTCAATTCCAAAGTAACCCACCATACCACTATAATGTGCCTTTCTCAAAAACAACTATCCGCAAAAGCTAGAGGGAACACATAATCTATTTTCTTTGAACAAGAAACTATCAAAATTAGAATAGGGTTAGAAAGATATATCCCTTATCCATCTTTCCCTACACACTCCTCATAATCTTGAAAGATTTGAGAAAATGTGGGGTCCTCGGGGTACATCGCCTTTAGACACTCAAAACCGATCAACTTAGAGGACAATGTAGAAATTAGCACATGTTTCCTATATAATTCATCGTCCACCACATTTTCCTTTCCCTTATTTTATTGAGTTACATAGGGGAATTGTAATACCCCAAGAAATTTGTTGTTGAAATTTTGTGCGTAAATGTGTTGGGTTCTATCTTCTAGAATGAATTATAAATTTTTCATATGGAATGTCTTAGATTATGACCCACCATTGCGTAGAGTATTGAATAAGCTTTCCAACAATATGTGGATCATCCAAAACAGACACCCGAGCGACGAGTTATGAATATTTCGATCGAACCATGAATAGTAGTGAACAACAAATCATGCAGGAAAAAGTACTGAGGCCTTGCGTATTTTTGCTCCAAATTTAAACGATCATAACTCCTTGTACATAATGATCTGAGTGATCCACTATATATCAACGGAAATATCTATGAGTCCTCTTTCCAATGAAGTTGGTTTCATCCTATTTATGTATCAGAGCAAAAATTTATGGTCGATCGACTTCAGCCTATCAAAAGAGAATTTTTGGGTCAATTTCAAATGATCATAACTCCTCGTACATAATGATCTGGGTGAGATACTATATATCAACAGAAATATATGAGAGTTCTCTTTCTAATGAAATTGGTTTCATCTAATTTGGATATCAGAATAAAACATTATGGTTGATCTATTTCAAACTATCAAAACAGTCCACCAAAGGACAAATTCGAGAATTATTTGATTTTTAAGGGCGTTTTGGTCATTTCCCCTCAAGCAAAATCCGTCCACACCCTATAATAAAGCCTATTAGAAGAATTATATGTTCTATTTCATCAAATTCCCTCAAAAAGAAAACCCTAAGCTCCTACATCCAACTTCAAGAACCTCAAAAGTTCACCATTAATTCTGCAAATTTATTCAACATTCCAAGTTTTTAGTTCAAGAACTCCAAGAACCATCATTCCAAGGCACGATTACATCTCAAAAATGAGTATCGGTCTAAAGTTCATTATTCAAGGTATGTGGGGTCTTTCAACAAGAACTCTCTTTCGTTCTTGTGCCCAAAATTGATTTTCTTTACAAAGGCCTGATTTTTATTAGATTTTTATGAATTTGAAGTATGAAACCATATATTATGATGATTATTATGAAATCTTGATGTTTATGATTTTGAAAGACGAATTTACATGTGTGCAGATATAAAGCATGAATCTTGAACGATATTTATGATGATTTTGATATTTGGGTCGTGAATCCCCATTGAAAATTGTGTTTTTTCAAGTAAGTATGTGTTATAAGCACGTTGATGTTGAATATTTGAGATATTTTGAATGATTTGACCTTTTGATCTTAATGGAGTTATTTTGAACTCGAGTGTGAAAAAAATACACAACGTGGTTGATTTTGATAGATGGGAAGCATGATGGCTGCCATGTATATTTATATATTACTGAAATTATTGTGTTGTAGATTGTCTTTGAAATGATCTAAGCTAATTCTGGGAGATATCTTTAGCACCGAGTAGGAGGTATAAAGCTACCTTACTTCCTAGAACTACGTGCCCCCATAGGAGTGAGCCTGAGGCTGATTTATATAGTAATCACTAGTTTGTATGGATTTGATATCTATAGTCCTACTCCAATGGAAAGGATAGGACGGCTCTCCTCAACGTGGGTTATATGTTGGACTCTATGTAGCTCACATGGTTTATGTAGGTTATAGGATCTCCCAGTGTGTGTGTGTTTCATTGTGTCTATGGTGAATGGTTAAGTGATTTGAAAGTGGAATTGTGAAAGTTATTTTTTTGAAAGATTTAAATGATATTTACATTATGATAATTGATATTCTTGATGAACTGAAAGTTATTGAAAAATTATATGATGACTCATATGTGTTATAGTACTTATTTTATCCTCTTATGATTATGATGATTTTCTTCGAGATATGTGAGTCTTTCATACATCCTGCATATTTCTTATAAATATTTATGATGATGATGTTTATAAAACTGCATACACTCCCATATACTCGGTTCCTTTCTATGGTACTGACCCACGTCTTCGGATGTGGGCTATATTTTCTCAGAATGTAGGTTCAAGTGCTCAGTTCCAGATTCAATACTGATTCCTCGGGCACGTAGTTCTACATCCTCTGTTGTGGTGAGTCCTCATGTTTCAAGGACTTGATGTCTGATATTGATTTCACGGAATCATTTACATTTGATAACTGAGTATGAGTCAGTTGGTGCATGTCTCAATGGCTCGCTAGTTTTATTGATTTTCTTAGAGGCTTGTCAGACTAGTATAGATATTGGAAGTTCACTAATAAGTCGTATTTTGTTATCTTTTTGAAATTCTTTTATTCTTGGACAATAATTACTCTGTTGATATTTGAGGGTTATTTATGAAACCCCATTGATTTGTGTTGAACTGAATGAAAATGTCTCAAAGGGTTTTCTTGGGGCTACTCGTAGCCTCAAGCACTGTGTGACGCTTTGGGACCCGTTTTCTGGGGCGTTACAAACTTGGTATCAGAGCCTAAGGTTTTAAGGTGTCCTAGGGAGTCTGAAAAGCCACGTTAAGTAGAGTTTTGATCATCGATGTGTAGCGCACCATATCTATGAGCAAGAGGCTATAAGACATTTTAGGAAAAAGTATGATTCTTTCTTTCAGAAGTCTATCATTCTTAAAGTGTCTCTATCTGCTATTGATTTGTGCTCTCCGCTTTCAAAAATATGCCTCCACGTTGAGCGAGAACAAATAATGATGGTCAGCAACCTCAACCCACTGACCTATTGAATGAAAACGTGTCTCATACTGAATTTTAGGCCACCTTTCAGGCGCTGGCCCAATTTGTTACTGCAAATATTTAGGCCAACCTGGCCCCAGCTCTGCAGCAGCAGGGAGGTCATTCAGCTGCTGCCAGGATCCATGATTTCATGCGGATGAATCCGTCGGAATTCTATTGGTCCAAGTCTAATGAGGATCCATGGTTGTTTTTAGAGGAGGTGCAGAAGATTACTCAGGTGATGCATGTATTTGAGGAACATAGTGTGGAGTTGGCTGCATATAGGTTGAAAGACCTTGATTATGACTTGGTTGTTGCTTGGAGGAAAGGTAGAGGTGAGGAAGATGTCCCTATAACTTGGCAAGAGTTCTAGGATGCATTCTTGGATAAGTTTTTCCCTTTGGAGATAAGGGAGGCAAAGGTGAAAGAGCTTATAAACCTGTAATAGGGCTCTATGACTATTAGGGAGTACTGTCTAAAGTTCAATCAGTTGGCCAAGTATGCTCCTGACTTAGTAGCTGATAATCGGGCTAGTATGAGTAAGTTTGTGACTGGAGTGTCTAGTTATATGGTTAAGGAGTGTAGGTCTGCTATGCTAAATAGTGAGATAAATCTTTCTAGGCTGATGACTCATGCCCAACAGATTGAAGCAGACAAGATTAAGAAGAGATTGAATGAGAGGGAATAAGAGGCTAGGTCCGAGCAGCACGGACAGGGTCAGACTAGATCGCAGGGAGGGAGTCACCCTCAATATTAAGATCATTCATCTATGCCAGCAACTTTATTTTTTCGTGCTCCCGTGCCTAGAGGTAGGTAGGCATAAGGCAGCAGGTCATATGCATCCAGGTCCCAGTACAGTACTGGCAGTAAGCCAAATCGTCTCCTGTGTCCTAAGCGTGGTAGGGCTCATTTGAGTGAGAGTTGGAGTGAGAAGAGGGGTTGTTTTCGGTGTGGTGACATGGGTCACAGAGTTAGAGATTGTCCACAAGATGGACAAGGGCGTCGTGACTATCGCCCTTATACCCAGACTTAGACTATTAGTGCTCCAGTTCCAGCGACTCACCCAACCCCAGCTCAGGGCGCCTCTTCTAGCAATGCTGGCGGGCAGCGCCAGAATAGATTCTATGATTTACTTTCCCGCCAGGAATAGAAGGACTCTCCTGATGTTGTTACTGGTATACTTTGTATATTTCAATTTGATGTGTATGCTTTATTAGATCCTAGATCCAGTTTCTCATATGTTACACCTTTGATTGTTGTGAATTTTGAAATGAGTCCAAAGATTATTCATTAGCCTATCCTAGTTTCTACCCCAGTGGCTGATTCGATTGTTGCCTAGAAAGTATATAAAAAGTGTCCTGTTACCATTCTTCATAGAGTCTTATTGGTTGATCTGATTGAGTTAGACATGGTAGATTTTGATGTGATTCTGCGTATGGACTGGTTGTATTCTTCTTATGCCTCTATTGAATGTAGGACCTGAGTGGTCAAGTTTTAATTTTCGGGTGCATCCGTGTTTGAGTGTTCTGGGAATTCTGTGTCACCCAAGAGTTATTCTATCTCTTACCTTAAAGCTAGAAAGCTTATTTCCAAGGGGTGTATTTACCATTTGGTTAAAGTCAAAGACACTAAGTCTGACACTCCAACTCTCCAGTTTGTTAATGTCATCAATGAGTTTTCTGATGTTTTTTCGGATGATCTCCCAGGGATACCTCCTTATAGAGAGATAGAGTTTGGGATTGATCTTCTTCCCGATACTCAGCCCATTTCTATTTCTCCTTACCATATGGCCCCTGCATAACTAAAGGAGTTGAAAGAGCAACTCAAAGATCTACTAGATAAGGGTTTCATAAGGCCCAGTATTTCTCCTTGGGGTGCTCTTGTGTTGTTTGTAAGAAAGAAAGATGGCTCTTTGCATATGTGCAATGATTACCGCCAACTGAATAAAGTCATCGTTAAAAATAAGTACCCCCTTCCGAGAATAGATGATTTGTTTGATCAATTTCAAGGTGCAAGTTATTTCTCAAAGATAGACCTTCATTCTAGCTATTATCAACTCAAAGTTAGGGAGTGTGACATCCCAAAAACCATTTTCCGAACTCGTTATGGCCATTTTGCATTTCTTGTTATGCCTTACGGGTTAACTAATGCCCCAGCAGCTTTCATGGACCACATGAATCGAGTGTTCAGACCATATATAGATATGTTTGTCATAGTGTTCATCGATGATATACTAGTGTAATCTCGTAGTGAGGATGAACATTCTGATCATCTCCGAACTGTCTTACAAAACCTTAGAGATCAAAAGTTGTTTGCCAAGTTCAGTAAGTGTGAGTTTTGGCTAAGGTCAGTTGCTTTTTTCGGTCATATCATTTCTTCCGAGGGTATTAGAGTTAATCCCCAAAATATCAAAGCTGTTAGAAATTGGCCTAGACCTATTTCTCCGACTGATATCCAAAGTTTCTTGTGTTTAGCTGGCTATTACCGCCGTTTTGTTGATGGTTTCCCCTCTATAGCGTCTTCTATGACTCGGTTGACCCAAAAGAAAGTAAAGTTCTTGTGGCCCAAATCTTGCGAGAAGAGTTTTCAGGAGTTGAAGACTCGACTCACTTCAGCCCCTGTTTTGACTTTGCCTGATGGTGTTGATAGTTTTGTGGTGTACTGTGATGCTTTGAGAGTTGGGTTGGGTTGCGTATTGATGCAAAAAGGTAAGGTGATAGCTTATGCTTCTAGACAGTTGAAACCCCATGAGAAAAATTACCTCACCCATGACCTTGAGCTGGCTGCTATTGTGTTTGCGTTTAAAATCTAGAGACACTATTTGTATGGTGTCCATGTTGATGTTTTCACTTATCATAAGAGCCTGCAGTATGTGTTTACCTAGAGAGAATTGAATCTTAGGCACAGACGATGGTTAGAATTGTTAAAGGACTATGATATAAGTGTGTTGTACCATCTGGGAAAGGCCAATATTGTGGCGGATGCCCTAAGTAGAGTGTCCATGGGTAGTGTTTCACATATGGTAGAAGGTAAGAAAGAGTTAGCTCGTGATGTACATCGTTTGGCTAGATTGGGGGTTAGGTTGTTTGACTCTGATGAAGGTAGTATAGGGGTTTAGAGTAGTTCCGAATCCTCCTTAGTTTCGAAAGTGAAGGAAAAGCAATACTTAGATGCTAGTTTGGTCAAACTGAAGGAGTCGGTCAAGGACCAAAAAGTAGAGGTTTTCTCCCAAGGGGGAGATGGTGTGTTGATATTGCAGGGTAGATTGTGTGTCCCGAATGTTGATGATCTGAGATAGAGGATAATGGCTGAAGCACATGAGATGCGATATTCTATTCATCCTGGTGCCACCAAGATATACCGAGACTTACGGGAAATCTATTGGTGAAGTGGCATGAAGAAAGATATAGCAGCTTTTGTAGCTAAGTGTGCAACATTCCAATAGGTTAAGGTTGAACACCAAAAACCTGGTGGTATGATGCAAGAGTTTAGTATTCCCACCTGGAAGTGGGAAGAGATAAATATGGACTTCATGATTGGTTGACCTCCTTCTCGACGCCATCATGATTCCATTTGCATTGTGGTTGATAGGTTGACTAAGTTTGCTCATTTCTTGCCTGTTCATACTTCATGTACTGTTGAGGATTACGCTAGATTGTATATCCGAGAGCTAGTCAGACTACATGGAGTTCCCTTGTCTATCATTTCGTATAGGGGTACTCAGTTCACTTCGCAATTTTGGAAAGCTTTTCAGAAGGGTCTTGGTACCCAAGTGCTTTTGAGTTCTGCTTTTCATCCGCAGACCGATGGTCAGGCTAAGCAGACCATCCAGACCTTAAAGGATATATTGAGAGCTTGTGCACTTGACTTTAAGGGAAGTTGGGATGATCACTTACCGTTGATAGAGTTTGCTTACAATAATAGTTTCCACTCTAGTATTGGCATGGCTCCGTTTGAAGCCTTATATGGGAGGAAGTGTAGATCACCCATAGGTTGGTTCAAGGTGGGTGAAGCGGGTGTGAGTGGTCCTGATTCAGTATTTAAGGCTATGGAATAAGTTAAGTTGATTAGGGAAAGGTTGAAAACTGTGCAGAGTCGCCAGAAGTCATATGCAAATGTTAGAAGGAGAGACCTTGAGTTTGAAGTTGGTGACCTAGTGTAATTGAAAATTTCACCTATGAGGGGGGTGAAGAGATTCGAAAAGAAGGGGAAGCTTAGTCCCCGTTCTGTTGGTCCTTACAAAATTCTTAGCCATGTTGGTAAGGTAGCTTATGAGTTCGAGTTGGCTTCCGAGTTGTCCTCTGTTCATCCAATATTCCATGTCTCCATGCTTAGAAAGCATATTAGCGATGTTGTGGTAGTGGATTCCTCTGTGAGTGCTGACTTTCAAGAAAATCTTTCTTTTGATGAGATTCCTGTTAAGATTCTTGATTTTAGTGTTCGAATACTAAGGAACAAAGAAGTTCCCTTGGTCAAGGTGTTGTGGAGAAACCAATCTGTTGAGGGTGCAACTTTAGAAGCTGAGGCGGATATGCGATCCAAGTACCCGCACCTATTTTTTGCGAACTACGATCAAGCCGAAGGTACCGTTATTTCCTAAATCATGCACTTTTGATAAAAGTTGTAGCAGTTCAGCTATCATTTATTATGTGTTCAGCTGTAATTTCTTGAATTTACACATTCTATGTTGCATTCAGAGTGAGAAACGATGTGGTGATGAGTCTAACGAATGGTTTCAGTTGCATACTCTATTCCCTATCTAATCTTAACATGTCTAGCGTCATTTGAGGACGAATGTTTCCAAGGGGGGATAATGTAATACCCCAAGAAATTTTTTATTGAAATTTTGTGCTTAAATGTGTTGGGTTCTATCTTCTAGAATGAATTATAAATTTTTCATACGGAATGTCTTAGATTATGACCCACCATTGCGTAGAGTATTGAATAAGCTTTCCAACAATATGTGGATCATCCAAAACAGACACCCGAGCGACGAGTTATGAACATTCCGATCGAACCATGAATAGTAGTGAACAGTACAACGTGCAGGAAAAAGTACTGAGGCCTTGCATATTTTTGCTCCAAATTTAAATGATCATAACTCCTTATACATAATGATCTGAGTGATCTACTATATATCAACGGAAAGATCTGCGAGTCCTCTTTCCAATGAAATTGATTTCATCCAATTTGTCTATTGGAGAAAAAATTTATGATCGATCTACTTTAGCCTATCAAAAGTGAATTTTTGGGTCAATATCAAATGATCATAACTCCTCGTACACAATAATCTGGGTGAGATACTATATATCAATGGAAATATATGAGAGTCCTCTTTCTAATGAAATTGGTTTCATCCAATTTTGATATCGGAGTAAAACGTTATGGTTGATCTATTTCAAACTATCAAAACAGTCCACCATAGGACAGATTCTAGAATTATTTGATTTTTAGGGGCGTTTTGGTCATTCCTCCTCACCCAAAATCCGCCCAAACCCTATATTAAAGCCTATTAGAAGCATTATATGTTATATTTCATCAAATTCCCTCAAAAAGAAAACCCTAAGCTCCTACATCCAACTTCAAGAACCTCCAAAGTTCACCATTAATTCTGCAAATTTATTCAAGATTCCAAGTTCCTAGTTCAAGAACTCAAAGAACCATCATTCAAAGGCACAATTAACATCTCAACAAGAACTCTCTTTCGTTCTTGTGCCCAAAAGTTATTTTCTTTACAAAGGCATGATTTTTATTTGATTTTTATGAATTTGAAGTATGAACCCATATCTTATGATGATTATTATGAAATCTTGATGTTTATGATTTTGAAATATGAATTTACATGTGTGGAGATATAAAGCATGAATATTGAACGATATTTATCATGATTTTGATATTTGGGTCGTGAATCCCCATTGGAAATTATGTTTTATTGAGAAAGTGTGTGTTATAAGCACGTTGATGTTGAATATTTGAGATATTTTGAATGATTTGACCTTTTGGTCTTAATTGAGTTGTTTTGAACTCGAGTGTGAAAGAAATCCACAACGTGGTTGATTTTCATAGATGGGAAGCACAATGGCTCCTGATGTATATTTATATATTACTAAAATTGTTTATTTATGGATTGTCTTTGAAATGATATGAGCTAAGTCCGGGAGAAATTTTTAGCACTGAGTGGGAGGTATAAAGCGACCTTACTTCCTAGAACTACGTGCCCCCATAAGAGTGAGCCTGAGGCTAATTTATATAGTGATCACTAGTTTGTGTGGATTTGATATCGATAGTCCTACTCCGATGGCAAGGATAAGATGGCTCTCCCCAACGTGGGTTGTACGTTGGACTCTATGTAGCTCACATAGTTAATGTCGGTTATAGGATCTCCCAGTGTGTGTGTGTTTCCTTGTGTCTATGTGAATGGTGAAGTGATTTGAAAGTGGAATTGTGAAAGTTATTTTTTTGAAAGATTTAAATGAAATTTACATTATGAGAATTGATATTCTTGATGAACTGAAAGTGATTGACAAATTATATGATGACTCACACGTGTTATTGTACTTATTTCATCCTCTCATGATTATGATGATTTTCTTCGGGCTATGTGAGTCTTTCATATATCCTGCATATTTCTTATAAATATTTATGATGATAATGTTTATACAACTGCATACACCCCCATATACTCGGTTCCTTTCCATAGTACTGACCCACATCTTCGGATATAGGCTGCATTTTCTCGAAATGTAGGTTCAGGTGCTCAGTTCCAGGCTCGACAGTGATTCTTTGGGCACGCTGTTCTACATCTTATGTTGTGGTGAGTCCTCATGTTTTGAGTACATAATGTCTGATATTGGATTCACGGAATCGTTTACATTTGATAACTGTGTATGATTCAGTTGGGGCATGTCTCAATGGCTCGCTGGTTTTATTGATTTTCTTAGAGGCTTGTCAGACTAGTATAGATGTTGGAAGTTGACTAATAAGTCGTATTTTGTTATCTTTTTGAAATTCTTTTATTCTTGGACGATGATTACTGTGTTGATATTTGAGGGTTATTTATGGAAACCCCGTTGATTTGTGTTGAACTGAATAAAAATGTCTCAAAGGGTTAGCTTGGGGCTACTCGTAGCGTCAAGCACCGTGTAACGCTCTAGGACCCATTTTTTGGGGCGTTACAGGAATCTAGGAGCTTAATCCACTTGGTATGTCTTTTATTCAATTTATCTTGTGCCTGAAGGTGCTCTAAGGATCCCTGGTCGGTTTGGATACGGAACTCCTTGGCCCATAAATAACGTTGCCAATTAACCAATGTTCTAACAAAGGCATATAAATATAGATCATAAGTGGACAAATTTAGAGTTGCGCCCTTAAACTTTTCACTAAAGTAGGAAAGAAGTTTATGATCTTGCATCAGTACGACACCTTTGCCTACCTTACTTGCATCACATTCAGTCTCACAAAATTTATTAAAATTGGGTAATTACCACAAGGGGGAAAGTCTAAGAGTATCCTTCAAAGCTTCAAATACATTGTCTTTCTTACCAACCTATTTAAAATAGTTGTCCTTCCAGATCATCTTGATCAAGAGAGCAATTATGGTACTAAATTTTTTGACAAATCGCCTATAGAAACTAGCCAACTTATGGAAGCTTTATACTTCACTAATTAATTTTAGAGCTAGATAATTCTTTATAGCGTCTATCTTAGATTCATCCACCTCAACTGCTCTTGATCTTACAACAAATCCGAAAAAGACTACTTCATTCATATCAAAAGAACATTTTTTAAGATTAGCATACAATTTTTCTCTTCTAAGCACTTCAAGCACACTTTTCAAATATAAAACATGATCTTCAAGGGGTTTGATATAAACTAGGACATCATCAAAATATACCACAACTAATATCCCAATGAACGATTTCATCATATGGTTCATCACTGCATAAAAGTATTAGGACTATTGGTGAGGCCGAAAGGCATGACCAACCATTCATATATACCAAACTTGATCTTGAATGTGGTTTTTCGTTTATCACCTGATTGCATCTAAATTTGGTGGTACTTTCTCCTAAGATCTATCTTAGAAAACACACAAGAACCATTAAACTCATAAAGCATATCATTTAACCATTGAATCTTTGCTTGGTATTTTTGGTTATGGACAACTTCAAGAAATCAACAAAATTAGCACAAGCCATATTAGCATAATTTCTGCTATCAATGATCAAAGAGAACACACTTTTATTTATAAGGCATTTAGTATGGAAAAGATTTTTCCATTGACTAGGATCATCTATTTTTTTACTAATCATTGCACATCTCACAACAAAGTTTGGAACCGTCTACTCTCTATCTTGAGGACAAGCGTCTTCATTATCCTTCTCTACTTGCTCATCTTCTTGGACCCCTCTCTGTCTTAGGATTTTTCATCATCCTAATCTTCCAATCCCACCTCTTCTATAAGGTAATATAATTTCCCTTCCCTAGGATCACACTTCTCCGGTTGGGACATTCACTTACTTGATATTCCCACCATTGGCATTTAAAATATTAAAAACCTTTAGGATTGGGAGTAGGATAATTACTACCTTCTTTTTTGTGGGTACATTGAGGTGGTCATATCTACATACTTCTTATAATTGCACTTGTAGTACTTTTTCTTGTTCCATCTTGATGACGATTGAGCTACCTCTTAATTCTTACTCCAAGTGATATTAGATAAGTACCCTTTTGATTTGTAAGTTGCCCATTCTTTGATATCCTTGTCAATCTTCCAAGTTGCTTGGAAGATTTCCTGTATGGTTTCAAAATTGTGGATAGTCATACATGAGGATATTTCTTTGTTCAACCATCCTTGAAATGTATGATGTCATAGTTCAAGTTTTCTTAATGATCGAGCTTCAAGATTAATTGTTTGAATTAATCATAATAGGCCAAAATATTCTTGCTTCTTTGCCTCAAGTTGTATAACTTGGAAAGTAGCTTATGCCTATACCTCTTCGGTATATATGTTTGTCTCATGAGTCCCTTCAATGCATCCCATGGAGATGGTTATGCATCATTCAATGCATTTCCAAACCTCTTAACATAATCCCATATGTATTGACATACCTTTTAAATTGGATTATGCCATAACAACTCTTCTTCTCTTTGTAATATCATTGACATAGAATATTTTTTCATAAGAAGACTCCCATGATAGATAAGCTTTGGGATCACTCTCTCTCTTGAAATTCGGAAGACTAACCTTGATTGAACAGATACCCACATCTCATTCCTTATTACCATGTTGGTTACATTGATCATGAACTTGGGGTTGGTTTCCCAAGTTTCATCCATCATAAAGTGTCATACCAAATCTTTCTCTTCGGCCTTGATAACCTTTTTTGATCCATTAGACTACCTTTTATTTCTTCCACCATCATGTTGGCTTCTTCAAATGCTCCATAATCCTTTTGTTGTTTCTCCCTCTCTTCCTCCTCTATATGGAAAGGTTAGTTTTGGTTAAGTGGTGATTGGAATGTGGGAAATTGGTATGGTTGAGGTTAGGGTATTTTGTTTTAAGGTTCATCTTGTTGTGTTTGTTTAAATTGAGGTTGGAGCAGTCAAACAAGATTTTAATTTTATGGATATGTGGTGGCTTGGGTAGTGAGGTCTTGTATTGGTCTTGGCGGATTATGCATTTGGTGAAGGGCTTCAGGGGAAATTGTAGTGAATGTGCTTTGAGCATATCCGCTTGAAGAATCATGGTAGTTTTGGGCAGCGGAGATGGTGGAGTTTAATCAACCTTCCATGTTATCCAACCTTCTACCCATATTAGACACATCCCCTTTAATCGACCTCACCTTATATGCCTCACACTTTACTATGCATGTGTTGCATGTTGGCTTATACTCCGATGAGAGTTGAGGTATGAATTCTACTCTTGTCCAAAATTGGTTCTTGTTTGAAGGACTCAAATAAATCTTGTATGGACCTGATACAAGAGGTTACGATGATATATAAGCGAGAAAGTACTCAAAGAATTAGGACGAAGAAAGAAATGAACTCAAGGACTAATTCATAACTAAGTAAGTTGATTACTAGTTGTTAATTAGTGTTAGAATGAAGTAAAAGATGATTTGAAACCAAATAAATGAAACTAGGAATCTAAATTGAGCTTAATGAAATTTTGCCCAAGTTGACGACTAAGTTGAGAACTAAGTTGGTAGCCTCTCAACGAGTTAACAACTTGTCAACTTTCTCGTCAACCTTAGGTAGAATCGGGGCTAGGGTTGTCTTAGTTGACAACTAAGTTGACAGCTTGTCAATCTTGTCATCAACCTTAGGAAGAATCACTTGATTCCTTGGGCCTATTTCTTCAAGTACTTATCCTTTTTGGAATATTCCTTAGCATAAACAAGTACAACTCCTTTTACTCTATTTCTTTTGGATCAAACCCTTACTTTTATAGCTTCTTCTTTGACAAAATATTAAGAACTTGAAGAACATTCAAATAGTGTACCTCAAGCAAATGATCTCAAAATTTGATAAAATTCGAAACCCAAGCTCCTTTAAAGCACCCAAACAAACACCAATAGTTTTTATACTTCAAAACTCCCCCAAAATTTCCAGATTTAAGAACCCATTTGAAATGTTTACAAACTCATGCTTCACCAATGGTGGGTAACTCAATAATTGTCAGATTAAGCTCAACTTTTAGATAACGACTCAAATAGCACTAGGGAACACTATTATAGTACTAGAAAGACAAAAATACGCAAAGATCAACAACTTAAAATTTCAAAATAAACCAAAAATGTGAATAGGACTAATTTTGTGATTTTCTAGATAACAAACCCAAGACTAAAATTGTTGGATGATCCTAAGCTCTGATTTGATACCAAAGGATAAGATTCAAGCTACGGGAATAAGAATCTAAGTACAAAAACTAAATATAATCAACTCAAGATAGAAGATAGATAGATTGACACAATAAACTATAAGAAATTAAGAACTAATGAGTGTTTCAAACTCAAAAACCCTTAATCTAATAGATTCAAACACCAAATATCTTACATGTATCAAGAGGGATTCAACGTCCTCAAAATCCCCATTTCTAAATAAACATTCAATACAAGTTCACCAGTCACACTCTCAAGTACAAAGTTTATTCAATATTCAAAATAAGCAAATGGAAAATAACCGTAGGAGTTTCTATGTATAGTCTATTATTAGGCCAAAAAGTATCCCATGATCAAATTCTGAAAATAACCTTAATGGATAAATTTTAGGTGATAACTCGTCACTTAGGTCATCAATAAGTTGACAGCTCATCAAACCAAGTCATCTACCTAAACATAATGAAAAATCCTCCATCTCCCCCATCAACTTAGTCATCAAAAGGTTGATAACTTGTCAACTAAGTCATCATCTTAGTCGTTAGTAGGTTGACAACTTGTCATCTAAGTCGTCAATAGGCTGACAGCTTGTCAACTAAGTCGTCAACACTTGGCATAATGTCATTTGTTCCTATATCAATTCCCAAGGTATTCATTATGATTTGAAATCATTTGAAGGTACTCAAAACATTTTCAAGTACTTGTATCTTCATAAATAATCCTTAGAAGACTTGTATCTCCATGCTTGGCTTTTAGTAAAAGGTCTTGAGGACTTTTTTACTGTATCACGAGGCTACATAGGAATCGAAACAAGATATAAATGTTAAATACCCATTCTTGTTTCCAATGTTGGACAAAAGTGATTAAGGTATGAACCTTACCTTCTCTCTTATTGCATTTCAAGTTTGTTTTGATTCTTCTCCATATTTTTCCTTATATCGTGCTAAGATTATCCTAATCTCTTATTTGGGCATGAATGATCCTAAAGGGAGGATAATATAATACCCCAAAAATTTTGGTGATTTTATTTTAGACCCTCTCTCATATTTAAGGATAATTTTTGACTTAAATCATAATAAGGGATGTTAACGGGACCACTAGGGAGGGTTTCAGAGTTTATAAAAAGTATTAGGAATCATTTTAGGACCCCAAACCAGTTAGGGTCTGCAATGGCAGCATGTCATACCCTGGTCACACCATGATAAGAGCATGTCATGCTCTTGCCACTCTACGATAAGGGTGTTCTACGCTATTGGGTTAGCACTATAAAGGCTTGCCATGCCCAAAGGTACAAAACATAAAATTTTATTTATTTTTAATTTCGAGTGAGGGATTTTTAGGATTTTTCCCTATTAAATGACTTTAGTCCCTGTATAAACCAACTTACCCATTAGTTATAAGATTTTACACATTTATTCTCCTCTCCATCCTCTAAAGTGAACAAAAGGCTAGGCTGGAGGTTAAAAAGGTTGGAGTTCAAGCCAAGAGCTTCTATTCTTGCTATTTTTTGAGAAATTTCACCTTAAAAAGGCATGATGGACACTTACTAATTTAATTATTGTACTATTGCATAAATTTACTTGATATTTTTGCATTCTTGAATGTTTTATTCAAACTAAGGTTTAGGGTTTTTGATTGCTATACACTTGCATTGATTTCTCCCCTGTTTTAATGGCTTTTCTATGTTTTGAATGCTGAATTTTAAACAAAATTTTTGTTTTACGATAAGGATGAAATTTAGTAATCATGGTTTCATAATATTTATAGATTTTTTCATGGTGGTATGAGCATGAACTTCAACCCACATCATAATTTGGTTTCTAAAAAAGGATTTCATAGTGTCTAAACTATTCAATAGAAAATTGCATAATGTAACTAGAAAAAGGGTGAAAAGGTTTTGGAAACACCCTTGGGGCTATGGTTATGGATTCTTACAAGGAAATTGGAGTGGTATGGCATAACTGGAATAGCTTGCAAGTCTCTTGATATGACGATACCAAAATGAAATGACTTAATCAAAGACTCCATGGTTAATCTTAGGTGAAAATGCTTTAATTGGGATTAAAGGGAATTGTGTATACCAAAGGAGGGGGGAGGGACCAACCCTAGAATCCATATTTTCTTATATTGGGGGTCTATGACTACTAGTTTGCTTTACTGTAACACCCCGCATTTTTGGGCTAGACTTCGAATCGTCATTCCTACGTGTATAAACTTTAATCCCATAAATTTTAGGTGAATACACTGTTCATGATCATTATCTTAGTGTGTAAAGTTCTTTTGATGTCAGAATGTTCGTAGGAATCACTTAGATCAAAGTTGAGCTAAGAGCTTTTGATTCGGCCAAATCTTTGTATTTGATTCTACAAAGGTAAACTTTAAATGTGTATAACTTTTGATATACGGGGAATTTTTATATCAAGACCCAAAAAATTATATATAATTGAGTTAGCTTCCCAATAATACCAATTTGGCCTTAATCCGATACCCGAACAAAAAGTTATCACCATTTTCGTGAGAGGAAGTAAGAGCATGTGATAGGCCAACGCCACGGGGGCTATCCCCCTACAATAGAGGGGGCGTTGAGAGGGACACTCCAATGGACTAGAAGGCGTATTGCGGGGTGTATTCCATCAATGTTTCATCTTCTTAAGGGTCAAGGGGCACTTTGGTCCGTTCCCCTCAACCCCAAACATCCATGGTATGAATTATAACACCCAAAAGGGCATTATTTGCCCATCTTCTTCAAATTAACTCACGTAAAAACCCTCCTCTTTTCCAAGAAAAATAATCTAAGATTCTACTCTCAAAAACACAAGAATTCAAACATCAAAGTTTAATGATCTTTAAGAAAACATCAAGAATAGAGTTTCTTTCACAAGTTCATTATTCCAGTCCCAAGATTCAAGCTTTCTTCCTCAGGAATTCAAGGTTTCAAGTTTCTTCAATAATTCATTTAACTAAGGTATGTGGGAGTTTATTCATGGGTCCCTTTCACCCATGGAGCCACAAACCTTTCTTTGATTAAAAAGATGAGTTTTCTTTTAATAAAAAGATGCATATGTTCAAGATGAGTTTATTTTATGTTTTTCCTAAGTGATTTGAACTCAATTCATGTCCAAGTATTATTGCTTGGATAATTTATGTTATCTCATGCTTTAAGTTTCAATTTCTCATGTTACATTCAAGTGAATTTCATGTTAAACACCCAATTTATAAATTTAGCTGTGTAATCATGTTGATTTCTCATGTTTAACACATTCTCATGTTCAAGTTCATAATTCTCACATGTTCATGGAATGTTCATGGTTTAGGTCTTTGAACCATGATTCCCATCCTACAATTTTAAGTGTTGATATCATGCTTTATGGGTCATTCAGTGCTGGCAGGTTTTGAACACCCAATACTTATGTACTTACTTACACTTTAAATCGTTCAAGTTATAATTTGATGAAACCATAATTCCTATTATTTACTTTTATATTTATGATCATGTAGAGTATTATTAGTTTTTGTGTTTACATTTACCTCAGAATCCATATGCACTATTATTCTCAGAATACCATGATCTGATCTTATCAGTTATCAGTTATCAGTGTATGCACCAGTTAGTATTTCAGTGTCTTTCTGTTAGGAGTAAGATTTAGCATCTATCGAATACAGAGATGGTGGCTTCCTCATCAGTTAGGCAGAGTCATTAGTAGAAGTCCATGTATTCCAGAACTACATAGCCAACTTAGGATATGAGGGGTCACCCATCAGTTTAGGCTTGACTTCCTCTTAGGGGTCACCCGTTAGTTTAGGCTTGACACCCAAATCGCTTAGGACAATAGATTAATAGATCCACACAGCCAGTGTTAGTACCCATGTCATGATACTGACACCCTTCCAACTGTGGTTAAAGGATGGACCCTAATTAGCTCAGATTGGGGCATATCGGTTACATGATAGCACCCACTATTCCATCCTAGTTATTCATACTAAATACAACTTAATTTTACATAATCAGTATTTAGTTATCAGTTAATCAGTATATAATTACCTGTTAATTAGTATACAAATACCAGCTAATAATATCCAGTAATCAGTTAATCCGTATTTAGATCAGTTATTCGATACTCATATATCATCTACTTAGTATATAGACATTAGTAATCTATTTAGTTAGATTTCATCTGTTCAATCACAGAGGCATCAACCATTCAGTTAATCAGATCAATGTAGTACATTCTATGTTCAGTTTTGTAAGGTTATTTGTTTAGGCTCAGTATATTTTTATATTTAGACCTTTGAGTTATGAAAGTTTCCACCATCTAGTTTCAGACCCAATATTCATACGCCATCCTTAGTACATCATTTATAGCATATTCAGGCTTACAAGAGAATTTCTTACAACATTTATGTTTTACTGCTTCCCCCTTTAGTTCTACTTATTCTACAAAAGTAAATCTTTAAGAAACTAAGTGTAGTGATTCACCAGTTATCAGATTATGTTTGTTACTCGTGTATTAAGCTACTTCATCTTTTAGTTGATTTCAGTCTCTTGGTAAGTCTACTTACACTTAACATGCATGTTTTAAGATTATGTATCTACTCAATTTTACTTATTGCATTCACCCTCTCTTACTCAGTACATTCCAAAGTACTAATCCATATATGTGTCTATGTGCCACATTGTCTTATAATATAGGTACCAGTTATAACCTACACATCATAATTAGACAGTTGTAGCTTCCAGCCAATAGGTGATAAGTTCTCCTATTTTGGGGACTCCTGCCAGTTGTAGTTTATATATTGTATTGTATTTATTCATATGTGTTGATTTATGGTAGCTTGATTCATGTCCCATTTATCTATAGTTTGTATAGTAGAGGCTTCATATATAGTCAGTAGATTCATGAAATGTAAATACCAATTCTCTCTTCATTTTTATTAGGATGTAAACTTTATCAGTATTATATTTATCCAAATTATGTCATGATTATGTTTTCACACATCAAACTTAGCAATTTTATATATCCTAAATCAGTTGCACAAGTATCACGCCAGTTCATGGGTTATCTTGGGATTACTTGTGGTTCTAAGTATCGTGTTATGACTAGGGTGTAGTACCAGGTCATGACAAACTTGGTATCTAATCACAGACTTCAACTATCTTAGTGTGTCTATAAAGTCGTGTCTGGTAGAGTCTTTCAAAATGGTATGGAGACGTCTGTACTTTTCTTTGAGAGGCTACAGGGAATTTAAGAAATATTTCCCTTTTTTTATGTATCAGATCATGCAGTAGAAGTGTTCTCTAAGGAACTTATGTAGTTTCTTACGTTCATCCATTTGTGCCATCTATCCCTCATTCTTAAGGCAAAGGAAATAGCCAAGATTAAATCCTTATTAATAGAGTTTTCTCAGAGAGTCCCCCTAGACAGTTCTGGGATTGCATGCAGTATTAAAAGTATCCCATCAGTGCATTTATATTCCATAGTATGAAATATTTCATTCATGTTCATTACAATCGTGTAGTAACCAAAAGTTAGATGTGCTTTCAGATCCCTTCTTAAAACCCTTTGACAGCATATGATCTAGAATTAAAAACATGAACCCAGAATTTTAGTAGTAGTAAAGTGGGGATAGTGTTACCTGAATTTAGTAGATTATGTATCCATTGGGCTAGTTTATTAAAGGTGAACCAAAAGTCTTGAAATAGTGTATGCAAGAATTTATGTATGTTGATGCAAAATTACATGTTGTTGATGCAGGGTATATTGGTGTAATAGTATTTCTCATGGTTTAGGGAAAAATATAATTTTATAGATATGATATATTTTTAGGCTATGATGGAAGTAGTATGGTTCATTTAAGGTTTAGGAATATCCATGTTATGTGGAATCTAATTTTAAATCTTGGACGATTGATCTACTAGTAATAAGAATTGAAATTCTAGATGGAGTAAACTCATAATATGGTGATACTCATGAAGATTCTAAGTTGGTGAGTGTCTGAGTTATTATATGATGACTATTGGGGCTATAGAAAGTTAAGTATTGTATCTCAGAAGAAAGTATTAGCAGTGGATTTTACACTTTCTGGTAGTCTTTTGGGGTGAGTTTATTATTTACGTGTATTGTTATATCTTGGATCTAGAGTAAAGTGGTTACAGTTCAAATTAGAGTTTATCTAAGGAGTCCACAGACTTAGAATGATGGCTTAAAGCTAAGGGGGAGATGATAGAACAAGTAACCAAGTCAGGCTTTTAGATTCTAGTAGTAATTCCAGAGTACTGTAGAACATTAGTAGTGGAGGAAGATGCCTGACCAATTCTTATCTCAGTGCAAAGCTTTGTACTTCAATCATCACGATATCTATTCTTTCCTTACAGGTCATCTCCACAATCATAGCTTATATTCATGCACTTTTCATAATTATGTACTCTCCCAGTTCCTAGTATAAGGATTTCAAGTTCACTCAGAAGTACAAATCATATTCCAAGAATTTATGAACTCTAAACTCAGGTCAAGCAACTCATAACTCATGTACTCATGCTTTATAGTATGTTATATTCCAAGTACTCATGCTATACTCCTAATGATCATCAAAATTCATATTATGTCATTTATGCCCTCAATTTAGATCTCTTTGATGAATCAATGATGTTGATACTCTATTCCTCAAGCCTCAGTTAATTGTCAAGTTACATATAGTATCCTTCCATGCTTCAGGATCTCATGTTCTAACCTTTCAGCGGCCTCTCCTTATGAAATAATAGTAGTGATGAGTAATTGTTTAGATAAGAGAGAGTAAATATTTCTTGTTAAAGAAAAGATTACAGTACGCTTGTTTTATATAAGTCTATACGCTTGAAGGAAGATTGAGGTTAAGCTTTTTGTATATGTCATGGTTAGTTGAGAATTCTATGTGTGTTTTCTTGGGGTAGTGCATAGAAGTTGTTAATGATGGAGATTTAGAGGATATTGGAAAGATGCTTTTATGGGTGTTTGTTTAGAAGTTCATATATGTTTATAATGATAGGTTGGAATGTCATGTTGGTATACAAGTGGAAAAATGCATTATGGGCTAGTGAATTCCTAGTAAGAGGTTGAATGTAGTTTTTGAAGTAGTAATAACAATTATTCATGAGATGAAAGATGTGAAACACACATAGGGTATTAAATTCATGGTTCAGACTAGTGTTGTGATGTTATGTGTAGTACCTTGTGATTTTGAGCTAAGCTTGAACATAATAAGAGTATGTAGTTCAACTCAGACTTTGACTAGAGAAATTGCATGTACCCGTTTGAGTTTTTTAGAATGAGGCTAAGTTTGAATTGGGCAGATGCATTTCCTAAGGCCTAGTAATTCTACCCCAACTTATGTTTTGTAGGCCTATGTTCCATGTTACAAAATTTTAGCCATATTGCGATTCCTTATTCGGATATCCTATTCTGATCATGCCCAAGAATTCTTTTCTTCCTAATATTATTAGAACTTCTTAAAAGAGTGTTGAAGAAATACTCCAGTTGAGAATGATCTTTCAGTATGAGTTAGTCTGTATAGCCAGCAATACAGTTTAGTAGTCAATTAGACAAGTTCCTATGGTTTTCCATCTGGTCATACTATCCTAAGTCTCATGAATATGGCTATTCCATGAGGTAATTCATTCACATCCATGAAAGTTGCGAATTCAGTTCAGTCCAAGCATCATTTTTCAGATTCAGCTATTTAGTGATGACTCAGTTCATAAGCAAGTATTCCATCTAAGATATTGTAATACCCCTTGTACGAATCATCTCAGAAATTAGTTTCATGATAAAAGTTATAATGTTTCTGTGCAGCTACATCCTTCATTACCAAATGTATCATGTCCACTTTATTCCATACTGATAAGACTTCTATAAATTCCTATCCATCATTCGAGGATGAATTATTCCAAGATGGAGATAATGTAACACCCCGCATTATTGGACTAGACTTCAAATTGTCGTTCCTACATGTTTAAACTTTAATCCCATGATTTCTATGTGAATACATGGATCATGATCATTATCTTGATGTGTAAAGTGCTTTTGAGGTGAGAATGTTTGTAGGAATCACTTAGAGCGAAATTGAGCTAAGAGCCTTTGTTTCGGCTAAATCTTCGTATTCGATTCTAAAAGGGTAAACTTTAAACGTGTAACTTTTTATATATGTGGAATTTTCAGCTAACACTACTACAAAAATGTCAAAAAGTGACGGCCAAAAGCGACGGCTAGCGTCGCTTTTTTGGGCAAAAGCGACGGAAGTTCGTCGCTTTTTTTTTCGTCTCAAAAAGGGGCGTTGTTTTTGAAAACGACGGTCTGCGTCGCTTTTATTATGACGGATAGCGTCGCTTTTAGGGAAAAAATTTAGTTATTTTTTGAAAAAGCGACGTTGTGCATCACTTTTTGTTCTTTAGGTGAAGAGCACATGATGAACAAAAAATGACGGACATAATCGTTTTATTGAAAAAAAAAAGTTTTTTTAGAAAAATTGACATTTTCCACCGTAATTTGAAAAAAAAAATATTTTTTTTAAAAAAAACGACATGGGTTGTCGCTTTTGTTCTTCATTGAATAAAGAGCGACGTTGGTCATCGCTTTTTGTTCTTCATAATGAATGAAAAGAGACGTTGGTCGTTGCTTTTTGTCTACATAATGAATAAAAAGCGACGGCCATCATCGTTTATCTTTTAAAAAAATTTACCGATTTAAAAAGTAACGCAAAGCGTCGCATTTCTGAAAATATATTTTAAAAAAGTGACGGACAAAAGAGACCTTGTCCATCGCTTTTCTGCATTTTTTTTTAATGCAAATATTTGCATTTTCTAAATCCCACCTGCCAAATAAATACAGTTTAATATATACGTCATGCAACAGACATTACTAATCTTACAAAGAACTACATCATCAAAAACATTTAAATAATTCAAATCATCAACACTTCAACAACATCCAAAACACTTATCCAATATTCAAAAACACTTAACAGGTAATTCAAAAACATTCAAAACAAGTCTTTAAGCTTCTTAATTCAAAAGCTAAAAGTTAAGTTCAAAAATTAATGTCTAAAAAAAAGTCTAGAAGCAAATTCAACTAACACTAAGGAGTAGTGTCAACAAACTCATCACTTTCTATTTCTTCTTTGCTATTTAAATTGGGAGATGGATAACGGTGATGACGGCGACTCATGCTAACCACTTGTTTCTTGAGATCCTCGACAGTCTTGCTCATGACTTTATTTTTAGCAACGGACTGTACAAAGGAACGTGAAAATTCTGTAATCTGCTGCAACATAGCAGCAAGCTGAACACCGTCAATCGCCTCAGCCTGGTGCGAGGAACCGATACTAGCCTATCAAGCACAAAGATGTTGTAACTAATTTTGAGAACCAAACCCATAGGTTTTCCCTTTTCTTTTTCCTCCCGCCACTTTTTTAGTCCAAATTTTATTTGATTCCTGCTGTGGAGGCTCGGTTGAACCAAATTCAAACAAGTAGCATATAAATTCATCCTACATAATAAAAAGGACAAATTAGTAAATTTTACTGAACTTTAAAAAAGACAATGATATTCATGTTTACACCAAAAATAAAAGAGAACTAAGCAATTCATCCTTAGTTTCTAAAAAGTACAGGATTTTTCTTCAAAACACCTCTAGCAGATAAGCTCTCTGAAGGCCCCTAGCTCAAGGACGACTACCAAAAAAACAAAAATGTACTGGCCCAGCAAACAATCTACTGAAAATGGCAAGTCAATTTAAATTAACATAAGTACAACATGTGGTATTAGAATTAGAGTTACTGCTAAGTACAAATGATCAGCCACAGAAGTTTAAGCAATTACTCATTCGCAAGTATTAGCAAAGTCAATTCATAGGAAATAATGTCGTGTTTCATGTCCTTCCCAGTAACATTATGAGTCAAAACAAGCACTAAAGCACAAATCTAAAAGATACGGATTACTTGCTAGTCGATAACAAAAGGTAGACAATAGGAGAATGATATAGATATTTAAATGTAAAGGTTTAACAGAGTAAAATATAAATATAAGTCTTACATTGTCATTTTCAGCCCTGGGCTAAACCCATACATTCGGGTCTGACTTATTCGTCTTTTTCAGCATATGTGTTCATCTGAAGACCTCAAGTCGAGTCGGTTAGCGACCCAAGTTCTTCTTCTACAAACAAAAAGGTAAATAAGCATAATCAAGTAATATTTATATGAACTTTATTTAATGAACTTTATATAAACAATATTTAATGAGCCACCTTTCAAACTGACTCTAACTTTCTTATTTTTCTCAGACAGTGCCTTATATTTAGGAGATTCCCAATAAATACACAAATCATCATATACGATTTTGAGAAGCCATTGTGCAACATTGCTTGTACGTCTAACATGGTCAAGCCAATTGTGTAGCTTTGTACTAGTATTCCTCTCAAAAATAGTGGATATAACTCTATTGTGCTTTTTCAACCAAGTACACATTGTCTAAAAATCAATTGAGTAGTGTTATATGATATATATATATATACACACACACATACAAATATATATTACTATTAAATTTAACCAAATAATGATTAAATCTAGTATACCTTGAACTCCTCAAACATGGCTTGTCTATGGTCTTCTGGAATCTCCGACCAACTGTGCTAAGGTTGTGAAAAAACCTTCTAACACTCTCTTTTACTGTCTTGTTAACTTTTTTTATGCGGGATGCCACCTGTAAAAGAACAAAATAAATATGTAAAGCACTTATCACTTATGTTGTTGTTGTTTTCTAGTGAATGAATCCTCCTCTAATTTAACTGTCTACAAAAACGATCTAGTACATCAAAATAATCCCTAGACAGCACTTACTGTAAAGTTGTACCTCTTGTCATGTGATAGTACTGAAGTAACAAAATAAATATGTAAGCATGAATATTTTATTAATGAAAAATAAACTTATGAATTAAAAAATAAACTTATGTGGATCCATTAGGCTCGATGAAGACTCTACCAAGCCTGTCCTTATCTCCAGGTATGAGACCAATCAAATGTGTATCAGTATCATCTTCTATAGGTGGAGGTGGAGATGGAGGTTCAGATCCAAATGTGGATGCTACCCCCGGGAGTACCTAAGGTTCATTAACTGGGGGAGTAGATGTATGTGCATCAGAGTCAGAGTTGTCTCTCAGCCATAATCCTGAGAGATTGGGGGATGAATCGCGAGGGGATGGAGTACCAGATGATAATCTCAAAGTCCTTATATCTGTAGGAGGCATGAAAGTATGTGGAGCATAAGAAGTGCATACCTGTCACTGCTTTCTATGACCATGATAATCTACAGGATTACTAGTGCCAAATGGGACATAAAACCTCCCTGATGAAGAGATGTACATCTGTGGCTGTGAAGAAAGTTGACCAGAAATATCATCAGGATTTATAAGCGTCCTAGATTTCTTTTTAGCAATTGACTTTGAATTTTTTTCAGGACGAGGTCGATCACCGCTACCACCGTATATCATCTGCACGCAAGTTTACATTATAAAACACATAAAATCAATTTGTATTCTACCAGTGCTGCTAGCATCCTATAAATATAACTTTACAGAAACTTACATCCAAGTAATTAAAAGGTAATTACATGTACAACAACTTGTACTTGAACTTGAACTTGAACAAGTAGTAATATTGAAAATCTTGAACTCTCAAACTCCCAAAGTTGCTTCATTTTTTTTTTGGTAATTTATATTCCAAAGTTTCTATCTTTGTATTTTACTTTGGTAATTATTGATTTTCTTGTTGTATATTTGAGCTTATTTTCCAGGTTAGTGACTTGGTAAATCTTTATTCTTGAATGTTTTAGAAGAGTGATAAGGTGGGGACTTGGCAAAGTGTTGGAATAAACTAAATTAAATTTTGATAGTTTGAGAAAATAGAGTTGTTGTGAGTGGTTTATCTAGATGCTCCCTATCATTTCTCTTTGCAACCCAACAATGAAACTAGATTTTCTAAGCCAATAGTCGGCAAGGTTCTTGTCAAGGAAAGGAGCATGTATACAGAAGACCACATTTTCTGGCTTTGTGTTGTTGCCTAATTTGCTTTCTCATTTTTGTTCAACTTTTTCTTTATCTTGGAACTGATATACCTAAATCGTAAGTCCCAGATTTTCTACACTATTTGAAGTTTTAGAACTGGCTTTTGGTTCTGAATAGTCCTTGTAAGAAAAATGCAGCACTTGGAAATTCTAGATAAGTTATTTTAGATGATGGCAAAAGTAAGAAAAAGAAGCGAACACAATGGAGTTCAGGATCTTCATCTCCGATGACTGAAGGTCTAGACTCTTGTATTTTTCTAGTTCTCATGGTTACAGCTTTTATCTGTACAAAATGGTTTTCTTTTCAATAATTTTCTTATAGGTCTGTAAACTATCACTCAAGTGCACGATTCTGGTGTTGGTTATACTCTGGTAGTTGTATCACTATGTATATGATCATAGGTTCATATTATGCATCAACATTTATACAATGTCATGATTTAGGAGACGCTAAATCCTTTCTTTACTCTTACCCTTTGTAAATATTTTGACTAATTTAATGACTATTACAGGTATAGTTATGGACGCAAGGAACACTAACAACTCAAGTATTGAAGAAGCCAAGTCAACCGAAATGGCACTTTCTTTGCAATCGCTATCCCTTGCATTTAATCATATCAATTACTATGTTGATATGCCGCCTGTAAGTAACATTTCTTAATATTTGAACATTAACTTTGTTATGATTCTGTTCTTACTAATTATCTGGTAATCAAGAATAGATGTTTCCTAAGGAATTCCTAAAAATCATATGGATCCTAGATTTTGGGAAAATCCATAACAGACAGTTACATGTACTACTAGATTCACTCATTACTACTACTATAACCCATTATAGTTCTCACTTATTTGCTATTTAATCGAAAATCACCTAATACTACTAATTTCACTCATTATGGACAGTTACATGTACTATGATCTGGTAGTGTTAAAGTTATTTTACATTGTTGCATCTATTTATTCGAAAAACTGGTCAATACATATACATTTGTTTTTTATAACCACGGTGTCTAGGCTAGCTTTCACGCACCTCGACTATATCCACGGAATACCTACCTCCTCCTACCAACAACAGATACTAGGTACACCAAGGTTAGGAAAAATAGGAAGAATCTACTAATCTAGACATCTGAACCATCCGAACATCTGAACCAAGCCACTTTCATCCATTTGCAAGCTTAATATATATATGGACACGACAAGAAGGTTCATGACTACTCATTTACTAGTTTAAAAAAGATGGTTCATGACTACTCTTTTTCTTTATCCACCTTTTCTCTTTCTAAAATGTTTGGAAGGTTGGATCGTAGATACAGTTTGGAGAAAAGATGAGGGGAAGCAGCAGAAAATGAAAGGACCAAAGAAAATGGGGAAAAAGGAACAAATCTAGAGAGTGAGACTTATGTAAGGCCTGGAGAAGCATCATATGTCTAACTCTCGCTCCAGTGTTCAAGGTTTGATTCCAAATGACAAGAGTTGTAACATGATATCACAGATTACCTGCAAATCATTAATTACTTGCTCCCTGGAGTTTTCTTTTTCCTTACGAGCATGTTTGATACATCCCAAGCACAACAGTCCCTACAAGAATCATAAGTAAATAAAAACAGTGAAAATCTAATTGAAGTTTCAAGAATGACACAGAATGCAGGCATTCAAACAACAGACTGTTATCTTTAACAGCACACTCTATATGATGGAGACCTAGTAAACACACTTAAGATGTTTATGGTCATGCAAACAAAAGATGTTTCAGATCATCTAGAAGAATATTAATAAGCATAGCTTCTGTTAGCCTAATTGACAGGTGCCACTGCTTTTATTTTTGTAAGGAATTCTCCTATCTGAAAACTAAATGCATATAGCTGATCATATTTACCGCCTTTTTAGGAGATGGGTGGGCACCAAGAGAAGCCAAGCACCACATCATAATCATCAGGAATATGTCATGTCAACTACAAGCTATAACAATAAGGACCCTAACAAACAAGTGATTGCCATGCAACCTGATGATGATGGTGAATCCCAAAAATGGAGCAACCATGTTTGACTTCGAATTAGTTATTAGTATTAGCGAACAATGTTTGTTTTAGTGGCTCATGCGTGCGTCTAATTTGTAAATATTTTGGCTTAAAGGAGTCAATATTTTACTGCAGTACTCTTCCATAAATAAACTAAAAGGGGTTTTATTCTCTCCCACATTTTATAAAATAATGTGCTCCTATTTAAAGAGTGATCATCACCTGTATACCCATTTTTGGCTTTTATTTACTTGCAATATATAACTCTATAGCTGACAGCTACTATACAACAACAATCTAGTAGTAAAAACTATAGAGAACATTAATCAAAGTTGTAACTAACAGGTGCATAAGCAGAGAAAGCAATAAATAGAGAAATCGAGAAAGAAACATGTAATATCCAATTCAAGCAATAAACAGAGAAAGCAGCATGTACACCAGTAAATGGAGTTTAGGCTAAAAAGATAACTATAAAATAAAATACAAAAAGTGGAACACTAGTAAATCTCAAAAATCTCAAGCCTAAGCGAGTACAAACAAGTAATCTCAAAAAACTCTAACCAACAAAATACAAACTAACTAGTGGTAGTAAAAAAACTAACTAGCTAATCTATATTCTCTAAATCTTCCTCATCGCTTGTTTCATTTCCATCATTCTCTCATTCTTCCTCATCCGTTGTTTTATTCTCATGGTCCCATTCTTCCTCCCAGAATGATTCATTTCCCTCATATATTTTTTCCGTTATATTTGTGATGGCAATGATCTCATCATCAAAAACTTCTTCTAATATGCATTGAGGATGTTCTAGATTGTTTTCCAACTCATCATTCACTATTTGATCAACAACTGCGACTTTGTTCTGGTATGCCACATCTGACATATTCTCAATCTCAATTCTCCCTACAGGCTTTGTCTTTATAACAACCCACCAATTCGCTTTATCTTTGCACAATGAGTATGTAGCATAATATACCTGCCTAGCATTTTGTGCAATGACAAAGGGATTATAACGATTATATTGCCTTGTATGCTTAACTTCAATTATATTATGCTATTGATTCACCCTTGTACCTCTATGTGATGGATCAAACCACTTGCACCGAAATAGAATTATCTTCTTTTTTGGCCAACCAGGGTACCTGACTTTTAATATCTCTTGTATGACACCAAAATATTCAACGATTTGACCATTACCGTCGATATCACCTTCAACACACATACCACTGTTATTAGTTTTCTTATACTTAGAAACTTTCTCAGTTTGAAACTTGAAACCGTTCACACAATATTTATCCATTGTCCAAACTTGAGTTGCAGGACCAAATATAATATCTCTCACCAATGGCAAATGTTCGACGGTACTATGTTCACCCAAAACTTACATATCGTTAAATCAAAATACAAATTTTATTAAATGACCTATATATAATTTTAGTAAATGCACATATGATATATCATACTTACGTATTCTTCCAGCCAATCGAAAAACCTCGTATATATTGCATCATTACCCTATTTCCCAATGAATAAACTGTCAAGTATACAGCAGTAAGGTTTTTTATTAGTAAAGTGTCCTAAACAAATTAATATAATTCGCTAACATCATTGACACTTACTCAAGATATGGTTAAATATCGGGATAATTGAGACAAACATGTGTCACAATACATTTTATTTCCATCCCAGTGAGGGCTCGCGTACAATAACTTTTAGATCCTCCACCCGAATTGTTTAAAATTGATATAGGTGGAAACATAGGATCACAATCACCTTCATCATTACTATTGGACCTATTTCTCTAGCATGGCACTTCATCCCTAAAGTAGTAAGGACAAAAATAAGTTGTTTCTTTTGCAAGATAAGCTTCACAAATCTATCCTTCAATCTTTCCTCTTTGCTTAATAGTTTGTTTGCACTCGCCAATTTTTCTGCATAATTTTATCTTAGGTAGATAAGAGTAATTCTTTTAAGAAAATGATGGCATTAATTTAAAAAAATTTACCTCTCTCCTAGATACATTCACCTCATTTGGACTGGGCCTCTAAGATGTGCCTCTTCTACGAGGTGAATTGGAAGATTCTCCATCACATCAAAAAATTCACATGGAAAGATCTTCTCTAACTTAGTAGTGATGACAGGAATATTCTGCTCTATTTTGTCCAAGCTACTCTCTAACAACTTTCCCAAACACAAATCTTTGAAGAACAAACTTATCTCTGTGATTGGTTTCCATATCCTCTCAGGAAGGTGGCTAAATGCAATAGGAATCAAGGTTTCTATAAAAACGTGATAATCATGACTTTTCATACCAATCAACTTCCCTTTTTCCATATCCGTTCATTTTCCTAAATTCGAAGCATAGCCCTCGGGTATCCTCAAATTCTTAACCCACTCACATATTTCTCATTTCTCATCTAATGTGAATAAAAAACTTGCCTTGGGCTTACACAATTTACCATTTTTTTTCCTTCAACCACAATTCCCTTCTCCTGCAATACTCCTTTATATCCATTCTAGCTTTTGAATTATCTTTTGTCTTTCCCTTAACATCCAGGACAATGTTGAATAAATTATCAAAATATTTTTTTCAATGTGCATCGGATCAAGATTATGTCTTAGTTTATTGTCCCCCCAATACGGCAACTCCCAAAATATGCTTTGTTTGGTCCAATTATGTTCAACACCATATCCAGGAAGTTTAGAAGCTGTCCCATCTGTAAATTTAGGCAAATTACAAACTCTCTCCCAAGTCTGATGTCCTGACAGTAAAGGAGGTGGCGAATCATTCTCAATCTTATTCTTTATGAATGTACTTTTCATGCTTCTAAACGTGTGGTCCATTGGTAAGAACTGGTGGTGACAATCAAACCAAGAATTTTTTCGACCAAACTTTAAAGTGAATGCTTTGCTATATTCCATGCAATATAGGCAAGCTAACTTTCCAACAGTCATCCAACCAGACAACATCCCTTATGCAGGAAAATTGCTAATAGTCCACATTAAATTGGCACGCATAACAAAAATTTGCTTAGTTGATATATCATATGTCACCACACCTTCATGCCATAATTGTAGTAATTCATCTATCAATGGTTGGAGATATACATCGATCAAACTTTTTGGATTACGGGGACCTGGAATAATACAACTTAGAAATATGTAGGAACTTGTCATGCACATTTCAGGTGGAAGATTATATGGAGTAATAAATACAGGCCAACAAGAATAAGGTATGCCAGAATTAGAGTATGGTATGAAACCATATGCACACAACCCCAATCTAACATTTCTTGGTTCACTGGCAAAATCAATATAAGTTCTATAGAAGTGCTTCCAAGCTTCTCCATCTGATGGATGAGACAAGACACCCGATGTCCTTCTATTTTCATGGTGCCATTTCATATGTGGGGCTGAACTCATCGAAGCATACAACCTCTTTATCTTAGGTATAAGAGGTAAATAGTGCATTGCCTTAAATAGAAACCATCTTTCCACTGGGAGTCCGCTTATAACGAGCATGTCCACAAAACTTACAATTTTCTAATTCAGCATCCTTCTTATAGAACAACATACAACCATTTATACAATAATGGATTCTATTATATGACAATTCCAACTTGGAAACCAATTTCTTTACTTGATAAAAATTCTGAGGTATGTTCAACTTTTGATTTACTAGTTCACCCAAAAGACCAATCATAGAGTCCATACAGCTAGAGTAACATTCCAATCTACTTTGATACTCAGTAATCTAACTGAAACAGATAAAGCAGAATACAGACTCCCTTCGCACAGTGGGTGACTAGCCTCTTCTAATTATTGATAAAACCTCTTGCTTCTTCATTGGGATCTTTTTCTAAATTCTATCCAAGTTCTATCCGAGCCCCAATACTAAAATCATCATTGACCATTTCATGAATTTTATCCTCATGTTATACCCTATCGTGTTGCACCCTACGTTGAACTCTAGCATGTTGAATCCTAGCATGTCGACCATGTACAAGCATGTTATATTCATCCATAGGCAATGAATAATAAAATATACCATTCAAACCATCTCTTTCTCTATGATCGACCCACACAAAGTATCTTGTCTTAAATCCATTACGATAGAGATGAGTCATAACTATATTTCGTTGAAAAAACTTTAAGCACCTACATAAACTACAAGGACACCTAACCACTCCATTTTTTGAAATAGATCTAGTGACATTGCATGATCGATAAAACCTCTAACGCCATCAAGATATTGGGGTTTTAAACCACTAACATTTTCATAGTTCATATTATACATCCACAAACGATGATCCATCTACAAAACGTATAAAAATCAAATCACAAAGTCATAATTTCAAGTAGCTACACTTAACCATTTATAAGTCACAAAGTCATAATTTCAAGTAGCTACACTTAACCCTTTTTAAGTCACAAAGTCATAATTTCAACTAACTACACTTAAGCTTTTTCAAGTCATTAACTTCATATTTCAAGTAGCAACACTTGATCATTTTCGAGTCACAAGTTCACAATTAGTAGTAAGTACACTTGAGCATTTTCAAGTCATTAACTTCATATTTCAAGTAGCTACACTTAACCATTTTAAAGTCACAATTTGAAGTAACTACACTTAAGCATTTTCAACTCATTAAATTCACATTTCAAGTAATAACACTCAAGCATTTTCAAGTCACAAGTTCCCAATTTCAAGTAACTACACTTAAGCATTTTCAAATCATTAACTTCACATGTCAAGTAGCTACAATTAACTATTTTTAAGTCATAAAGTCACAATTTCAATTAACTAAAATTATGTATGTTCAAATCATAAGGTCACAATTTCAAGTAACTACACTTGAGCATTTTCAAGCCAATAACTTCACATTTCAAGTAGCTACACTTAAGCATTTTCAAGTCACAAGTTCACAATTTCAAGTAACTACACTTGAACATTTTCATGTCATTAACTTCACATTTCAAGTAGCACTTAATTTACAAAAAATAGAGAGAATCCCAACCAAGACCTACTATCAAAGTACCATCAAAATAATAATCAACTCTCAACTTGGCAGCAGGCCAAAGAAAAACTCGCAGCTTGGCAAACCAATAATAAGCGGTAAATGGAGAAACAAAATAAAGTTAGTATCAAGTACAAGTGCATTATCCACAGAAAGCAAATGCATATGATTACTATTTTATGTTTTCTATGGCTTCGTATCACAAAATCCTAAAAATAGAATTCAAATTTGTATTTTATGTAAGCAGTACTGTAATGAAAATTTGAAAATTTCCACTTAGCCACAAAGAGCATAAGGGAATAAACGAGAACCCAAAGATATTTCGATTAACATATTTAATCATCTTTGTATTTCTAGTCAGACAAGGTCCAGCAACAGTTACAAATATCACAAAGAAATTTTACTCTCCATACACATCTATAATATGCTGATAGTACTGTTGTAGTTTGCGAGGCCGATTCTAAAGGTGGCTACATTGAGGGTAGTCTTTATTCTATTTGAAGCTACTTCTGGTTAACATATTAACTAGACCAAAATTTTAATTCATCCAGTTAATAAGGTAAACCAAATTCAATCCTTGGCTGATCCTTTTCGTCAACGTCTTCTTTTTTTAGAAGATCCTTGGATGAATTCATCTAGTTAATAAGGTACACGCAGAGTGCTATTTGAATATCTAAATTTAAGTTTTAACAAATTAAGTGGACCAAATACAGGCAGATTTAGTTTCTACCAAAAAGCAAAACATACCTCAAACAAAAATGACCTTAAATGCAGTCAGATCTAAAACACAGTTGTAAAAAAACTTTGAGATTTTTAGAGCTAACATAATTTCTCGGATCAATCTTTAGAACTAACATAAATTCTTGTCTTCGTAAAGTTTCAGCTAAATTTCCTTATCCTCCATATTCTCTTTTATCAACTATAATAAAGTACTTAATCATACATTATAGAATAGTTTGTTCTTCATTTCAGTCTTACAAGTTGTGGAACCTCATTTATTTTATTTAGAATTTTAGCTCTAAACCATAGTGGTGGATTTGGTAATTTTATAGGCGGCTATACCTCCAGGAACTATTTAAATAGGAGTAAAGATGATTCTCCGAAAACTGGTCATATTTCAAAATTGATAAGAGAAAAAGAGATGCTTTCAATAACATGTATTGAGAGAAAAATAAAACATAAGTTAATCAATATCATTGGACAAAAAAGACAATGTTCATTTTTATTTCAATGGGATAAATGAATGGGGTTAATGCTACTTGACTGCGAGCCTGTAAGTACATAGATTTCACATACCTCAAAGTGTGACCACCTCGTTGATGAATACCTCATCACTATCACTGATAGCGTTGAAGGCCAAATGATGTGTGACAAAAATCTAACATATTTAATGCTTTTTAGCTCAAAATAATTGTGAATTCTGAAGCAACTATTGTTGTTTTGATGTGTTTGCTCATGATATTGCAGAAAAATGCCTAAGAAATAAGAATAAACAATAATGGAGCAAAAGAGATGAAAATATAAGAAAAATAGAAGAAAACATGGCTGACGACCTCCGCGGTAAGTCGTCAGCCTCATGATAGCCTATCAGCATTGGCATCAGCCTTAACTAGGGAGTTGTAGTTTGAGGAGAAGTTCTGACGACGCCGGTCACCTGATGTCAAAGTCGGGATAAGGCATCAAGAATGGCATCAGTCTTAAGCAGAAAGTTAGCATGGGAAGAAGAGATCTGACGACATTGGTGATTCACCATCATATCCCTCACACGGCATCAACCTCATCATCAGCCTAAGACAGAACCTGAAGAGAACTGAAGCCTCCTGACGCCATCTGTGATAGGGCGACAACTTTTTGATGCGGCGTCAGCCTGGGCGTCACCTATTCCAAACAATTTTATTGATTTTGTTATTTTATTTCCTAAATTAGGCTTTAGTATAAATAGCATTTTTTACGGTTTTTGATGGAAGGAATAATTCATCTATCAGACATCAACTCTAAGAAGAGACACGTATTTTTGCTCTCTTTCATAAATTATTCTTGTGTTTTCGTATCAACTATTTTTGGGGTTTCTACCTTGTGATTCAATCGGAGGAACTACTTGTTGTTTTTTATCCATTCATAATTTTATCATTATAATCATGAATTCAACTCGTTATTTCGTTCATCAAATCATGAGCGGCTAATTTTATTAGTCGGAGTTATAGGATCCATGGATTAGGGTTTGATATGATACTAGCTGTTTAACAGATTCAAAGAGTAGTAAAACATCTTGAGATTCTATTGTTTTAACTAAAATCTAATGGTTGCAAATATTAGGTTATGCCATAGGTTTTATTTGCTTCTCACAGAGAAATAGACTAGAGCACGTGAATTATCAATAGGGACTCGAAAGCTACTAACCTTCTGTTAATGATTAAGGTCGTAACTGGATTAATCTACCTGAGATAACATCGTATTGGAAATAGATAAGTTATCTAAGTTTGAGAGAATTAGATAATAAATTTTCTGGTAAGGTCGAGATATAAGTCAGATAGTATAATCGTCAGGGATATTCTATTGTTCTACTCATTCTGAGAATCTCTAGCATTACCTAGTATCTATCAATTTCCGAAGCCCTTGGTGAACATAGCTCTGGATTCCCATTTATCTTGATTACAAATAATGAAGTATTGAAAGTGATATTTAACACACCATGAACTTAAACCCCCATCTTTCGGGAACAGTAAACTACCAGTAAAATCTTTAATAAACAAATCAAAGTTCACACCTTATTTCCTGTGGGATTCGATCCCAACCTAGTTGGGTTTTATATCGACAATGATTGCTTACACCCATTCAAGAGTGTAATTTGAGCGTTATTAAAAATGACGCCGTCGCCAGGGAATACGGTTGTAGACTGAAAATTTTGTATGCAAAAATTTGCTGATAGGTAAGTTTCCGTGATTTACGTTTATTTGTTGTTTTTGTTTATTGTAGGTACTGTGTTGTTTATGCCAAGCACGAGAAGTTCCGAAGAACCTCTATTACCAATCAATCTAGAACCTTAACTAATTGGGAGAATGGATGAACAACAGGAAACAAAAAGACTAGTTGCTTTAGCCAGGGGTCAGGTGAATGTGCAAAATTTGGGTCAACAAGCTCATCACCAAAACCCTAATGATGAATACTTGGGTGATGAGGAATTTCTAAATCCTCAAAACCCAAGGAGAGCTGAGCAAGTTTCTGCACCAGGATAGTGAAACGTCAACAAAAATCATCCAGTCCGAGGAAGTTATGGTCAACAGTCTATGCAATATGAGGCTGATAAAGATGATGTAGGAATAGATGGAGCTAGTACAATGGGTGCTATCATTCCGCCACCATTGGCTCCCGGTTCAAAGTTCAGCATAACAAGTACCATGATCCAACTCCTAAATCTGAAAGGGTTATTTGGAGGCCTGCCTGGTGATGATCCAAACATGCATTTGGTGAACTTCATCACCATCTGCAAATCCTTTGACAATCTGGGAGTGAGCAAGAATGCGATCAGGTTGAGATTATTTATCTCTGTATGGAGATGAAATAATATGGTTGAATGAGTTAGACCCTAACTCTATAACTAACTGGAGACAGTTGAAAGATGCATTCCTAGAATTGTTCTTTTCACCATCCAAAAGGGTACAGTTGAGGGACGAGATTAGCAACTTCAGACAACTTCCGACTAAAGAACTGCATCAGATTTGGGAAAGGTTTAAGAGGAAACTTGCACAATGTACAAACCACAATATGACAGACTTGCACTTGATGGAGACTTTGTACAGAGCTTTCAATTCTGTGACAAAGCCAATTGTCGACAATACTGAAGATGGTTCATTCATTGACCTCTCTTTTCTGGATGCTTCTAATATGCTGAATAGAATGACCAAGCAGAGTCAGGCTTAGAACACTAGGGATTTTGTAGTGTCTATCCCTACTGTTGCTGGTGGTATTACTGCAGAGCAGCCCAGAAGGGATAAGAAGCGAGATCAAGATATGGCCGATTTGAAGGCGCAGATGGACTTGTTGTCTAAGCACTTGCAATCCAGCAAGACTGAAATGGTCAAGGTTGTGAACTCTCAGGGCACTGTATCTGCAGGTGCTAATACTGAGGCAAACTATATGAGTAATTAGAGAGTTTCTGAGGCAATAGCCAAGGGAACCAAGGTTGGACTTTCTATGACAAGCCTGATTATAAAGATAGAGAGCAGGGACATTGGAGAAATAATAATGATAGGAGTGGTTTGTATATTCCTCCTGGAAGTCGGGATGACGCAACAACTAGTTCTGTCAAGATGTCCATGGAGGACATGATGGAAAAGCTGTTGAAAGGAGTAGAGGCAACAAACTCGGGGGTAAATAATATGAAAAGTGAGTTTTATACCCTCAGTCAGTTAGTTAGCTCACACTCATCTTCTATTAAGCAGTTGGAGCAGCAGATGAGCCAACTTTTGGCTACTCTAAATAAGAGAAAAGCTCGAACTTTACCTAGTGATATGGTTCAGAACTGCAGATTGATGGCTCTTGTATGAAAATTACCACTCATAGTGGTAAGATGTTATCTAGCCCTTCTATGGGCAAAGCTGTGGAGAAGGAGGTAAGTGTTGATAAATTGGAAGGAAGCAATCTAGTGGAGTCTGAGAATCTGGTTGGCTTTATTGATATGTCAGAGAAAGAAGACGACAAGAAAGAGAAAGTGGTATTGAAATAAATGCCAAGACCACCACCTCTATTTTCTCAGAGGTTGAAAAAGAAAGAAGATAACGAGAAATTTAGAAATGCCAACTGTGAATGTGCCATTGATGGAGGAACTTGAGAAAATGATGAACTATGATAAATTTATGAAGCAATTGCTTACAAAGAAGCGGGAAGGAAAGTTGTGAGCCGGTGGAAAACACCCATCACTGTGGTGCTGTGTCTTCACAATCCTTAGTGCAGAAAAAGCGTGATCCTGGAGCAATTACCATACCATGCACAGTTGGGTCCATAAAGTTTACCAAAGCTTTATGTGACTTAGTTTCAAGTATAAATATGATGTTGCTTGATATCTACAAGAAGCTTGGATTGGGGGAGCCTATCCCCACAACGATGCGTCTTGTTATGGCAGATAGATCGGTTAAGCGACCGGTTGGTAAATTATAGGATGTACAAGTAAAGTTGGATGATTTTATGCTGCATACAGACTTTGTGATACTGGATTGTGATGTTGATTTTGAGGTAACCATCATCTTGGGTAGACCATTATTAGCCACGGGGAGAGTATTGGTTGATATGGAGCTCAATGAGCTCAAGTTCAGATATGGGAAAAAAGAGGCTAGATTTAAAAATCAACCTCCTATGAAGCAGTTGAAGAAGATGAAAATCTTATCGGTTGTGGATGTATTCCAGGAATGTGGTAATGAGGTAGTGATACGGCATCTTGATAACGTCTGAGTAGTCGAGATAACCAAGTCGTGCTGCGACACTAAATCAGGCACTATTGGGAGGCAACCCAAAATTTTATTTTCATGTATTTTGTTTTTATTCAATTAGATAGTAATAGGAAGGAACTAAAGGGGTACAAATGGTCAAGGTAAAAATTGAAGAATGCAAGTCAAGTGGTCTTGACGACATTCGTAATAGGCTATCACAACTGTGATGGCTTATCACCAACGTCGTCAGAAAGATCGGAGGGTGAGATCTTCTCTGTTAAGGCTGACGACCTCTTTGATAATCTATCATATTACTGACAGCTTATCATGAGTTGGCGTCATCCATTGTGTTATTTTGAAAAATCTGGGCCCAATTCGATCCAAATCTGACCCGGCCCAGGTGTAAAACCCTTCAGGCTCCCACTTTATTTTATTTCCTTCTTTAAGTATTATTTTATTTCCTTAGTAGGATATTTACTTCCTTTAAAAACACTCCCAAGTATACAAGGAAACCTCCTTCCTATTGGTTGTGGGATTGCAAGGAAATCAGAGTCTATCTCCCATCTTTTCTTCTCTCTCGCGTAATCAAGTGGAGTCAACTCATCAGGAACATTCAAATGGCACCTAAAAGAAAGAATCCTAACACTCCAAAGAAAGCTGCTAAGTCTAAAGTGGTTTGAAAGATTATTAATAAAGACTCTGATTACGAAGATAAAGAACCACTGCTCAAGTGAAGGAGAAAGAAACCCAATCCAAAGACACCTCCTCCACCTAAACCCATTGCGGTGAAGGATAGTGATGATACTAAGACTAACACCCCAGCTGAGAGTGAATGTTCTGAGCAAGAAGGTTCTAAGCAAACTGAGTCCGAACAGCCTGAGTCTGAGAAGGTTGATTCTGAGAAAACATCCTCTGAAACTCCTGCGACTAAGATTCAAGCTGAGAAAGAACCCCCAGTTTAGGGAACTTTGATAAAATTCAAGAATCCATAGGTTCGAGAGAATGCTAGATGCAAAATCCCCGAAGTAGAGGACATTTTCCTCAAAGGGTTGATTAGAACAAAAAGAAGATCTACCAAACGTCTGTTGTTTCCAGATAAGAGAGTCATCATTACAGGATTTCTTAGGTATCCTGCAGTTAAGAAGAAATTCAGATATTATAGGCTGGGATGGACTGCTAAGGGAGGTAAATCGTTTTGCCCTACAGTAGTTTGGGAGTTCTATGTGAACTACCAGGCTAGATTAGAGAACATGCGTAAGAGTGGAGAGACCACAGCAGACCAGCCTTGGCTAACCAGAGTTCCAGTTCGTGTGGTAAATCTAGATATTTCTGATACGACTATCAACAGGTTTCTACATGGACCCAACTTCATTCTTCAGGTCATAAATCCTGCATTCTACCATCGTCTGAAGAGTAAGGAGGACCAGCGTCCTTGGTTAGCTACACTTATAGCTGAGGAAGATCCTTTATGGCTGAACCAATCTAGTGAGAGTATTTACAAGGCTTCTTTGACTCAAGAGGCAAAATTCTGGTGGGGTGTTGTGCGCACCCATTTGATGCCGACTGATGGAGATAATATTCTGGGTAATAGTCAAGCAATATTGGTTGTATGTCTTGTGGCCAACCTTAAGCTAAATTTTGGGGAGATTATTGCTGAGGAGATCAAGATTTAGGTATTGAGGTCTGACACAGCTTATCCATTCCCTTATCTGATTACTAGGCTATGTATAGAGACAGGGGTACCATATATTTCTGGGATTGATGAGACTTTGTATGCCACCAAAACACACAACCCTATTCACTATGAGAAAAATCAGCTAAGGCTAACACTTGATAGAGGGGTAAGGGTTGAGGTGAACCCATCAGTTGTAGGCCCTAGTTCAGTACCTCAAGTTGAGGTGCAAGCTTTTGAGGCTGCTGAGGCAGGCTCAGTTCCTGATTATGAGCCAGGTCCATTAGTTCCATCAGCACTAGCGAAAGTTGTATCCCAACCTATTGATATTAGAAAAGTGTCCAAATAGTCCAGATGGTGTGAGATGTAGCTACGTACCTTTACTGAGCAATTTGCTGTTGCTGTAGATAAAAGAATTAGGGCTGCTCTTGAGCCCTTGGCTACTTTGCCTACACGGGTTGCAGATCTGGAGAACCATTTTGATGTAAGGGCACAGGAGCTGACTGGAGCAGAGCTTGCTGAATTCAGAGTGGCCATAGAAAAGGTAAGAGATGAGATGGTGCTAGTACAATAATAGTAGTTTATGATGCCTGTAGGGCAGATAGCTAAGGAATTTGAGGATGAACCTCTAATCCTAGATCTCACTATGGAGCCAGTAAAAAAGAAAAAGAAGAAAGATAAAGAAGTTGAAAAATGTAAGAGAAAGAGATGAGAAGATGATGAGAATAAGAGCAAGGCCGAGAAAAGGGTAAAGAAGAAAAAGAAGGTAGAGAAAACACTACGGGCAGAGGATGAGCTGACAGAATAGGAAAAAGTGGATCTAAAAAGGGCAATGTAAGCATCCCGAGAGGAAAACTAGAAATGAAAAGAAGCACTACGAGCGAGGGCTATAGGATCCTCATCTAGTAGAATAGCAGAACCGGAGCAAAGAGAAGCTCCTGATAAGGATAGGACTGCTGCAGCGTCGAGTACCCATGATTTGAGACTTGATTGACTCCAGGTATATCCTAACCCTTAGTTTTATTTTTTTTTTATTTTAAGTTGAGGGTGTAGGGTAGCATATTGTTGTAGCATATTCTGTAAATAACTAGGAGTAGTGCAAGTTCTGTAGGTAGTTAACTGATTTTGTGATTTTGAACACCTCTCTGAAGGTTTGTTTTGCATGACTGTATGAATTGCACCTTAGGTAGTAGCCAGTGATATTGTTTGTGTGCCATGTGTGTGAGAGACTATATCGAGTTCTCTTTGTAGTATCAAATCTAGAACTTTCCCAGTTCGTCTTACCATAGTTGAGAGATATAGGTTAGGAAAGGATCATAGGCTATTTTTGAATTTAAGTCACTATTAGCCTAAATGACCTTCCTCTAATGCATCATATCCCTTGATCCCGATTTGAGCCTTAATTGACTATTTTTCTTTCTATGATACCTATCACCTTCCCTTTTTAAATCATAATGAACCTGTTTAGGCCCTGGTCCTCCTTGGACACTGTGCACCTTAACATAGACAAATAGCCTAAGTTGAGGGTGGTTATCATAGAGGTGCATGATATAAGTTGGGTATGAAGAAGGGTAGAGTAGAAGAGAAAGACTCAAAGAAAAAGAATAAAAATTTGGGTGCTGGTGAAAAAGAGCAAGAGAAAAAACTCTTCTTGAATAAAAAGAAGTGCACCCATCCTGAAAGTGTGATCAAGAAAATAGAAAAAGTGAAAAAAAAGAAAAAAATAGAAAAAGAGGTTAATAAGTGGACCCCACAAGTTAAGGTAGTGCCAAGGAGGTTAGTCATTCTAAATGCCACATAATATCATACCAACCCTAGCCTACGTTACAAGTCGAAGAAAAACCTATAGTGATCCTAGCATACCTATCTGGAAACCTTGGTAATGACGATAAGGGAAAGCATATAGTATTTGGCATATACTGGTTTGAATTTCATTCTGAGAGTGAGTGTTTTTGTGATGAACCACGTGTTTATATTTTTGATGTCTGACATGAGAAAAGAGGGGAATTTCTTTGATTGTGGGAGCACACTAGTATCTTGCTAAGTTACTTACTTGTTTGGGTAGTATACATTGATACATGCATAATTGTTGGTACTTAGTTGATGCCATGGGTAGAAGCCTTTGTGTTACATTGTTTCTTTTCAATAAATTGCACAGTAGTTTTGAGTTGGTTGACCTTGGAGATGGTAAACTGAGTTTTGAGCTAAATTGGTTGTTGACTGTTGAATGTTTGTTATATTCTCTTAGTTAGTTGTTTCTTGAGGACAAGCAATTGTTTTAAGTTGAGGGTGTTGATGTGTGAGCAAAAGATAACACATTTAATACTTTTTAGCTCAAAATAATTGTGAATTCTGAAGCAACTCATATTGTTTTGATGTGTTTGCTCATGATATTGCAGAAAAAGGCTGAAGAAATGAGAATAAACAATAGTGGAGGAAAAGAGTTGAAAATATGAGCAAAATAGAATAAAACATGGATGACAACCTCCGTGATAAATCATCAGCCTCGTGATAGACTATCAGCATTGGCGTCAGCCTTAATCAGGGAGTTGCAGTTTGAGGAGCAGTTTATATGTTTATATTTACCTTAGAATCTGTATGCACCAGTTAGTATTTTAGTGTCTTTCAGTTGGGAGTAAGATTTAACACCGAGCGAATACAGGGATTGCAGCTTCCCCATCAGTTTAAGCCGAGTCGTTAGTAGTAGTCCCATATTCTAGAACAACATACCCAGAGTAGGATATGAGGGGTCACCCATCAATTTATGCTTGACTTTCTCTCAGAGGTCACCCATCAGTTTAGGCTTGACACCCGGATCTTTTGGGACCATAAATTAGTGGATCCACACAGCCAGTGTTAGTACCCGTGGCATAGTACTGACACTCTTCCAACTAAGGTTACAGGTTATACTCCAATTAGCTTAGATTAGGGCATGTAAGTTACATGATAGCTCCCACAGTTTCAATCTAGTTATTCAGACTATGTACAGTTCAATTTTACATAATCAGTATTCAGTTATTAGTTAATCAGTATACTATTATCAGTTAATTAGTATATAGATACCGACTAATAAGTATTCAGATATCAGTTAACCAATATTTTGATGTCAGTTATTCAATACTTATATATCATCAACTTAGTATACAAACATTAGTCAGCCATTAACTTAGATTTTAGTCATTCAGTCACACAGGCATCAGTCATTCAGTTAATCAAATCTGCGTAGTATATGCTATGTTAGGTTTGGTATGGTTATTCATTCAGGCTCAGTATATTTGTATATTTAAATATTTGTATTATATTAGTTTCCACCATCTATTTTCATACCCAGTATTCATACACCATGCTCAGTACAATATTTACAGCATATCCAGACTTTTAAAAGAATTTCTTACAGTATTTATGTTTTACTGCTTCCCAGCTTCAGTTCTACTTATCCTGCAAAATTAAGGCTTTAAGAAACTACGTGTAGTGATTCACCGGTTATCAGATTATATTTGTTACTCATATCTTAAGCTACTTCATATTTCAGTTGATTTCAGTATCTTGGTAAGTCTACTTGCACTTAGCATGTATGTTTTAAGATTATGTATCTACTCATTTTTAATTATTGCATTCACCCTCACTTACTCAATACATTCCAAAGTACTGATCCATATATATGTTTATGTTCTACATTGTCTTATAATGTAAGTACCAGTTGTAACCTACACATCATAATCAGACAGTTGTAGCTTCCTAACAGCAGGTGATGAGTTCTCCTATTTCGGGGACTCTAGTCAGTTTATTATATGTACTGTATAGTATTTATTCATATGTATTGATTTGTGGAAGTTGGAGGCATGACCTAACTATCTATATTTAGTATAGTAAAGGTTTCATAGATAGTCAGAGTCATGAAATATAAATTCTAGTTCTCTCATTATTTTTATCAGGATGTAAACTTTATCAGTATTATATTTATCTAGATTATGCCATGATTATGTTTCCACGCATCAAACTTAACTATTTTATGTATTCTAAATCAGTTTCTCAGGTATCACGCTAGTACATGGGATAGCTTAGGATCACTTGTGGTTCTAAGCACCGTAAGGGGTAGTCTCAAGTCGTGACAAACTTGGTACTATAGCACAGAGTTCAAGTTTCCTAGGGTGTGTATGAATTCATGTCTAGTAAAGTCTTGCGGAATGGTATGGAGATGTCTGTAATTTTCTTCGAGAGGCTACAGGGCATTTAAGAAATGTTTCCCTTCTTTTATGTCTCAAATCGTGCAGTAGAGGTGTTTTCTAAGGAACTTATGCAGATTCATACGTTAATCCATTTGTTCTATCTCTCCCTCATTCTTAAGACAGCAAAAATAGCCAATCTTAAATCATTACCACCAGAGTATCCTCAGACAGTCCCCCATAGACAGCTATGGGATTGTACGTAATCTCAAAAGTATTCCATCAGTGCCTTTATGTTCCAAAGTATGAAACATTTCACTCATGTTCATAAAAATCATGCACTAAGACAAAGTCAAATATGCTTTCAGATCCATTCACAGAACCCTTTGACAACATATGATCTAGAATTAAAAACATGAACCTAGAAGTTTATGAGTAGTAAAGTGGGGATAGTGCTATCTGAATTTAGTAGATAATGTATCCATGGGGGCTAGTTATATGAAAGGTGAACTAGAAAACTTGTAATACCCTGTATCTTTTTTAGTCTCTGTGCATTATACGACTCATGATCCTCAGTCGTACCCTAGTGAATGAGTCGTATATTGGACCCATACCTAAGTCAGCATAGCATGTTAAATATTCTATTACAGGTATGATTTGACCCCATGGGTTGTTAAGAGGGGTACGAGTCGTATGAACCTAGTCATATGGACATCAGTGTTGACCAATAGAGGTTCTGTATAGGATATGGGGTGGGGGTATCTAGTCATGTACAATGGTACGACTCGTATAGAGAGAAGTTGTATCAATAATAGTGTTGGTTCCCCAAGTTTTCTATTTATATTACGAGTGACTTTATCAAACTACCTAGGTATCTAAAAATTTAAAAGTACGACTCCTATCCATACTAATACATGTTCTTTGAAATTTGCTAACCTTACAAGTCAGCAATCCAGTCATACCCTAACATATGAGTCGTAAGGTTGACTCATACCAACAAGGAACGCCATTTTCTACACGTTTATCCAGGGGTTTTATGTCTTTCCCCACTCCCTTAAAAGCCAAAACCATGTCATTTTTCCTTCACAAGGGGTGGTATAAAAGTTCTGAATTCCTCAATTTACATTATTTAACATCAATTTACTAAATAGAATCAAGAGATAACAATTTTTTAATCTTTCTCGAGCATCTAGGGTTTCTCAAGGTTAAGAAAAACTTCAAAGAAATCTCCCCAAAGCTTCGACTTCAAGTATGTAGGTGTTCATCCATGTGTCCCTTTCACCCATGGAGCCCAAAATCCTTACTTTGATTAAAAATATGAGTTTTCCCTTTTAATGAAGTTTCACATGTTGAAGATGAGTTTAAATTATGTTTTTCCTTAGTAATATGATTCAATTCATGCACAAGGATGATTTCATGAAAAGTTAGATTATCTCATGCTTTAAGTTTTAATTTCACATGTCCTATTTAACTGAATTTCATGTTAAACCCCTAATTTATGAATTTTAGCCATGTAATCATGTTGATTTCTCATGTTTAACACATTCCTATATTCAAGTTCATGATTTTCACATGTTTGACAAATGTCTATCTTTTGGATCTTTAAACTATGATCCCATATTATAGTTTTTAAGCTTTATTATTGTATTTTTTGGTCATTTAGTGTTGGTGGGTTATGAACACCTGATACCTATGTGTTTTACATGATTTTCATTTTTCAAGTAACAAATCAGTCAAACCATGGTTTTAATGTCATATTCAGAACACCATGATCATGTTGAGAATTATCAGTTTATATGTTTATAATTACCTCAGAATTCGTATGCACTGTTATTTTTAGAATACCATAACCTGAGCTTATAAGTTATCAGTTATCAGTGCATGCACCAATTAGTATGTCAGTTTCTTTTAGTTGACAGTAGGATTACCATCAAATTAACCCAGGGAAGGGGGCTCACCTGCCAGTAGAGGGTGTGACCCTTAGTACCAATCCTTGAGTTCCAGAACTACGTAGCCAGCGTAGGTTTGAGATGTCCACCATTTAGTCGAGGTTTGATACCTATATTATAAGAGCAACTACCAGTAGAGAGTGACTCTATAGTCCTTCGTGACACTAGTTTAGTGGATCCACACAATCAGGGTTAGTACCCATGGCACGATACTAACACCCTTCCAACTAGGGTTATAGGTTGGACCCCAATTTGCTCAAATTGGGGCATGTCGGTTACGTGATACCTCCCACAATCTCATTACAGTAATTAGTGTATTTCAATTTTATTTTGCTTGACCAAGAGTACATATTATTAGTTATCCATTTATACAATTTTCAGTTTTTTAGATTACAAATTATCTTAGAACACGTTTATGCATGGTGTTACATTCTCATATATTATATGTTCATCCATTTATGCTCAGTTACCTTATTCATTTCAGACTGTCCTCATCTCATATACCAGTACATTCAAAGTACTGACCGTATACTTTTCTTAGCACTATGTTGTTTTATAACATAGGTTTGGACCACAGTTTTCCAACCGTTCTTAAATAGCTCATCGTTACTCAGCAGCATTAGTGGTGAGTCCTCATTCATCGAGGACATAATTTTTTTATTTCAGTTAGTTTCATGATTTCTTATATTTAGTCAGTTGGAGTTAGTTGGGGGTCTATCCCATCAACTCCTTATGATGATTAGAGGCTTTCAAACAATCAGTTAGACAGTCAGTCAGTCATTTTAGTGTTATCAGTTGTTATCAGATTTTTAAACATATTTTGATTCATATTTCAGTATCCAACTTTACTACATCTTATCAACTTACCATCCATACACGTGATGTATTACTATTTTGTTTAGTGCTCACAGAAGGTACCAGTTTATGGGTTAGCTTGTGTTCACTTGAGGTCATAATCACCGTTGTTATGACTATGGGGTAGCCTCGGTCCATAACAAAACTTGGTATCAGAGCCTAAGGTTTTAAAGTGTCCTGTGGAGTCTTAAAGAAGCATTGACTAGAGTCTTATGCATAGGTGTGAAGCACACCACACTTAGGGATAAAAGACTATGAAATATTTTAGAAAAGTTTCCCTTCTTTTAGTGTTCATATCGTTTGAAAATGCGTGATCTCTATTTAAACTCTTTTTCTAACTCCTATTTTTCTAACTCATCCTTTGTTTTATTTATAGATAATGCCTCCCCGAAGAAACAACGAAAGAAGGAATGGGGATCAGACTGCACCACCACCTTATTAGGAAGATCCCCTGAATGAGCATGTCTCTCACGTCGAATTCAGGGCCGCTTTCAGTACCTTAGCCTATTTTGTAGCTGCTCAAAACAACTAGTAGGTTATTGCCCCACCCAATCTAGTGGAAAATACGATCGTAGTTAGGATTCTAGATTTCACCCAGATGAATCCCTCTTTGTTTTTAAGATACAAGTCTAAGGAGAATCTGCAAGAGTTTCTAGATATAGTACAGAAGGTGACTGATACCATGGGTGTCACTTCGAGTGAGAGTGCACAGTTGGATGTATAATAGGTGCAAGATGTATCTCACATATGGTTTAAGTAGTGAAAGAAGGATCAAGGTGTGGAGGTACGGCCTATTGAGTGGGCGAAGTTTGAAATAACTTTCTTATATAAATTCTTTCCGTTAGAGTTGAGGAAAGCTAAGGTGCAGGAGTTCATAAATTTGAAGGAAGGTAGTATGAGTGTGAATGAGTACTCTCTTAAGTTAACTTAGTTGGCGAGGTATGCTCCTACTATGGTGGAAGAAATTTGTTCTGTAATGAGTAAGTTAGTATTTGGTATAGCTGATAGTATGGTTAAGGAGTATAGGACTGCCATGTTGATAAAGAAGATAGACCTATCTAGGATTATGGTTCATGCTTAGAAGATTGAGGAGGAAAAGCGTAAAGAGAAAGAGAGAGAAAGAATAAGAGGCCAGAACAAGTAGTTTTAACTTTTCTCAGCCAAGGTCAAAAGGTGGTAACCATTCTCAGTTCTGTCAGAAATTTTCAGTCCTAGCCCATCTTTAGCTAGTGTGCCAGTGCCTAAGTTCAATCAAGACAGTCGGGATAGGGCACCAGGATCGAAGTCCTAGAGAAGTAAGATTAGTGGTTGTACTAATCCACTCTGCCAGAAGTGTGGTAATAATCATCAGGGTGAGTGTAAAGCTGGTAGTGATGGGTGTTTTAGATATGGAAAGCCAGGCCAGAGTTGGGGACTCCTCGAGGGCTGGTCATTAGGGTTAGTCCAATAGTTCTTCAACTCCATTAGGTCGCCTGACTCAGGAGGGTGCTACTTCTAGTGCCACCAGTGGGCAGCATCAAAACAGATTATATGCACTCCAGACTCTAAATGATGAGAAAAATTCTCCCTATGTTGTTATGAGTATGTTATAGGTTTTCCATCTTTATGTTTATGCATTATTAAATCTTGAAAATTTACTTTCTTTTGTAACTCCTTATATAGCCATCAATTTTGGTGTCAGTCTTGAAATATTAGCAGAGCCTTTCTCAGTGTCTACCTCAGTGGGTAAAGTTATTACAGCCATAGGGGTATACAAAAATAACTTAATCACAGTATCTCAGCAAATCAACTCTATTGATCTTGTAGAGCTAGAGATGACCTATTTTGATGTCATTCTCAGCATGTATTAGATCCACTCGTGCTATGCCTCAGTTGATTATAGAAATAGAGTCATACATATTTAGTTTCCCAATGAATCAATCATTGAATGGGGGTAATACTTCAGTTCTTAGGGGTCAGGTTGTTTCTTATCTTAAAGCAAGAAAGATGATATCTAAAGGGTGTGTTTACCATTTTGTTTAAGTGACTCTAGTTCTACGATTTTAAGTCTCAAGTCAGTTTTAGTGGTAAGGGAATTTCTAGATATGTTCCCTGAAGATCTTTCCAGAGTTTCTCCTGAAAGGTAAATTGACTTTGGAATAGATCTACTTCCAGATACCCAGACTATCTCTATTCCACCTTACCAAATGGCTCCAGTTGAGCTTAAGCAGTAGAAAAAATAGTTAAAAGATCTCTTAAATAAAGTTTTTATTAGGCACAGTATTTTTCCATGGGGTACTCCAGTCTTATTCGTGTGTAAGAAAGATGGCTCTCTCAGAATGTGCATCGACTACCATCAGTTGAACAAAGTCACAATCAAGAATAAGTATACACTCCCCAAAATTGATGACTTGTTTGACCAACTTCAGGGTGTCAGTTATTTCTCTAAGATAGACCTCAAATTCGGCTATTATCATCTTAGATTTAGAGAGTATGACATTCTGAAGACAGCTTTCACAACTCGATATGGTCACTTTAAATTCCTAGTTATGTCTTTTAGACTAATAAATGACCTTGCAACTTTCATGGACTTGATGAATAGGGTGTTCAAATAGTACTTGGAAATGTTCATCATAGTCTTTATTGATGATATCCCTGTCTATTCCAGCAGTGAGAATGATTATGCAGACCATCTAAGAATTGTGTTGTAGACTCTTAGAGCTCATCAGTTCTTTGCCATATTTGGTAAGTGTGAATTTTGGCTCAGATCAGTAGATTTTCTTAGCCATATTATTTCTGATGATGGCATTAGAGTTGACCCTTAAAAGACCAAAGCAGTGAGAAACTAGCCCAAACCTATCACTCTATCAGATAGCAGGAGTTTCTTAGGTTTGGATGGCTATTACAAGCGATTTACTGAAGGGTTTTCTTCTATTGCATCCCCCATGTCTTGATTTACTCAAAAAAAAGTCAAATTTTAGTGGTCAGATTCTTGAGAGAAGAGCTTTTAGGAGTTGAAAACTCGACTCACTTTTGCTCCAGTCTTGACTTAACTAGATCATTCAGATGGATTTGTAGTTTACTGTGATGCTTCTAGAGTTGGCCTTGGTTGTGTTTAATGTAGAGAGGAAAGGTCATAGCCTACGCCTTTAGACAGCTTAAGCCCTATGAAAAAAATTATCCTACCTATGATCTTGAGTTGGCAGCTGTTATTTTTTCCTTAAAGATTTGGATACATTATATGTATGGGGTTCATGTTCATATTTTCACTGACCATATGAGTTTATAGTACGTGTTCACATAGAAAGATCTTAATCTTTGTCAGAGAAGGTGGCTTGAGTAGTTAAAATATTATGATAAGAGTGTGTTGTATCATCCGGGCAAGGCCAATGTAGTGGTAGATGCCCTTATTAGGTTGTCTAAGGGTAGTGTTGCTCATGTTGAGGGAGAAAATAAGAAGTTAGTCGGTAAGGTTCATCAGCTTGCTAGATTAGGTGTTTGGTTGGTTGACTCAACTGAGGGTGGTATATGGATCCAGAATGGTTCAACATCTTTATTGGTTACTGAAGCAAAAGGAAAAAAGGACAGAGATCCTAGTTTGGTTAAGTTGAAAGAGAAAGTTAGAGATTATAAGGTAGAGGTTTTCTCCCAAGGTGGAGATGGTGAGCTTCATTGTCAGGGTGGATTATATGTTTAGTATGTTGATAGCTTGAAATAGCGGATACTTGCAGAAGCGTATGGCACGCGATACTCTATCCATCAAGGAGCCACTAAGATGTACCGTGATTTGCAGGAAATCTATTGATGGAGTGGTATAAAGAAGGATATTGTAGAGTTTCTGGCTAAGTGTCAATATTGTCAACGAGTCAAGGTTGAGCACCAAAGACCTAGTGGTACCCTAAAGAAGTTTAGTATCCCCACTTGGAAATAGAAAGTGGTGACATGGATTTTATGACAGGGTTGCCTCGTATACATAGTAAGCATAATTCTATATGGTTGTAACGCCCTAAAATCAGATCTCAGGATGTCACACGGTGCTCAAGGCTACGAGTAGCCTTAAGTAAACCCTTTGAGCCTGCTACTAAGTCTGAACCTTAATTCAAGATTATCTAATCAAGAAATAATACTATGCTATACCAAAACTGAACTGAATAAACTGTAGATAATGTATGAACAACAAATGTTGAAATTCTATAAATAAACTCATAGTCCGACAAGCCTCTACTACTAATAACGAACTAAAGAGGAGCCATTGGGACAGACCCCCAACTGACTTAGACTGAACTAAAAATGATACGTCAAATACTATAAAAACTAGAAATCTAAAGAAGTAGGCCCTCGAATCATGAGGACTCACCAACTGTAGGAGAGTAGATAAAGATGCTCGAACTACAAACGTTGTTGGAACTGAGCACCTGAACCTACAGTATAAGACAATGTAGCACATAGACATATATGTGGATCAGCACTTTGTGGATGTATTGAGTATATGGGGTGTAATAATAAGTAAACATCATAATAATTAGAAAGTACATACATGTGGATGTATATGACTCACATAAGCTTGATTATCCTAAATATCAAAATATAAAATCATGTAGAACCAATCATACTGGTAAATCTAGTGAGTCATAATACTTAGTCTATATAAAACCTTTCTATCATTCTTTTCTTTTGAAACTTAGAAGCTTTGGGACTTAGAGACTTTTGGATTGGGAGTTTCTTCTAACCGACATAAACCATTTGAGTTGATATATAGTCCAACGTCTTTCCCACGTTAGGTAGAGCTATTCTACCCATGCCATTGGAATAGAACCTTAACTTGACTTATCAAAATCTTAGTCATCCACGTAGAAGTGGAAATAATCTTAGGCCTACGGTGGAACGTATTTCTAGAGAATGATACCTTGGCATCATACCCAACTCGGTGCTAAATACTACTCCTATACTTACGCTTAGAACTTTTAGGAAATCCACCATAAAATAGCATAAGGGTTTATAATTAAAACTGATTATGCTTCTCTTCTTTAAATCTCAAACTATGTAAAAACAAAATGTGGATTCTTTGTCTTACCTTAGGATCAAAAGATTAATCTTTGCTCTTGAAAGCACTCACCAAACTTGTCAATAAAACTTGAGATCATAATCTCCTTATAAATTCAGCACTTGTACTTAAGACTAAAAATATACAGCTTTAATGCATTAAAATCATATTTAAGCTTCCTGCTCAACAGTCATCTTAAAAGCTTTCAATAATCTTAATCAAGATAGTGGAAAATAACTTATAATATGAATCTCATAATTTCAAACATAGATATATGTAAACCTCTTGCCTTTGAAGCCTTAAATAACATGATAATTTCATAAACAAAAATAATAAGAATTGGGTAACAACCCTAACTTACAAATCATGTAATCTTTAATAAAAATCAAGTTTTGGGGTACAAGGACAAAAGGATTGTCCTTGTTCAAACCCCACATACCTTAATTGATGATGTTTGATGAAAGGCTTGAATCATTGATTCCTATTGATGCTTTGGATATGATTTCTTAGTGTTCTTGTATTGGGAAATCTCAATCTTGAGTTATCTTGGAGAGTTAATGGAAGAATATTGGATTTCTTGGGAAGAAAGTTGATGAACTAGGATTTTTTTTCTTTGAGAGGGAATGATAAATAATGCATAATGTTCTCTCAAATATGAGTGATCTTGTGTTTTTTGACGGATTTGGGGGTTGGGGATTTCAAAAAAATACTTTAAGCTTTTAAATGGGACTAGAAAATGATCAAAATCCCAATTTTTGGCCTTGGAACAATGCTCCACTATCGCGCCAAGCCACTGGAAAATACCAACTGGGAAAATTCAAGGTGGCGCGATGCGGTGATAACGCGTTGCCACCTTGGATGGGACCTGGACACTTAGCGCGACGCACCAATATTGCGGTCCTTCATTAAAATTGGATAATTAGGAATTTGGATCTCTCCGAGATGCGCCAATATCATGGAGGTCCACTATAAATTGACAATTAGGAATTAACACTGCTCCGCAACACGCTAAGGCTCCAAATGACGGTGTTTTACGAATAAAACTTAAAATAGCCATAACTTCTTACCCGGTTATCGAATTTAGGCGAATCTTATATCGTTGGAAAGCTTATTCGATTTCCTATGCCATGGAAAGTTCAAATCTAAAGTATTCCATATAAATTAAATAATATTAGTCCTGGAAACTATCCCTTAACATCTTAAGGATAGATTCTAGGTAGAAAAGGTATGGGGTATTACAATGGGCCATTATAGATAAAATGATCAAATCAGCTCATTTCTTGCTAGTTCACACTTTGTACTCAGCTGATGATTATGCTAGGCTTTACCTTAGGGAGTTGGTAAAATTACATAGGATCTCATTGTGTATCATTTTAGATAGAGGTACTCAGTTTGCCTATCACTTTTGAAAGGATTTTCATATGGGTTTTGGTACCCAAGTTCATCTCAGTAAAACTTTTTATCCTCAGACAGATGGTCAGGTAGAGAGGATAATTTAGACCTTAAAGGACATGTTGAGGGCATGTGCTATTGACTTTAAAGGTAGTTGGTATAACCACTTACCATTGATTGAGTTTACCTACAATAATAGTTATCACTCTAGTATTTAGATGGCTTCCTTTGAGGATTTCTATGGGAGGAGATATAGATCTCCTATTGGTTGGTTTGAGGTAGGTGAAGCTTCTTTGATAGGGCCAGATTTAGTGTTTGATACAATGGAGAAATTTTAGTTGATACGAGATAGGTTCAAGACAGCCCAAAGATATTAGAAATCTTATGTAAAAGTAAGGAGAATAAATCATGAGTTTAAGGTTGGTAATTCAATTTATTTGAAGATTTCTCCTATGAAGGGAGTGAAGATATTCGGAAAGAAGGGTAAATTCAGTCCCTGCTATGTTGTCCCGCATAGAATCTTGAGTCATTTTGAGAAATTAGCTTATGAGCTAGAGTTTCCTATAGATTTACCATCAGTACATCCGGTATTTTATGTTTCTTTGTTGAAGAAATTTATTGGTGATTCAGCAGTAGTTTTTCCCTTAGAAGATATGAACGTTAAGGATAGCCTTTCCTATAAAGAAGTCCCAGTTGAGATCCTTGATTTTTAGATTCGTAGGCTAAGGAATAAAGAAGTTTCCTTGGTTAAAGTTCTTTGGTGGAATCAGCCTGTTAAAGGAGATACTTGGGAAGCAGAAGTAGATATACAAACCAAGTACCCTCACCTTTTCTCCATAAACCCAGATGCAGCTTAAGGTAACAATCTTCTTTATATTGACTCTTTTTTATTCTCAGTTTCACTTATGTAACCAATCTTATGTCACTGCATGTATTCATGAAATCAGTTCAGTTCATGTATCATATTTCAAACTCAGTTATGTAATCATGTTTCAAGTCATGCATATTATGTAAATGATCTCAGTTTCCTCAGTGGTCTCAGTCTAACCAAAATTATTTGAGAATGACTGTTCCCAACGGAAGATATAGTAATACCCTATAGCTTTTCTAATCTCTGTGCAACATATGACTCATGGTCCTTACTCTTACCCCAGCGTAAGAATTGTATGGTGGAACATACCTAAGTTAGTATAGTATGTTGAATATTCTGTTATAGGTATGACTTGACCCCATAGGTTGTAAGAGGGGTACAAGTCATATGAACCCAGTCATATAGACATCATTATTAACCCCTTGAGGTATAATCTAAGATACAAGGTGATATGGGTACGACCACGAGGATACATATTTGTGAGATGTATTGAACCCGAAACTTGAAGTGTAAAATTGAAGTGTAAATGAGGACTTAAAAAGGGTCCAAAACAACCCATATAATACTCTCCAAGGGCACCCACTTGAAGACTTGAGACTAAGGGGTCATTTTGGACATTTTACACCTTATTTCTAAACTACTATATAAGGAACCTTTTAGGTCATTTTTTAGGAGACTTTGTTGAATATGGATGTTGTATAACACTTAGAAACATTTCCTCTCTAAGGAGATAAAACCACTAATCTGAAACTTGTAACTAGAGAAATCAACTTGAGTGTGGAATCACTCGTGTTGGATTCAAACTTGGTAACATTGGATGCTTAGAAGATTGAGGTCACTCTTGTACCAACGTAAGAGATAGGTTTGTGTTGTGTGTATTATTAAAGGTCCAAGAGTGTAACAAGTCTTGGGTTGTTAATATTAATCCCTCATTTGGTCTATCTACCTATCTTTATCTTATTGCACTTTGTAGATTCATAGCGGACTATTTTTGTGACTTGTTGAATCTGAATTTCGTAACCATTGTGTTCATATTTTTCATCTTATATTGTGTCTATTTTGGTGTTGAAAACACACCTCTTTATCGTGTTATTGTGTTGTTGATAGCGAATCCGAGAGTGGTCTTCAAAAGGGTCCTCAAATCCTTAAGATTAGTGGACTGTTTTGGACTTGTTTTGTGTTATTTTGTTTTTTCCGTATCATTTGGTATCAAATAATGGCTTGATTTTGTTCCCACAAGATCAATCTTGGGCTTGCTTGCTTGAAAATTCAAAAAAAAATGAAATCTGAAAATTCCAAAAAAAAAGAACAATCTGTCCACTTTGTGTTCTTGACCGAAATTATGTTTTTTGTTGTTTATTGTTCGAGATTTTTACTTGTCTTTGTTGTCTATCAGTGTAAGTTTTATTTCTCTCTAACACATTGAGTCTACATCTTGATTTGAGCTTGTATTTTGATGTTGTTGTTGTGAACATAAGCTTGGCCCATTGTTGTTGAACATTATTGTGGTAGACATTGTTGTTGAGAAAATTGATTAGCCGTGTGTTTGGTTGTAGTTGTTGAAAGGAGTGTTGTTGTTGTTGTTCTTGGTGAATGTTGTTGTTGTTCTTAAAGTTCTTCACAACCTTCATCTCTTGTTAAAACCGAAGACACAACACTAAAGAGACTTGGCCATTTGATGTTGTGGATTGGATTGGCCGTTGGAATTATTGTTGTTCTTGAAGATTGTTGTTATTGTTCTTGGTGTGGTTGTTGTTGTTCTTTAAGTTCTTCTCCATCCTTCATAAAGTGAATGATAGATCCTAAAAGGTGAAGAAAATAGGTGTAAGTATTGTAAGTCTTGAAAGACCCCCAACCACCAAAAGACTTTACATCACTTCTAAACCACTTTCTCATGAAATAAGGGTCACTTTCCCATGAAACAAGGATCCATGTTTTAAGGAAAAGTACTACAAAAGTCAAGTCTTGAAATTTAAAACTTGAAAAAAAGAGGCTTCAAGACTTATTCTTTCCTCCTTCAAATAAATTTCACCAATTCAAATTAAAATTGGTCAAGACTTGGGCTTTGGAAAATAAAAATTGTAGAAGCCGCAACCAATATATGGCTGCCACATCATAAAGTTACTATTCACACATCAAATTTTGGCTCAAATTTAGATTTCTTAGTTTCATTTTATTGTCTCTTAGTTCATTTGTTGGTTCGAATACTAATTGACAACCTAGTAATCTCCTACTAGCTTGTAAGTTAGTTTTGTGCCCGTTTGTTCGTGTTTACATTTGTTGTGTACTTTTATCTTTTTGAATTTGTTGTTAGTTCTTGACTTAAGTCCTACAGATTTTGTTTGAGTTTCAAACAAAAATCCATTTCGGTACAAGAGTAAACTGGACACTCAATCACTCATGAAGTACAAGTCGGCTTTCAACACTTGTGAAACCAAGTGTGAGGAAAAACCGGGAGTGAGAATGTGGTGAGGCATTTTTGATCTAACAAGTTTGTTTGTTTTCTTAGTTTGTTGTGTCTTTTTGTTAGGTACAATGGCTTCCTATAATTTTAATGACACATGTGATCGTATGAATGACATTATTGAAGATATGAAACGACACATTGAAATTATACGCCAATTGCTACCAAAACTCTACCCACAAAATCAAATTGTCCAAGAACCTTGTGTTGAGAGTTTCCCAGAGGAAGTTGCTGTCCAACTTGTGAGTAAAACTTGCCCACCACTTGAGGATATGTGTGATGTGATTAATGAATCTCAAGTGAGTGAAGGACTTAAAGATGTTGGCCAAGGAAAAAGGAGTGAACCTATAAGCCTATGTTGTTGTAAAGAAGCTAATGTTTGTTTGGTTTATAGGATTAATAATGTGCTTGACATATCTTTGAAACTTGATAATGATTCCTTAGAGAGTGAAAGATCCAACTCTATCCGCGGGTTAGATCATTTACTCTTTAGGCACAATTTCTTGTTTGGAGATAGTTTATCTACTCCTAATAAACCTAGTGGTGTAGGTGATGCTGATAGCATGGCTTGTCTTAGAAGCTATAGTCGATATGCTAACCCACTATGGTGTGACAACATTCCTCCTAAATATGGAAATCTCTTCTTAGAATATGAGAGTACTCTTATGGGCAAAAAATATGTAGTCTTGAAATAAGTACCCTTAGTAGTACTCTTGGTGTTCATGATGATCAATTTACTCTTAAAACTAGTTCACTACTTGGGCATGTGAATAATATGCTTAAAAATTCTCAAGTTAGTGATGGTGTCTATAAAATTGATCTTGATAATGCACATGACTCTTTGAACATCTTGTGTGGTAAAAGCATTGCAATTAGTTTCGTTCATAGAGATCATGTGTATAAAAATGTTTTTATGTGTGAATGTGGGAGTGACATTGTAGGGGAAGGAAGGGATAGCCTCGGCTTAGGTCTTTGGCAAATTTTTCCATTTGATCCTGGCACCCTATTGGAATGTGGAAATCTCGACACTCTCCACTTAATGCTTGGTAAAGACGACAAGCAATGTTTGATTGTGGGTGCTAAGAAAGAAAGACAAGGTTCTTCCTTATCTTTTTTTGTTGGTGGTGACCACTTCTTTTGTGCCATTTGTACTAACTTTTTTATGTTCAACACAAAGGATCCATGGATGTACTTCAAGTTTGTTCCACCTCCGCATGGCATATTGATATGTGTATTTTGCTAACCCTAACCCTCATGTTATGAGGATATGTGCTTGTTTGTCTTCTCTTGATTTTGCAAGGCATGGATTCGACGTCAAATCCTTTTCAAGAAGGGGAGGATGATATGGGTACGACCACGAGGATGCATGTTTGTGAGATGTATTGAACCCGAGACTTGGAGTGGAAGTAAAGTGCAAATGAGGACTTAAAAATGGTCCAAAACCACCCATATAATGCTCTCCAAGGGCGCCCACTTGAAGACTTAAGACTAAGGGGTCATTTTGGACATTTCACACCTTGTTTCTAAACTACTATATAAGGAACCTTTTAGGTCATTTGTTAGGAGACTTTGCTGAATATGGATGTTGTATACCACTTAGAAACATTTCCTCTCTAAGGAGAGAAGACTACAAATATGAAAATTGTAACTAGGGAAATCAACTTGAGTGTGGAATCACTTGTGTTGGATTCAAACTTGGAAACGTTGGATGCTTGGGAGATCGAGGTCACTCTTGTACCAACGTAAGAGATAGGTTTATGTTATGTGTAGTATTAAAGGTCCAAGAGTGTAACAAGTCTTGGGTTGTTAATATTATTCCCTCATTTGGTCTATCTATCTATCTTTATCTTATTGCACTTTATATATTCATAGTGGACTATTTTTTATGACTTGCTGAATCCGAATTTCGTAACCATTGTGTTTATCTTGTTCATCTTATATTGTGCATGTTTTAGTGTTGAAAACACACCTCTTTATCTTGTTATTGTGTTGTTGATAGAGAATCCGAGAGTGGTCTTCAAAAGGGTCCTCAAATCCTTAAGATTAGTGGACTGTTTTAGAGTTGTTTTGTGTTCTCTTGTTTTTCCCGTATCACAAGGAGGGGTTATCTAAATTATAAATTGTCATGCTTCATGTCCCCTGTCCCCTAAAACAACATTCTACTACATTTATTGTTGGATATGTGTTTTATTATTGGTTTTGGTATATGTATATTTTATCCTTTTTCTTGGGTTCCATACCAGTACTCACTGTACTAATCATCCCCAGACGCTACATCATTTTATGATGTATGTTCGAAGGGATTTTCTTGGAAGCCTGTACCACATTAGGTGGTTCGATATTCTCTTTGGATAGCTGGTGAAGTGATGAGACCTCCATCATTCGTAAGGCGTTGTTTTCTTTTTGTATCTTTACTAATTCAATACTTTTGGTTTTCTTCTGGCATAGCCGCGGTCATATCTCGACTAGGTAAGTATTCCTTGGTTAGAGGCTATGTAGACACTATTGGGTTGTACTTTATTGGATTCAATTTTAACTTATATAATTAATAGTTTGGATTATTAAATTTCTTTATTATTATTGGTTAGCTTTTGTAGTTTTGTATTGATGCAATGCTCATGAGGTAAGTCTAAAGGGTCCTCTCATGCCTTGGTTGGTATGGGATGCCCATCACGGCCAAGGATCTAGTTTGGATCGTGATAGGATATTCTCCGATCTTGTATCGACATTCATTCTTAGACCATTAATACTTTTCACCTCTTCTAGAATGCTCCAAGGAACCTCCCAAATTTAATTCAAACCTTTTGGTGCATTAATAAGTCAGTCTCCAAAATCAATGTTGTATACAATACGCCAACCTCTTCTCAAAGCCACTGCTTTAGACATTGGAACTAAAGTATCTGTCAAACTGAAAGACTTAACATAAATCAAATTTTCTTCATCATTTCTAATACAAAAAGGCCCAATACTAGGACCACTAACTCTTTTCACTGCATCATCTGGGTTACACTTGTAGGTCCCTACTGTAGGCAATCTCTAATACACCACCATATAATCAACAAAGGGTGTATATTCAGTAAAAAAATTAAACCCAATTAGGTGTCAAGTATTAGGAATGTTTTGCGGCAAAGGATAACTAAAAGTAGCTACATTGTATAATTTGTTGACCTCCATAACCATACCATAAAATGACATTTTAGATCCATGAGGAATTATATTTCTCCCTTTCCAGATTTGCCAAGTGAGGAATGATGGAGCAACCTTGAAGAAAAGTCTAAGCTTTGATGAACAGTCCATACTCCACCATTTATGGATGGTATCATTAAGTTGTAACAATGGTCCCTGCACATCAGGAATAGTAGAAAAAGTATTCAACAACTTCTTAGCTACTAAGCAAGTCACAAAAAGATTTTCAAAAGTTTCATGTTCTAAACTATTTCAACAACAACATTTAACTTCATCCACCACATTAATCTTGACAAGAACTTCCCCAACGGGTATTCTTTTTTCCACAATCTCCAAAGGAAGAAAGAAAATTTGAATGGAACTATTTTCACTCAAATTTTCTTAGCTATTTCTTGTTCATCATTACCTTATCTCGAAACCTCCTTCTATATGTAGTCTTGATGATGAGGAGATGACTATAAGGGACCATTTCCCTGGATGTTCATGGCTATAGTACAGCCGACACGCATATCTATACAATTTTGTCCTCTTGTGTAACAAATTAGAAGGTGCTGCTTGTAATAATTAGGACACCTGATCCAATGACATTTCAGCCCTAATCATCACTTATCTATAAAAGAAAAAAGAGGCTTCTTCATCAAATGGTTTTTGCAAATCCAAAAGAGTAAAGAGAGGAAAAAGAAAAAAACTGTATATTTAACATTGCTCAAGTTCTTAGCTGTATGTGTGTGCTTAAACAAAAATTGTTCTTGAGTGAAGCTTGATTTGTAAATGAATTACTCATTTTATAAGAGTAATGAACTTGTTTGAAAGAGCTTAGGTAGAGTTACCTAAGGTGGATATTGGTTAGAGTTAATCAATATCAAGGTGTGTCCTTGGCAGAGTTGTCAAGATGAGCTTGTAGTAGAGTTATTACAAGTGAAAGGAACCTAGAGCTAGGTTCATTGAAGTCTGTAATCAAGAGTTTGATTATAGTGATTTTGGAGAGCTTGTAAGGGTAAGACATGGTTTTTCCTTCCTTAAGCAAGAGGGTTTCCACGTTAAAATCTTGTTTTTTTAATCTTCTACAGTGGCTCTTCATTTTTGGTGGCTATACTATGTTTTTTAATGTAATTGACTTTAATGGACCTGGTCCCTCACTATGTAGTGCAACCCCCAGGGTTTCAACAATTGGTATCAGTGAAAGTTCACTCGAAAAGGTTCACACCTAGAGTTTCTTGGTTAGAATGGCTACTCCACATAATCTAGAAGAAGGGCAATCTACCACTAGACCACCATGATTCGATGGGCAGTATTATGTTTGTGGAAAACTAGGATGTTTGACTTTATTATGGCTGAAGATAGTGCACTGATGGACATAATCCTTGATGGTACTCATGTTCCTATTAAATAAGTCAAAGAGGGAGAAATAACTAGAATGGTTGTTAAAAACAAGAAACAGTATGATGATGAAGACAGAAAGAAAATTGAGAAGAATTATAAGGCCAAGAAATTGCTAGTTTATGGTGTAGGGCCCGATGAATATAACAAGATCTTAGCTTATGAGAATGCCAAAGAGATCTAGGATTTCTTGAGGACTGCTCATGAAAGCACAACTAATGTGATAAATTCTAAAGTAGACATGGTGACCACTCAGTATGAAACCTTTACCATAAAAGAAGGAGAAACCATCCAAGAAATTCATACAAGGTTCACTTTTATGACTAATGAGCTTCACTTCTTAGGAGAAGTGATTTCCTTGTACAAGCAAGTGAGGATGATTTTTGGAGTTCTTCCTAAGTCTTGGGAGAGCAAAGTGGATGCTATAACTGAAGCAAGAAACCTGAAAACCCTCACTATGGATGAATTGAAGGCTTCAAAACATAATTCAAATGCAAATTATACTAATGTCGCCTGTTTTCAAAAGAGGATTGTTAGAGCCATGAATAAGAGTGGTCAATTCCAAAGAAAAAGAAGCAACAATAAAAACGGAAACAATGTTGAGGTGTGTCACAAATGTGGGATTCCTTAGCACTTTATCAAAGACTGTCTAATGCACAAATTTGATTATCAAGAGTATCTCAATATTGGAGGTGACAAGGGAAAGAACTTAGACCAGGTCCCTGAAAATTCAAGAAGGAAGGCAACAATTGAGTATGCTATAAAGCAAGCTTTGGCAGCATGGAGAGACTCTTCTAGTGATTCAAGTGAAGATGAGAAGACTGGAGATGTTTCTATGCTAGCATTGGAAGACAGTCCAGTTATATATATGATTCCTTATTTGCATTCATGGCAAACACAGAGAATGAAAAAGAAAAAGAGGTACTCTTTTTGATAATAAGGAGAATTTAGATAATTACACTGCTAGGAAGATAAAAAGGCTTGCAAGTAGGTTGATGGAATATGTATATGAAATAACTACTGAGAATAATTCCTTAGAGAATCAAGAACATGAGTTGATTGCTTTAACTCTCCATATTTTTGAAACTGAAGAGTCGTTCACAAAGATAAAATCCAAAAATTTGAGTTTGATGAGTAATTTGAAGAAAGTAAATGAAGTAGATGTAAAAGGAAAGAATGAAGCTTCAAGTTGATCTTGAGGAAATGTTGAGGGATTCCCAAAAACATCTTATGTCTGCACTTCACATGAATGAAGAGTTAGAGAAGGATCTGGTTAGCTTAAGAAAAGAGTTGAAAAATTCTCTTAAATGGACTACTTTCTCCATCCTCTGTAATCGGATTATTTAGTGTGTTAATGATGACAAAGGATTGAGCTATCAAGGATCATTCCAACCTGGTGGGTGACAAGGAAAGACTGTCAATAGTGCTAAAAATGAGGCTTTTATTACTACGTGTACTCATTGTAGAAAGGATGGGCACACTAAGTAAAGTTGTCAAAGCTAGATAAGAGCTAGAATGAATGATTTCAGATATGTTCAACAAGAGAGTACACAATATAAGGTGTTCAAGTCTCTAGAAAAGGTGAGGAAGAATTCTCTACATAAATGGGCCTAGAAAGTTTTAATCACCCATTTTCTTCTTACTAGGAACTCAAACTAATGTGGTTTCCCAAATCCAACAAGTGATCATGGTTCCAAGTTTAAGAAAGGTGACTGTAGTTAGGAATGCTTATTAAAAAATGGTGTTCAAAGCTTAAGTTTGAAAAATCTAAACGTAGTCTCTCTCTCTCTCTAGACACTTCAAGTAGAGGTGTCATATTTTGAAATAGTTGATTTTATGGACCTGGTCCCTAATAGAATATGGGTGACCGTATCAAGATAAAGGATGTGCACATAAGCCAAAGCATGAATTGATCAAGCCAACCTAACCGATCATATGAATCAATGTCTCCTGTCAAATTTGGTTGTGTCAAGAAAACAGGTATTCATAATAAAGTAGGTTCATGTTAATCTAACTCAGTATCATACTTTACAGGTATACACTCAAAAGGACAGCTTTGGAAGGAAAAATTAAAGCAATACAAGTTGAAAATTCACTTAAAAGGAGAGGGACCTGGTCCCATCTCTCAGGTGAGAACCAAAATAATGTGCCTTAAAATTTTATAAAAAAATTGTTTGAAAAGGCCGCATATACTCTCTTATATGAATAAAAGTTGTCAATAAAATTCAGATGTAAAAAAGTCACACCATTGTCATCATACGTATTTATTCAAAAGGTTATTTCTTAAATGTCAAATGGATACCTCTTTAATTATAAATTCAAATCTATTATTTCTTTAACTCAATTAACTCAAATCTTTCTTCTAAACTCATTTTTCTTCTTAATCTAAATTGGTCCCTACTTTTCTTCTCACAAAAATCCAAAAATATCTGGAATGCCATCTACTTCAAACCCCATGAAAGAATTTCCTATGATCATCCTCAAGAGTCACAAAGTACTTTACCCATCAGTACTTATTCTAAAATTCTTGAGATCCTTAGTGAAATCATTCCAGTTGAACCTCTAGATTCCAGCAAAAATCCTTATGAGTTAACCTTAGAAGCTGACTTAAACAAAGGCTTTAGATCTCCAATCGATCGCAAGATTGCTCAACTGACCTCTTTTCTCAAAGAAAATAGAGTCCTCCGATGCTCCTAAAATCTATGTTCCCTCTGATGAATTCAAAGGTACTGAAATTTCAGAAAATTTACAAGAACCTGTTTACTCTATTCTTTCTAAATCAAACCCTATACTTTTCGAAATGGTTGATGAAGAAATTCCTGTAAATATGTCTAATCCCTTTAGAAGCATAAATTGGATAGATTAAAGATTACTTTTACTTAGACATGATCGTACGGAAAGTTCTGCTAGTGGGGAAGAGCAAATAGCAGGAGAAAAGGATGATTTGAAAAAAGATAGGGAGTTTGTATTACCTCCAAATAAGGAAAATAAAGAGGATGAGGATTAACAACATCTGATTTTGAAAATGAAGAAACTAAATGATAGTAAAGAAAAGAAGAAATTTATTGACTCTGATATACAAGTTACAAGATCTTACTATTCCCAAGTAGCACCTCAACCGACTAATTTTGCCATAGAACTTTGACCAAGGGAACTTCTTTGTTCCTTAGTCTATGAATCTGATGATCAAGAATCTCCACTAGTACTTCTTCGTAAGAAAGGTTTTTCTGAATATCAGTACTTTCTAGAGGAACTATAATAGTTGAATCATTCATACACTTCTTCAACAAGGACATATGAAACACTATATAAACTGAGGATAAATTTGCAGGTAGCTCAAGATCATATGCCACTTTCCCAACACGGCCCAAAATATGAAAGGGACCTACATAATGGGGACTAAGTTTCCCCTTTTTGCCAAACCTCTTCACCCCTTTCATGGGTGAAACTTTCAAATACACAAGATCATCAACCTCAAACTCAAGGCCTCTTCTTCTAACATCGGAATAGGATTTCTGATGACTCTGGGTTGCTTTCAATCTCTCTCTGATCAACTAAACTTTATCCAGGCCTCATACACCATATCTAGCCCAATCAAGGTGGCCTCACCCACTTCAAACCAACCAACTGGTGATCTATATCTTCTCTTATAAAGTGCTTCAAATAGAGCCATCTGAATACCAGCATGATAATAGTTATTATAAGCAAACTTAATCAATGGCAAATACCCATCTCAACTACCTATGAAATCAAGAACACATGACCTCAATATATCCTCTAAAGTCTAAATGGTTTTCTCTGACTGACCATCTGTCTGTGGAGGAAAAGCTGAACTAATATGAACTTGGGTACCAAGACCCTTCTGAGAGTCTCTTCAAAATTGAGAGGTAAATTGAGTACCCCTATCGGAGAAGATAGATAATGGAACTCTATGCAATCTAACCTTATCTTGAATATACAACTTGGCATAATCTTCAGTTGTGTAAGACATATGAACTAGCAAGAAATGCACTAACTTAGTCAATCTGACTACAATAACCCAAATCGAGTCATGCTGACGACGCGAATGGGTTAAACCAGTCACAAAATCTATATTCACCTCTTCCCACTTCCAAGAGGAGATTTTAAACTCCTACAACATACCACCAGGTCTTTGGTGCTCTACCTTAACCTGTTGACAAGTTGCACACATAGCTATAAACTCTGCTATATCTTTTCTCATACCACTCAACTAATAGATTTCCTGCAAGTCGCGGTACATCTTGGTAACTCTCGGATGGATAGAATAACACAAACCATGCGCTTTCACCATAATCAGTTGTCTTAAATCATCAACACATGGCACACACAACCTACTTGGATATCTAAACATATTGTCTCCCCCTTGGGAGAAAACCTCTACCCCTTGGTATTTAATTGACTCCTTTAGTTCAACCAAACTAGAATCCTTATCTTGCTTCTCTTTCACTTTTGAAACTAGGGAAGATTCGGAACTACTCTAAACCCAAACATTCCCTTCAGCTGAATCAACCAGTCTCACACCCAATCTAGCAAACAGATGAACTTCCCAAACTAACTCCTTCTTGTCTTTCTCCACATGAGCAACACTACCCATAGAAAATCTATTAAGGGCATCTGCCACTATATTGGCCCTGCCTAGACTATACAACACAATCATATCATAATCTTTCAATAATTCTAACTATCTTCTCTGCCAAAGATTCAACTCCCTTTGAGTAAACACATACTGCATGCTTTTGTGATCCGTGAGCACATCAACATGCACTCCATACAAATAATGTCTTCAGATTTTCAGAGCAAACACAACAGCAGCTAACTTAAGATCATGGGTTGGGTAATTCTTTTCATAGGGCTTAAGCTGTCTAGAAACATAGGCTATGACCTTACCTCTCTGCATCAGAACACAACCCAAACCAACTCTAGAAGCATCACAATAAAACAAAAAACCATCTGTACCATCAGGTAACGCTAAAACTGGGGCTAGAGTGAGTTGAGTCTTCAACTCTTGAAAAATATTCTCGCAGGAATTTAAACACTGAAACTTAACTTTTTTTTGGGTCAGTCTAGACATAGGAGATGCTATGGATGGGAAACCCTCAACAAAATGTCTATAATAACTAGCTAGACCCAAGAAACACCTAATGTCTGATGGGGAAATAGGTCTAGGCGAATTCTTTATGGCTTATATCTTTTGGCGATCCACCCTAATACCTTCACTGGAAATGATATTACCAAGTAAAGCTACTGACATTAGCCAAACTTTACACTTGCTAAATTTAGCGAACAACTGGTGATCTCTAAGGATCTGTAACACAATTCTAAGATGGTCTGCATGATCATCCTCACTACGAGAGTAAACAAGAATATCATCAATGAAGACTATGACAAACATATCCAGATACTATTTGAACACTCTGTTCATCAAGTCCATGAAGGTTACTGGGGCATTTGTTAGTCCGAAGGACATGACTAAAAACTTAAAATGACCATAATGGGTTCTGAAAGTTGTTTTTGGAATATAATATTCCCTTACTTTAAGCAGATGATAGACGGATCTAAGGTCTATCTTTGAGAAATAACTGGCACCTTGGAATTGATCAAATAAGTCATCAATTCTAGGAAGAGTGTATTTATTTTTTACTATAACTTTATTCAACTGATGATAGTCAATGCACATACGTAAAGAACCATCTTTCTTTTGCATAAATAAGATGAGAGCACCCCATGGAGAAACACAAGGCCTTATAAAACCTTTATCTAAAAGATACTTGAGTAGCTCTTTCAACTCTTTAATATTGGTGGGATCCATACGATGTAGAGGTATAGAAATAGGCTGAGTATCTGGAAAAAGGTCAATACCGAATTCTATTACCCTATCGGGAGGTACCCCTGGCAAATCTTCAAGAAAGACATCTGGAAACTCATTAACTACACTAACTGACTAAACTATTGAAGTCTCAAACTTAGTGTCTTTAAATCAAATATAATGATAGATACACCCTTTGGAGATCAACTTTAGGGCTTTAAGATAAGATATGAAATAAATTTTGGGAGACACTGAATTACCTAACCACTTAAAAACTGGCTCATCTGAAAACTGAAACTTTATCACTTGGATGCGACAATCTATAGAGGCATAACAAGAATGGAGCCAATCCATACCATAAATAAGATCAAAGTTAATCATATCTAACTCTATTAGGTCTGCTAACATGAATTTATGAAGGACAATGATTGGACATTTTCTATAGATCAGTTTAGCAAAAAATGACTCATCCACTGGGGTAGACACCAATAAAGGCTCAGAATCTTTTTAGAACTTATCTCAAAATTTATTGCAACTAATGGGGTCACATAAGAGAAACTCGACCCAAGGTCTAACAACACATACACGTCAAAATAAAAGACACGAAGCATACCAGTAACAACATCTGGTGAATCTTCTTGCTCCTTATGGGATGGTAAAGCATAAAACTGATTCTGGTGTTAACCGCCACCGATACTGGATGATATGCCCAGAGGAGGGAGTAGGCGACCTACAGGAGGTGGTGCACTAGTATTCTAAGTCTCGCGACAATCATCTCTATTTTCCTGCTTAGCATGCAGTCACACTCTAATTCTATGACCCAACTTGACACAACCATAAAACCCTTCTGTCCAGCCAAGCACTCACCGGGATAATTCCTACCATACTTAGCACAATAAGGAAAACAAGGTCTTCCACTTACACTATTTTGAGATCTAGACAAAGAAGACTTACCCCACTACTCATGCCTAGCTCTGGGAATGGAAGCACTAGCAGAAGACGGTGCTGGCATAGATGAATGATTCTGAAATTTCAAATGATTTTCTTCTTGAGACCTATTCTGACAATACATAAACTATCCTATTCTAGCCCTCTTATTATTTCTATCTTTCCCTTGTAACTTCTCTGCCATAATCTACTAAGCATTCATCATCAATCTAGCAAAATCCATGTCTCTCATAAGTATGACAGTCCTACACTCCTTAACTACTAAGTTAGACACTCCAGTAACAAACCTACTAATACTAGCCCTGGGATCAGCCATCATATCAGGGGCATACTTAGACAACTGATTAAAATTAAGGCAGTACTCTTTCACTATTATCTAGCCCTTCCTCAAATTCACAAACTCCTCTATCTTAGCTTCTTTTATCTCATGTGGGAAGAACCTGTATATAAAAGCATCCTAAAATACTTGGAAACTCATAGGAACAGCATTCGCCCCTCTACCATTCCTTCATATCACTACCCAATCATACGCTACATATTTCAATCTATAGGATGCTAACTCTACACTCTCCTCCTAAGAAACATGCATAATTTGGGTGATATTATTCACCTCATCTAAATAAAACTATGGGTCCTCACCTTCTTTCGACCCAAAGGACTCTGGCGGATTCATCCTCATGAAGTCTCTGATTCTAGCTACTGCTAAATCCTTGTTCTACTGAAGCGGGACCGCAGCATAATTTTGATGGTTGGCCTTCACATTAGCACACACAGATTGGGCCAACGCATAAAAAGCAGCCCTAAACTAAGCATGGGATATATTTTCATTCAGAAGATCTGTGGGCTGGGGAGGCTGGTTATCATTTTTGTGGGTATTTTCTCGACGAGGAGGCATATTAAACTTTCATGTAAGAACATGAGTTAAAAATAGAAAGATATACTATAAGCACAATAGATCATGAAAGAAAGAAATGATTTCCTAAGGACGTTTCGTAGCCTCTTGTTCATAAATGTGGAATGCTTCACACCCATGACCAAGACTCTACGTAATACAGTTTGTATAACTCTCTAGGACTCTTAAAACCCTTAGTATCTAATACCAAGTTTATAATAGTCCAAAATTTTATCCCGAGACATCATACGGTGCCCAAGACTATGAGTAGCCTTAAGTTAACCCTGTTTGCCTTCTACTAGATATAAATCTCATAATCACGGTAATATAGAAATAAAAGTTATACTAAATGTGGTGGCACGTAGTTTTGGGGTATGAGACCTTAGAATCATACCCAACTTGATGCTAAATATTACTCCCTTTTTATTTACTATGCTCATCTTGGTGGAAATCCAATTTAAAACTAGTATAAAGGTTTATTATGAAACCAGTTATGCATTTATCTAAATTAATCTATAAATGAAGCTATTTTGCTTTCTGTAATCTGTAATAAATCTGAAAAGTAGATTCCAAAACTTATCTGAGGATCAAAAGATCAAAACTTTATTTTAAATCAGATATAATCAGCTCATAAGATGCTTAAAGCATTATCTTCCTTGAAATATCAACATATAAACTTGGGGCTTAATAACCCATGCATCAAACTTATGTCAAAACATCATAATAATCATGCTTAGTAATGAAGACAATGATAATTCATCTCAAAATCTGTAAATTTCTGCAATAGGCCTAAAAATATGAAAATAGACATGCAATTCATCTTCTAAAACACTTGAAATCTCAAAATCTTGCAAAGACCAATAATGGATATGAACCCTAATTCAAATCTCATAAATATTCATTTAAAATAATATGAATTTGTAAATAAAATTTAGTTTTGGGCACAAGGATCCTTGTTCATAAACCCAACATACCTTGATTGATGATTTGATGAAGAAACTTGAATTATTGATTCCTATTTGAGTTCTTGGACATGGATTATTGATTATCTTGCATTGGGAATCCTCAATCTTAAGCTTTCTTGGAGAATCAATGGAGGATTTTGATTTCTTGGAGAAGAGGTTTTAGAGCTTTAGGGTTCTGCTTTTGAAGAGAATGATGAATAATGAGCACAAAGTGCTTTGAATATGATTAATATTGTGTTTTGGATGGATTGGGGCCTTGTAAATTGACTAAAATACCCTTTTTAAACTTCTAAGCGAAACTGGAAAGGAGCAACATTTTCTGATTTGGCTGGCCACCGCAACGCGCCATAATCAAGATGGCTCACTAAAAATAGGACAATTGGGAACTGGGTAGACTTAGCGATGTGCCACCATCGCGGTGACCCTTTAGAATGCCATTTGGCTACTAGCTCGATGCGCCAATACTGCATTAGGCTACTGGAAATCGATAGCTGAGAAATTGGCCCTCTCCGCGATGTGCAAATATCGCGTCAATCTACTGGAATGGGACAATTAGGAATTTGGGCTTCTCTACAATGTGTAGCTATCGCGGAGGGCCTCTGGAATTTGACAATCATCATTTTACCCACCTCCATGATGCGCCAAGTACCTAGGTGGCATACTATCAACTTAAAAATTTTCAAACTCTTCAATCGAGTATAGAAATTGGGCGAATTTGGTATCGATGGAAAGCTTATTCAATTTCCCACACAATGGGAGGTCTAAATCTGGAAAATCCACATGAAATAAATATTCCTCATTTTGGAAACTATTTCTTAACATTCTAGGAACAAATTTAAGCTAGAAAAAGTACGGGGTATTACAATATCTCCCCCTAGGAAACATTCATCCTCGAATGTGGCTAATTTAAGATGAAAATACTAAGAAATTTGAAGCTATAAACCATCATGCACAACTGAAATAAACTGAATAACTGAATCTCAATTGAAATGAGCTATTGAACTGATCTGAGAGTGCATGAATTCTCATAAAGATAACTATATATATAGCTGAATCTGTAACTGGAAAAGAACTAAATGAAGGAAAACTATTACCTTCGGCTAAATCTGAGTTCGTGGAGAAAAGATGTGGATACTTGGTATGCATGTCTACTTTTGCTTCCCAAGTAGCACCCTTAACAGACTGATTTCACCATAGAAATTTGACCAAGGGAATTTTTTTGTTCCTTACTCTACGAATCTGATGATCAAGAATCTACATGGGTACTTTTTTGTAAGAAAGGCAATTTCAAATATCAGTACTTTCTAGAGGAACTATAAAAGCTAAATGATCCATGCACTTCTTCAACAAAGACACATGAAAAACTAGATGACCTGAGGATAAATCTGTGGGCGGCTCAAGCTCATATGCCACCTTCCCAACACTACCCAAAATATGGAAGGGACCTACATAACGGGGACTAAGTTTCCCCTTTTTGCCAAACTTCTTCACCACTATCATGGGTGAAACTTTTAAATACACAAGATCATCAACCTCAAACTCAAGGTCTCTTCTTCTCACTCGGCATTGGATTTTTGATGACTCTGGGCTGCTTTCAATCTCTCTCTGATTAATTGAACTTTCTCCAGGGCCTCATATACTATATCTAACCCCAATCAAGGTGGCCTCACCCACTTCGAACCAACTAACTGGCAATCTACATCTTCGCCCATAAAGTGCTTCAAATGAAGCCATTTGAATACTAGCATGATAACCGTTATTATAAGTGAACTCAATCAATGGTAAATGCTCATCCCAACTACCTTTGAAATCAAGAACATATGCCCTCAACATATCCTCTAAATTCTGAATGGTCCTCTCTACTGGACTATCTATCAATGGATGAAAAGCTAAACTAAGATGAACTTGGGTACCAAGACCCTTCTGAAAGGTTTTCCAAAACTGAAAGGTAAATTGAGTACCCCTAGCAGAGATGATAGATAAAAGAACTCTTGCAATCTAACCATCTCTCAGATATACAACTTAGTATAATCTTTAGCTGTGTAAGACGTGTGAACTGGCAAGAAATGAGCTTTGTCAATCTTTTTATAATAAACCAAATTGAGTCATGCTAACGACGCAAATGGGTTAAACCAGTCACAAAATCCATATTTACCTCTTCCCACTTCCCAATAAAGATACCAAACTATTGTAATGCACCATCGGGTCTTTGGTGCTCTACCTTAACTTGTTGACAAGTTTCACACTTAGCTACGAACTCTACTATATATCTTTTCATACCACTCCACCAATAGATTTCTCGCAAGTCGCGGTACATCTTGGTGGCTCCTGGATGGATAAAATAATGAGTACCATGCGCTTTCACCATAATCAGTTGTCTTAAATCATCAACACATGGCACACACAACCTACTTTGATATCTAAACATATTGTCTCCCCCTTGGGAGAAAACCTCTACCCCTTGGTATTTAATTGACTCCTTTAGTTCAACCAAACTAGAATCTTTATCTTGATTCTCTTTCACTTTTGAAACTAGGGAAGATTCGGAACTACTTTGAACCCAAACATTCCCTTCAGCTGAATCAACTAGTCTCACACCCAATCTAGCTAACCGATGAACTTCCCGAACTAACTCCTTCTTTTCTTTCTCCACATGAGAAACACTGCTCATAGACAATCTACTTAGAGCGTATGCCACTACATTGGCCTTTCCTGGATGATATAATACACTCATACCATAATCTTTCAACAATTCTAGCCATCTCCTCGGCCAAAGATTCAACTCCCTCTGAGTAAACACATACTAGAAATTTTTGTGATCTGTAAACACATTAACATGAACTCCATACAAATAATGTCTCCATATTTTCAAAGAAAACACAACAAAAGCTAACTCAAGATCATGGGTTAGGTAATTCTTTTTATAGGGCTTAAGCTGTCTAGAGGCATAGGATATGACCTTACCTCTCTACATCAAAACATAACCTAAGTCAACTCAAGAGGCATCACAATAAACCACAAAACTATCTATACCATCAGGTAACGCTAAAACTGGGGCTAAAGTGAGTTGAGTCTTCAACTCTTAAAAACTCTTCCCATAGGAATCTGACCACTGAAACTTAACTTTCTGTTGGGTCACTCTAGACATGTGAGATGCTATGGATGAGAAACCCTCAACAAAACATCTGTAATAACTAGCTAGACCCAAGAAACTCCTAATGTCTGATGGGTAAATAGGTCTAGGCCAATTCCTTATGTCTTCTATCTTTTGGGGATCCACTCTAATACCTTCACAGAAAATGATATGACCAAGAAAAGCTACTGACCTTAGCTAAAATTCACACGTGCTAAACTTGGTTAAAAACTGGTGATCTCTAAGAGTCTATAACATAATTCTAAGATGTTCTGCATTATCATCCTCACAACAAAAGTAGAAAAAAATGTCATCGATAAAGACTATGACAAACATGTCTAGATACTATTTGAACACTTTGTTCATCAAGTCCATGAAGGTTGCTGGGGCATTTGTTACTTCGAAGGACATGACTAGAAACTTAAAATGACCATAACAGGTTTAGAAAACTATCTTTGGAATATCGCATTCCCTTACTTTAAGCTGATGATCGCCAGATTTAAGGTTTATCTTGAAGAAATAACTGGCATCTTGGAGTTGATCAAATAAGTCATTAATTCTAGGAAAAGGGTATTTGTTTATTACTGTAACTTTATTCAACTGATGATATTCAATGCACATACGCAAAGAACCTTCTTTCTTTCACACGAATAATACGGGAGTGCCCCATAGAGAAATACTAGGCCTTATAAAACCTTTATCTAAAAGATCTTTGAGTTTCTCTTTTAACTCTTCAAGCTCGGCGGGAGCCATATGATATGGAGGAATACAAATAGGCTGAGTATCTAGAAAAAGGTCAAAATTGAATTCTATTTCCCTATCGTGAGGTACCCTTGGCAAATCTTTAGGAAAGACACCTAAAACTTATTAACTACACTGACTAACTGAACTATTAGAGTCTCAGACTGAGTGTCTTTAACTCAAACAAGATGATAGATACACCCTCTGGAGATCAACTTTCGGGCTTTAAGATAAGATATGAAATGATTTTTGGGAGACACTGAATTACCTGACCACTCAAAAACTGGCTCATCTGAAAACTGAAACTTCACCACTCAGGTGCGACAACTATAGAGGCATAACAAGAATGGAGTCAATCCATACCAAGAATAAGATCAAAGTCAACCATATCTAACTCTATTAGGTTTACTAACATGATTTTATGAAGGACAATGATAGAACATTTTCTATTGATCTGCTTAGTAACAACTGACTCACCCACTAGGGTAGACACCAAGAAAGGCTCAGGGATCTTTTCAAAACTTATCTCAAAATTTAATGCACCTAACGGGGTCACATAAGAAAAACTCAACCTAGGGTCTAACAATATATAAACATCAAAATAAAAAACACAAAGCATACCAGGAACAATAACTGGTGAATCCTCCTACTCTTGGCGGGATGGTAAAGCATAAAACTAATTCTAGCACTGACCGCCACCAGTACTGGATGATATGCCTTGAGGAGGGACTAGGCGACCTACAGGAGCTGATGCACTAGTAGTTTGAGTCTGGGGAAGATCATCTCTATTTCCCTGCTTAGCATGTGGGCGCTCTCTAATTCTATGACCTGATTTTCCACAACCACAAAAACCCTTCTAGCCAGCCAAGCACTCACCAGGATAATTCCCACCACACTTAGCATAAGAAGAATAATGAGGTCTTTCACCTACACTATTCTGAGATCCGAACATAGAAGACTTACCCCACTGCTCTTTCCTAGCTCTAGGAATGGGAGCACTAACTGAAGATGGTGCTAGCATAGATGAACGGTTCTGAAATTAAGAATGATTTCCTTTTTGAGACCTATTTTGACCATACTCAATCTGTCTTATTCTAGCCCTCTTATTATTTCTATCTCTCCCCTTCAACTTCTCTACCTCAATCTGTTGAGCATGCATCATCAATCTAGCAAGATCTATGTCTCTGATAATAATGGAAGTCCTACACTCCTGAACTACTAAGATAGACACTCCAGTAATAAACTTGCTCATATTAGCCCTAGGATCAGCCATCGTATCAGGGGCTTACTTAGACACTTGATTGAACTTAAGGCAGTACTCATTCACTGTCATTGAGCCTACCTCAAATTCACAAACTCTTTTATCTTAGCTTCCGTTATCTCACATAGATAGAACCTGTCTAGAAAAGCATCTTAAAATACCTGCCAACTCATAAGATCGGTATTCTCACCTCTATCATTCCTCTATATCACTACCCAATCATTCGCTACATCTTTCAATCTATTGGATGCAAATTCTATATTTTCCTCCTCAGAAACATGCATAATCTAGGTGATCTTCTTCACCTCATCTAGATAAAACTGTGGGTCCTCACCTTCTTTTGACTAAAAGAACTCTGGCGGGTTCATCCTCCTGAAGTCTCTGATTCAAGATGCTACTAAATCCTTATTATGCTGAAGTGGGACTGCAGCCTAATTTTGATTATTGGCCTAAACATTAGTAGTCATAGCTTGGGCCAACGCCTGAAAGGAAGCCCTAAAATCCGCATAGGAAACATTCTCATTCAAAGGATCTACGGGCTGGGGAGGCTAGCTATTATTTCTGTGGGCGTTAGCTCGACGAGGAGGCATATTCAACTATCATATAAGAGCACGAGTTAAAACAAGATAGAGACATTGTAAGAATGATAGATAATGAAAGAAATAGATGATTTCTTAAGGACGTTCGATAGCCTCTTGTTCATAAATATGGTGCTCTTCACACCCATGACCAAGACTTTACGTAACGAGGCTTGTCTGACTCCCTAGGACTTTAAAAACCTTAGGCTCTGATACCAAGTTTGTAACGCCTCAAAATATGATCCTGAGATGTCACACGATGCTCAAGACTATGAGTAGCCTTAAGCTAACCCAGTATGCCTTCTACTAGATATAAATCTCATAATCACGGTAATATAGACATGAAAGTCATACTGAATGCAAAACTTATCTGAAATAACTAAGAATAATCTAAATATAATGTATGAAACATCAATACTGAATATTATGAATCACAACTAGTAGTCTGACAAGCCTCTACTACTAACATCTAGAGAGTCACTCGGAAAAGTCCCCATCTAAATCAAACTATCTAAAAAGACTACTAAATCATGTAAACTGATAAGCTGCAAAATCTGAGTGAATAAGTCCCTGAACTATGAGGACTCACCAACGGAAGGATATAGATGGAGATGCTAGGACTACTCACGTTGCTGATACTGAGCACCTGAACCTACATTATAAGACAATGTAGCACATAGACATATATGTGGATCAGTACTTAGAGGATGTATCGAGTATATGGGGTGAAATATATAAGTAAGACATCATATCATCATCATAATTTATAAACAATGAATGTTAAATGTCAATGACTCACATAGGCTGGAATATCTGAAATATTAAACTCATGAATATTAAATCAATCATACTTTATAAATCTTGTGAGTTATTACATTTAGTTCTAAAAGCTATACTGGTATTTTTTTTGTAAACCATACTGTCTAAGTGTAGAAAAGCTTACTTCTGAAATCTGAAATCTAAAAGCCAAAGTCTGTAACTGTTATCTTTTTGTAAAGCATAATCTGAGTAAACTTTGTGAGCCTTTACACTTAGTTTTCTAAAAGTTTTTCTGTAAATCTTATCTATTAGGGTTTACTATTAGGGAAAAACTGTTCTGCAGGGGAGGTTCTCTTAATCGACATAAACCATGTGAGCTACATAGAGTCCGGCGTCTCGTCCTCCTTAGGAAGAAACCTCACATTGGGGAAAGGTGTCATACTCTTGCCAGGAAATATAATCTCAGCTTAACTGAACACTATCTCAGCCCACAATGGGCTCTTTAACTGCAAATCTATGGTGGCATACAATTTTAGGGTATGAGACCTTAGAATCATACCCAACTCGGTGCTAAATATTACTCCCTTTTTATTTACTTTGCTCAGCTTGTTCGAAATCCACTTTAAAACTAGCATAAGAGTTTATTATGAAACCAGTTATTCATTTGTATGAATCAATCAGTAAATCAAGCTATTTTACTCTTTGTAATCTATAATAAATCTTTAAAGTAGATTTTAAACTTATCTGAGGATCAAAAGATCAAAACTTTATTATAAATCTGATATAATCAGCTCATAAGATACTTAAAGCATCATCTTTCTTGAAATATCAACATATAAACTTAGGGCTTAGTAACCCATGCATTAAAATTATGTCAAAACATCATAATAATCATACTTAGTAATAAAGACAATGATAATTCATCTCAAAATCTGTAAATTTCTACAATAGGCATAAAATATGAAAATAGACATGTAATTCATCTTCTAAAACACTTGAAATCTTAAAATCTTGCAAAAAGCAATAATGGGTATGAATCCTAATTCAAATCTCACAAAAATATTTATTTAAAATAATATGAATTTGTAAATAAAACTTGGTTGTGGACACAAGGATGAAAGGAGATCCTTGTTCATAAACTCTGCATACCTAGATTGATTATTAGATAAAGAAACTTGAATTATTGATTCCTAATTGAGTTCTTGGAGATGGATTCTTAATTATATTGCCTTGGGAATCCTCAATCTTAAGCTTTCTTAGAGAATCAATAGAGGATTTTGATATCTTGGAGAATAGGTTTTAGAGCTCTAGGGTTTTATTTTTGAAGAGAATGACGAATAATAAGCATAAAGTGCTTTGACTATGATTAATCTGATGTTTTGGATGGATTGGGGCCTAGGGAATTCACCAAAATACCTTTTTTAAACTTCTAAGCAAAACTGAAAAAGAGCAATATTTTCTGATTTGACTGGCCACCATGACGCGCCACAATCACGGTGGCTCACTGGAAATAGGATAATTGGAAACTGGGTTGACCCTGCGATGCACCACCATCGCGGTACCCTTTTGGAATTCTATTTTGTCTACTGGTGCGATGCACCAATATCGCATTGGGTTACTGAAAATCGATAACTGGGAAATTGGCCCTCTCCACGATGCGCCAATATCGTGTTTGTCTACTGGAAAGGGACAATTGGGAATTTGGGCTTCTTCGCAATGCATGGCTATTGCGGAGGGCCACTGGAATTTGAAAATCATCATTTTACCCACCTCCCCGACATGCTAAGTGCCCAGGTGGCACACTGTCAACTTAAAAATGCTCTAACTCCTCAACTGATTATCAAAATGGGCAAATTTGGTATCAATGGAAGTCTTATTCAATTTTCCACACAATGAGAGGTCTAAATCTGAAAAATTACAGACAAAATAAATCTTCTTCATTTTGAAAGCATTTCTTAACATTCTAGGAACGAATTTAAGTTAGGAAAAGTGTAGGGTATTACAGTTTGATCCTAAAATCTATGAGAAACCTGGGATGGTGGAGTTGGTAAAATATGCCAGGACCAAGGATGGTTGCATCTATTTGAAGAAGCAAACCCAGTGGTTTTTTGAAAATAAAGTGAGAGAATTCTATTATTCAATAGATTTCCTCGAAGATAGATTTAGTCTATCTTCATAGATGCAAGGAAAAGAAATAAGACTGGATGAAGAAACCTTTGGAGAAATTTGGATGTACCTGTTATAGGTGTGAGGACAGTTGTGAAGCAATAACCCATAATTGAATTCATAATTGAGCCCTCAAGAGTAGGTGGGACCACAATAGCTGCAGTAAAAAAGAAATTTCTAAAGAGTGAGTTTCAGTTGGTTTTTGAATTTATTAACAAGGTCCTGCTACCAAGATTAGAGAAAAGAATAATTGCCTCTGGTATTGATCTATTTTTAATCGAATACCTAAGTAAGTTTGAGTTGATGAGTCTGCTTGATTTAATGATAGACCATATGCACAAGGTAGTTCAAGAAAACAAAAGAAGGAATGAGATGCCATATGGTCACTTGTTGAACAAAGCCTTTAATTATTTTGAAGTGATTGGAACTAGAGGAACACCATTAATAGTCAAATAAATGATCATTCTATCTACGCTGGTGCAAGATGAGTGCACTGAAGGGAAAGTGGGAACTGTGTCCCAAATGTCTGAGCTACTGACTACTTAGGAAAATCTAAGGAAATTGAGAAGTTAAGGATTGTGCAAGCAGTAAAGGACACTGAAATAGTGCATCTAAAACTATAGAATCAAAAGTTGTCTTCTGAGGGACTAGGTACCTCTGAAGAACTTGCAATAGAAAATGCCAAGCTCAAGGTCAAGGTTCCAGAATTTACTAGTGAGGTTCAGGACCTAAATGTAGAAGTAAAAAACCTTGCCAAGCAGTTACTGGATGCCAATGCTGCAAAGCATGCAAAAATGGAGATATTGCTAAAATTCCTCGCAGCAAAGCCCCTCTCTACCTGAGTCCTATCCTCCTTGTTCAATTTTGTGTCAGTTTCTAGTTCATGGTTTCTTTATGGCTTTTGTAAACAGTACTTTTATAATTTTTTAGGTATATTTTAATGGTACTTATCCTCTTTAATCATGAATAAATTTCTATTTGTGGGCCTCACTTATTTCCTTTATTTCAAAGTTGTTCTTCATGTTAGTGTTACCGCAGTGGCCATTAGTTAATTAATATGTACTTATCTTTACTCTTGGATTACATCCTTTTCAATGATGCCAAAAGAGGAAATACTAACTTTATGAATAAGGACCAGGTGTGTGTGCGAGTGTGTGTGTGTAGATGTGTGTGTGCTCATGTGGTGTATGTGGATAGGGGGAAGTATGGTAAGGCATAATAAGTGTGATCATGTGGTGCATGCTGATAGGGGAAAGTATGGTAAGTGATAAAGCTCCACTTACACGTCAATTTAGTGCAAGGCGGTCGTCGTTAATATATTTACCCAACTTTTGGAGTCGGTGTTGAATCCACAGGGAACAATATGAGTGGCGACTAAACTAATTTAAAACTATAGCTACAAGTTAACTTCAAACAGATGATACGAAAAGATAAAATGGGGGTTTTGGAGATTAGCAAATAATTGTTGGCCACTTTAGTTTCAGTGTTTGTAATCAAGAGTTTATGAAAAACCAAAATTTTGTTCACTATGGGTTTTGGTACTTGACAGATGCTAATAGTGATTCAATATTCTCACGATAGGTAGGAACAACAGATTGCCTTTATCGAAGTTATGCCTAAATGTCTCTCGACCTACTTAAGCATTTAATTACCTATTCCTCTCGGACTTAGGGAATTTATATTCACTGACCAGACTTCACCTCAGGTTAATTAACCTTGTTACTGAGTCAATTATTAAATGGAAGATTGGTAGATTTCCAAGTCCCTGTTAATAATTCACTTCCTACTATAGTTGATTTCTTATCTCAAGCAAATCAAAGCAGGTGTTATCTATCGTTTGCAACCAATAGACAATAATTAAAACCTCAAAATTATCAAGGAGTCCTATTACCTTTAGAATCTTGAACACCTCGCAACTTACCAAGACCTAACCCATAGATCCCATAATTCGAATTAAAGGGATTTAGCCACTCATAATGTAATAATCGATACAACAAGTTGAATTCATAATTTGAAAGATGAACTTATAGCAAGATGAATAGCAACGAGTGTTTCTCACATTAGATCAAAGTAGAAATCCTAAAATATTTATGATAATCTCTTCAAAGTTAATTGTAAACTTGTATCAAAAACTAGAGAGCAAACACGTAAAGTTCAAGTCTAGAATGTCGAGTACCAGCCGATATGTTTTGCCTCCCGATATGCTCAGCGTCCTTTTATAATTAGACAACCCTAACATATGCCTTAAATACTTTATCCTAATTATGGAAACAAAATCACAGATTTCAGTAATTTCTCGGATAGGTGACGATATTTTGTAACGCCTTATCAAGAGTCTGACGACTTATCACAGATGTCGTCATCTCCTCTTCACTTTTGATATTCACTGCCTTAGGCAGAAGATAAAGCGTTATGCCTTATCAAATCTTTGATGACTTATCACAGATGTCGTCAATGATTTACTTCATCTCTTATGTTCTGCCTTAGGCTAATGACAATATTGATGGCTTATCAGATTTTTGATGACTTATCACAGATGTTGTCGATGATTTACCTCATCTCTCATGTTCTGCCTTAGGCTAACGACGATCTTGACGGCTTATCACAGGGCTGACGGCTTATCATATGTCATCATCATTTCTTCCAACTGAATCCCATTTTCTGTTTAAGGCTGATGATGAAGCTGATAACTTATCAAAGTACTGATGACTTATCAAGAATGTTGTCAGCCACACTTCTCTTCTATTTGCTTCATATTTTAACTTTTTTACTTCAATCATTATTGGTTCTCTTGCATCTTGACTTCCACTGCAAAATCAAAGTTAATCAAAAATGACAAAAATTTCTTAAGACTTTGCAATTATTCTCAGTTAAAAGCCTCAAATGTGTTAGCATTTGCTCACACATCAGTAAGGCATAATGACGGGGGAAGAAAATGTGCTCATGTGCTTAGAGTTATTGCTCAGAGTTTTTACTGTAAATAACAACAAGGGACCAGGTCCCTATGCTGCGTAATGGTAGAAGCATGATGATAGGGGGAGCATTCATCTTTAGTAGTGGTAATCACACTGATTAAATGTGATGGATGTGTATTGATGCTCAAAGATTTATGGTTGGTTTGTCATCATTAAAAAGGGGGGAAATTTTTATATGCAGTTTTGATGATGAGAAGATGAATACAGGGATCAAGTACCTGGATGTTCATGGCTGCAGTACAACAGGCACACATATCTGCACAGTTTTGTCCTCTTGTGTAACAAACTGTCAGGTGTTGCTCGTACTAATTAAGACACCTGGTCCAATGATATTTCGGCCCTAATCGTCACTCATCTATAAAAGAAAAAATATGTTTCTTCATCAAATGGTTTTTACGAATTCAAAAGCATGAAAAGAGAAAAAAGGCAAGAACTCTATATTCAACACTACTCAAGTTCTTAGTTGTATGTGTGTGTGCTTGAACAGAATTTGTTCTTGAGTGAAGCTTGATTTGTAAATGAATTACCCATGTTATAAGAGTAATGAAATTTTTTGTTTGTTTAGAGAGAGCTTAGGTAGAGTTACCTAAGGTGGATATTGGTTAGAGTTAAATCAATATCAAGGTGTATCCTTGGCAGAGTTGTCAAAATGAGCTTGTAACAGAGTTATTACAAGCGAAAGGAATCTAGAGCTAAGTTTATTGAAGTCTATAATCAAGAGTTTGATTATATTGGATTTTGAAGAGCTTGTGAGGACAAGCCGTGGTTTTTCCTTCCTTGAGCAGGGAGGTTTCCATGTTAAAATCTTGTGTTTTTAATCTTCCTGCACGGTCTCTTTATTTCTGGTTGTTATACTGTGTTTTTGCCTGTGATTGACTTTAAGGTACTTGGTCCCTCACTGTGTGGTGCAACCCCTAGGGTTTCAACACCTCCCATTCACTTATTATAGTAAACTCCCTAGAGCAAGTCAACATCCATCTTGGTGTGTCTCATTCTTCTCTATCCTCTACTACACCAATTACACAGTGGACATGCTTATAGACATCTTCTGGCAGTCGTTGGAGCATAAGATATTCATTCAAATGTCCTTGAATCATCCACTGATTTACCTCTTCAAAATTAAAATTGCTAGAATGAAAAATTGGAAAATAATAATACAAAATACCCAATTGTGTCCAGTTGTTGAACCATACATAAGAATGACCACACTTTGGTTTTCATCAAATCTACTAGTCAATGTAATTCCTGACTTCTAACATAAACTTTCAAGTCTGGGAACCTCCATACTATTTCACCAATTATGGTTTATGTCTCTTACAATATTCATTCCACCTATATATAGTCCACATTTACCTTTTAGTTTTGAAAATTCACCAAAGCTTGGCACACATAGTCTTGGACACATCAAAAAGAGATCTAAAGCCTAACCCACCTTTCTCCTAAGACCTACAAATATTAGACCATTATCTCGAATGTTTGGTTCTCCCATCTTCCTTACAGTTTCATAGAAATTTAGCAAAAAATCTATGTAAATCATGAATAGCACATTTAGAAGGTGTTATTGCAAATAAGAGGTATATGAGAATACTCTGTAAAATATTATTAATCTACACAAACTTATCCCCAAAAGATAAAAATTTCCGCTTTCAAGCATGTAATTTTCTTTGAACTTTCTTCGTGATATAAAAAAAGGTGACATTTCCTCTTCCTTACATGGACAAAAAGAAAATCAAGACAAGTAATGAAAACTTACGCTGGTAAAACTAGTGCAGTCATCAATAGTTTGAACAATAGAAAGTGCAGTTTTACTATACACATAGAAGTAACTCTTCTCTTTATCAATCATCTGTCCAAATTGCTCTTCATTTAAGCCCAACCTTTCTATAACCAAATCAAGTGATTTCTTCTCTACACTAAAAAAGATAATGGTATCATCTGTATATGTAAAATGATTAATATCATCACTCTACTTAGGCATTCGATATCTTTTCAAATCCTGATTATGAAACGGACTGTTTAAAGCTCTAGAAAGAACTTCTACAACCAAAATGAATAATTCAATGGAGAGAGGATCATTTGTTTTACCCCTCTAAAAGAATGAACGAAACCACGAGTTTTTCTATTAATGAGGACTGAATACTAGTTATTTGACACCAATCTCCACTCTTTATCTGCAATCAAGCTGTTAAAACCCATTTTTTTCATAACCTTGATCAGAAATCTCCAATTAGTGCTAGCATAAGCCTTGGACATGTCAACCTTAATCACAACATTAGCTGGTTTACCTCTTAATCTGATATCTACGATAATTTCTTGAGCTAAGAGGACATTATATGTGATGTTTCTTCCCTTTAAAAATCCTGATTGGTTAGGAGAGATCAGCCTTGGGAGCAGTGTTTCTAAACCTATCAGAATCACCTTACAGATAACTTTGTTCAGAAAACTTTTAAACTAATAGATATCATATCAGAAAGGATTGAATCACTTCTTTCTTAGACAAGAAGACCAGATTAGTATGAGTAAATACTCCCTCCATCTCAAAATATAGTTGGCATGTTTTAAAGATCAAGAGATAATAATTAACAATTTTTTCCAACTCTACCTTTAATAATAATTATTCAAGAATTAAGAGGCACATAATAGATGAAGATTAAAGAATTAATAAGAGATATATTGGTTAAATCACACTCCTAATTTATTTATTTTCTTAAGAGGTGCAAAATCCATGCATGCCAACTATTTTGAGACGAAAAAAGTACCAAACATCAATTACTATGGACATTATGATAAAATTCTTAATATCAATTATTATTTCTTAAGTGACATACAACATCCAAAGTAGACATGTAAAATGAAGCGAAGGAGTAATAACTTATTTACGAAAATACTCTTTTCCCCTTTAATTTTCCTTCTTTTATTTCATCCCTTCGTTTCTTAACGAGAAATTTAGAATGATAGGTTTTGACAGGTATGCTAATACGTGGTCGGTCAAGAAGTCATATGTATGTTGCATCATTTACTTATTCCTTAATTTATTTAATTTGTGCATTATCATATGCTTCAAGAGAACTTAATCACTTTTCACAAGCTAAGTTGTTTAATTTAATCCTTATACAGTTGTTAATACTGGTGGCCAAGTGGATGAGAATATTTTGGCTTCAATTTAGGAAACTATACTTTTTGAATGCCCCTTTATAGATCAAGATATATATTATGATGTGGACTTCTTTTTAAATTTTTTACGGCGAGGTATAATAACCATAACAAATTATCTCGTCCTTAACATCACAAGACAGTGGGTACTAGTCATGACCAGAACTAGGATCGAAATGACTAACTAAGGTTGGTACCTAATAAACGAAGTTGACAATGATAGAAATTATTCGAATATTTTTGACAATTAGATATCTTTGAAAAGCTTAATGCTATATATGATGCATCGATCTCTTGTTTTTACTTTTATCTTCCATGGATGAAAATAGTTAAAAGTTCTATAATCCTAGACAAATCAAGTTATACTGTAATAAACTCTTCTATTACTTAATAATATTAGCTCCTTTTGGAAAAAAGAGAAAACACCTTTGAAAGAAACACTGTAAACAAGATATATAAACATATTTACTTGCAAATTAATATGTATTAATAGCCAACTATGATTATATATTAATTGTTGAGGTCAAACAACAAAAAGAAACACTAAATCATGAATCCTTAAGCAAATTAAAGGAGAGGGAAAACTTGACTTTGACATCCATCTAGTCGGAGACAGCTTGGTGACGAAAAGAAGAAAAGTCACAGACTCAAAAGGAAACTAGGAGCTATCCCCCATTCTTGTTCTTCTATTTTTACTAAAAATGTTAAACCAATTACATGCATGCAAGAAATTTTCTTCCAAGATTCTTTTAGAGAAATAATTAAAATAAAACATAACTGGAGGTAGAAAAAGGAGATTACAAGGTGGAGAAATGAACTATCACTAACATAACAAAGAGATTTAGATAATCGACCGACTAAGCTATTAAGATTCCCTTAAGAAATTCTCGATGATATATATTCCACGATGCTTTTTCAATTTGCCTTGAAGCTTATAATGATATAGAATGAACATCTTGCTTGAATGCCGTTATCTTAACAACCCCCTACCCCCCAAAACCCCGTGCCCCCACCATACTATTCTTTATTCATTTCAAAGGAAAAATGCTTATATTTGAACTTAATTTGAGGGGGGGAGGGGAGGGGGGGGGTTGAAACGTATAAGTTGCATATGAGTAACCTCAAATCTACACGTAAACTTGAGCCAAACGTTTGCATGCTAGAGTTTAATACAAAAAATAATAGTGTTCCAATAATTTCCGTAGCACATAAAAAAAAAGGGTGTTATCTTTTTATAATTTAGAAATAATTTAAACTTTAAAATTCCTATTTCACTCTAATTAAATGAAATGATTTAAACTATATACATTACAAATCTTAAGGAATTGTTTTAGATCAAAAACCTCAAAAGTTATCATTTTTCCTTAAACTTTGGGTCTAATAGGGGCGGATCTATTAAGGTCCGTGGGTGGCACGCCACCCGCAAACTTCGACGAAAACTCTATATATATAGTCGTATATATATATACATATATAGTCAAAAATTAAGTCTGTCACCCAAAATAACAAGACATTGTCTAGTGTGGGTGGCAAAGAGCTGATTTTGTAGCTCCAAGGTCTTGTGTTCGAAACCTGCTTGGCAGTATTTGTTTTTTAAAACTATTTTTGTTAATAATTTTTCATTAAAAAAGTAAGGCACCAGCTGGCTTTGTTAATAATTGCAACAAGCATACTTGATACCCATCGCTGGCTTTGTTAATAATTGCAACGCGTACTTGATACCAAGCAAAGCCAAATTCCTATTTCCAAATAAAAAATTCTAAATTCCAAATCAAAACATCGACTGAAACTCTTGTTCTTGAGGTTTCCCGTTGCTGCTGCTTGCTCTCTCTCTGTTTGCTCTCCGTAAGTTATATTGAAAAATTATTTTTTTTCTCTTTCTTGAGCCTAGAAACTCAAATTTGGAATTATCTATGTATCTTGATAAGTTGATTTAGGAGAAAGCGCTCTAGTTTTGTGATTGAGAATCTGAGATGGAGAATTTTTTCAAGAAGGTTAATTATTCACAATCAAGTTCTAGTAATGTCAATGTCAATCGTTCTTGTCGTATAACTGACCTCGATTTGGGTTCACTTAAAGACGATCCGAAAGAAAGAAGACCTATTTTTGATTATGATCCTCGAATACGAGATGAAGTGAGGAAATATTCTATTGAAAAAGGGTCTGGTCAACCTGTCTTCAAACATTAGTTGAGGCAAATATGATTTGACAAACGCATTAGTTGAGGCAAATCTTGTAGAGACTTATTCACTTGTTTATTTACTTGTGAAGTTGACTTTGATTTTACCCGTCGCTACGGCAACTGTTGAGAGAGCATTCTCTTCCATGAAGCACATAAAAAATGAAGTGCGAAATAGTATTGGTGATCAATATTTAAATGATTGTTTAGTATGTTACATAGAGCGTGATATATTTAAAAATGTAAGTAATGATGTCATCGTTGATCGTTTTCAGAATATGAAAACTCGTTGTGGGCAATCGTAATGAATTATGGATATTATGATATTAGTAATATTATTAAAAGTTTAAGTTTGGTCATTTTATTATTGATTGATTTGTTAATTATCCTATAGATCGAAAAGATGAATAATCCAATTGAATTACTTGGCATCCGATGAGTTCGGATCCTGGATCCGCCTCTGGGTCTAATTAAATAATATCAAAATAAATTGGGAAGCAGAAAGTATTATTACTATAACGCCATATAGCTTAGAAACTAGAATGTCCTATAACAAGCCCTTAAGCTTTGATCCACATGAAATTCCATCACACACGTTCCTTAAAACTCACAAAAGTGCCTAGAAAACAACTATACGGAGTATATACTACATCTTATTAAAAAAATGTGCATCGATCCACGAAAAATATAGTAGTATTATACTTTCTTGAATTTACAACGACTTGGTATTTCATCAATCGTACATCGTACGTGCCAGCATTAAATTTTAAGTCTATATATAATAAGCTTTGTCTAGATACGATAACACAGTAACCTGTATCATTTTCAAGCTCATTCAATATTTGTGCAACAAAAAGGAATAGAGGAAGAAGAAAGATCAAAAAGTGTCCTATAATAAAATGGAGTACTCGGGGATTATTCTTCTTCCAATATTGATGATTTTTGCTGCAGTGAGCTTGAATGCAGGTTACGCAAACGCAGCGGTGTTTTTGCCACCGGAGGATAAGCCATTGGTGAGGCATTACTATAAGAAGCTGAATACATGTGCCAATGTGGAGCCATTTGTTCGTCACCAAGTGAAGCTATATTGGGACAAGGATAAGACTATTACTGCTAAACTCCTCAAGTTGCTCTATGCTGATTGTATGGTTAATGTATGTCTCTCTTCCTGCCTATTTTTCTTTTTTCTTTTTTTAAATTTAAAATTTCTTTATATAATAGCTTACATGTAACTTGACTAATTTCAATAGACACTTGCTATCTCCGACCACAAAGATCCTTAGATGAGAACAAATTACTTAATATTATTGTTTTCCGCGGAGATTCATACCCCGCCTATTTCATTGACTATTAGGCCTAATATTGTGATTTTTATATTATTCCACTGATATTGTTGAACCAAAAATTAGCTTTATCGACTTAACTAGAACAATACTTATCGCTTTAACAATTCATATCAATTCGTTAAAACATAGTTGTTAAAAGTCTAAATTCATGTAATGTTTCAGCTTTCTTCTACTTACCCTTTTCATTGTATTAACTTCGTTTATTCCCATTTGAAATATTTTCGATTTTTTGAAGAAAATGAATCATGCTTTTGTACAAAATATATTATTAGCTATATTGGTTTTCTTTCAAGTGTTGGTATTCTCCAATTCCACGTACATGCAGCTTACAGTGCAAAAGTAAAGATGTCTAGTATATTGCTAATCCAGTTTTAAGACAGTAGTTTTAAATTGATTACTCCATATACGTATCAAACAAGAATTTTTTGTCATTAGGCAACTTCAAATTCTCTCCCCTCCCCCCTTTCTTTTTTCTAAAAAACCCCTTAATTTCCCAAATAACCCTATATAGTATGGTTGGAAACAATTTATTGCCTTGAATTCCTAAAACGATCGGAATTTTACTAAGCATATTTATTTTATTTTGAGATGGAGAAAATATATATTATCTCTGTTCACCCCTTAGGAAAGACAAATTGCTTAAACCATAAGGAACTAAATTTAATACACACTAATATAATATATAGAGGATATATTTGACAATGATCTAGAGATCTAAAGCCTATACAAAAATATGGTGTCTCCCCTCTACAATGAAAGAAAATGTAAAGACACAAGTTTGTTTAATACATACACTTGAGAAGGTATTTCTACTACTTAAAAAATAACTATCTTCCCGTTGAAAATTTCTCACGGAAAAGATTGTCAGTGGCTATTTTTACAAATATTTTAGTTAAATCGATGGGAAAGAAAAACTAATGGTGTAAAAATTAGGAAGTTTTTCAGTGTTTTAGTGAAAGTACGTTCTCCATTGAGCTGATTCGATGGGAAATGAGTGCAAAAATCACTTTTCAGCTCAAATTTTCTATTAATGTGGTTGGAAAAACTTCTATTTCTAGTAGTTTTCCTAGTAAGACTTCCATAATATACGGACACAAACAGCTAACCTTCAATAGCATATTAAATTATATTGATGGTGTACAAACTTTATTACACTGCTGGTGAATATATCTTACACTAAATCCTCAAAAACAAATGGGGTTTCTGTTAATTATGATGTTCCGTTGAGATCCAAAGTCCAACTGCATCAATTTTTTGTGGGGCCAAGAATATGAGTAAATTATATTACTGAATTGTTTGTTTCAATTTATGTGAAGGACTTCGAACTTCAAAGTATTGTTTGTTCGAATTTATGTGCAGGACTTTGAACTTCAGAATACAAGAGTTAAAATACTTTATTTTTAAAGAAAACCCATCCTTTCACCCACTAATTTGTGTACTATATATTTCCTCCGTTTCGAATTAAATGATCCTTTCAACATTATTACACTCATTAAAAAATTCAATGCTTAGAAATGTATTTTACTTTTTTGCCCATTTTTAATATTTTAAAACTTAATAATTATTAAAGCATGAAAAATTGTAGCATATGCATGTATGGATTGAAAATTTTACAGGAATACGAGTAGTATTCCTTGAAAAGAAAAAAAAAAGTCAACTTTCATAAAGTTTTTATTGAGAATGTAAGTGTTATTTTCAAAAATTTTGAAAAGTATAATTATATTTAATACCTATTAAGGATAGAATGAAAAAAAATTGTGTAAAATAGTTTTGATTTAATAAATTATACAACTAAACTGAAATAATTTTTTTTTAGAAAGAGATCAACTAATTCAAAATAAAAGAAGTAATAAAAAAAAAAATACCTCATACCCCACCCATTTCAATTTCATCTACTTTGCACCCGTCGATCCACCGCCTTTCTTTTTACTTTGAACCCTTCGCTGGTGGTGGATCTACGTACAATTTAGGGTTATTTAAATTTTCTTTGTTGGAAAATTATATTATTTTTATATGATTAAAAATATTTTTGTGTATATATAGTACATGTTGAATATCCTTCGATTAGTCTATATATTTCCTTTTAAATCCATCAGTGAAAATTCTGGCTCCGCCACTGCTCTCCACCCTCTTCTTTGAACATATCTCTACCTCATTTTTTTTCTTCGACCCCCACCCCCACCCAATTCACACCTCCTTTCTTCTTCTTTGAATCCTACTACCACACCCGCTTTCTTTTTCTCTGAATCCCCCACCCCTTTCTTGGTGGTTGTTGTATAATTAATTGTAAAATTGAATCTGTTGAGTTTTGAGGTTGTTTATTGTGAAAAAATCTTGACTTTTGTGTTGTTGACTTGATGGTGTAAATGTTGAGTGGTGGTGTAGGTAGATTTTTCCTCTTTTGAGTGAATTCTCACTAACTGTGCGAGTTTGGTGCTTCTTGATATACTAGACAAAGCCATAAATCTCTCAATTAGTTAGAATGCTACTGCTAAGTTACATCAAATATACTTCCTCTGTTCGTTTTGTCTTGTTGAATTTCTATTTTTATCTATCATTTTTTTATAGCAATTAATTTTAAGACACAATATAAATATTATTTAATTAGATTAATATAATAAAATAATAATATTATTAATTATTTATTTTAATAAATATATTAAGTTAAAATGTAACAAGTAAAAGTGAATGGGCGAAGTACTTGCTACTTTAAATGTTTTAATTCAACACTCATTTTTTCTTCCTCACTTATTATATCACTAGCCGGCTTACACCGTGCTACGCATGGCCTAATGTTCATCCTTAAAGATTTTACGTTATATATAATTCTATCATTTAATTAAAAAATTTATTTGTTTGATTGATAAATTCTAAACTAGACATATAATATTATATTTAGATTGATAAAATTTGCATAACGATATTTTAAGTGTCCAAACTTTTGTGACATTGATAATCAATTATATTTTTAAAATAATTTAAGTTCTTAATTTTTGCGATTTGTAATATTTTTTTTCTATTCTACTAATTAGAAGTGACATAGTAAAATTATTATAAAAAATACTAGTGAATTTTTTTTTAAATGGCTCCAATAAGACGTCATGTTAATTTAAAACATCAAAAATTAATTTATCATTTTACGTCTATTTTATCTTTTATATTAAATATTATTAATTTTTTAATACTTAAATGACTTATAATAATTAAATATGGGTAATTTAGTAAAATTACGATTGAAGTATTTGAAATTGTCATGTCATAAATATCTATTTTAGTTTTTTATTAAATATTATTAATTTTTTAATACGTAAATGACTTATAATAATTACTTAGAGGTAATATAGTAAAATCACGATTGATACAGTTGAGGCATACATGTCGAACATGAGCAGCCTGCTTTAGTTACTTATTGCGACTTCTTATATAGGATACTAATAATATTATTTTTTAATGCTTAAATAACCGTAATAAATAATTAGTGATGATATAGTAAAATTACGATTAGAGCCACGAAGCTGACATGTATTAAAAGCAATATAGCATAATAACTATAAAAACTACTTGTGAAAATAACCTAAGTGGCCTCATATAAGACTTAAGTTAATTTAAAACACCAAGAGTTAATTTATTATTTTATGTCTACTTCATATTTTTTATTAAATACTATTGATTTTTTAATACTTAGATGACTCATAACTTTTAATTAGGGGTGATATGGTAAAATTATGGTTGAAACAGCTAAAATAGACATGTCAGAAATGTATATTTTACTTATTTGTATTAAATATTATTAATTTTTTAATACGTAAATAACTTATAATAATTAATTAAAGGTAATACAGTAAAAACACGTTTGTAACAGCTGAAGCAGGAATGCCGACCTGCTACCTGCTTCAGCATGAAACTCCTTCTTATTATAACTATTCAATTTAAGTGGCACAGTTCTTAGATGACCATAATAACTAATAAGGGGTGATACAATAAAATCGTGATTAAAGCAGCAAAGTTGACATGTATTGAATGAATTATAATAACTAATTAGAAGTGATATGATAAAATTAATATAAAAAAATACTTTTGAAAAAATTAAGTGTATCTAATATAAAACGTCAAGTTAATTTATTATTAAATATTATTAATTTTTTAAAACTTAGATAATTTTATAATAATTTTTTAACATTCATTTTTAATACTTAGATGACTCGTAATAATTAATTAGGGGTGATATAGTAAAATTACGTCGAACCAATCGAAGCAGACATGTCAAAAATATTTATTATTTTTTAATTAAATATTATTAATTTTTGATACGTAAATGACTTATAATAATTAATTAAAGGTGATACATTAAAATTACGATTGAAGCAGCTAAAAAAAAAAATTCAAATAATAATAAGTAAAACTTTGAGGAACTTAGTAGTCATTTTGAAAACTATCCTTTTATTAAATATTATTAATATTATAATACTTAAATGAAATAATTTATAATAATTAATAATTAATTAGGGATAATATAGTAAAACTATGTTTGAAGCAGCTTATGAAGCAGGCAGCTGGAGCAGTCAGGACGAACCTAAGCTGCTCAAGATTGTCGCTTCTATTATCCTAAGTGAGCCTCTTATAAGACGTCAAGCTAATTTAAAACATCAAGAGTTAATTTATTATTTTATGTCTATTTCATCTTTTTTATTAAATATTATAAATTTTTCAATACTTAGATAACGTATAATAATTAATTAGGGGTGATATGGTAAAATTATGATTGAAACAGCTAAAGCAGACATGTCAGAAATGTATATTTTACTTATTCGTATTAAATATTATTAATTTTCTAATACGTAAATAACTTATAGGAATTAATTAAAGGTGATACAGTAAAAATACATTTGTAGCAGCTGAAGCAGGCAGCTGAAACAGGCATGTCGACCTGCTGCCTGCTTCAAACTCCCTCTTATATATAACTATTCAATTTAAGTGACACGGTGCTTAGATGATCATAATAATTAATAAGGGGTGATATAATAAAATCGTGATTGAAGCAGTGAAGTATACATGTATTGAATGAATTATAATAACTAATTAGAAGTGATATAACAAAATTAATATAAAAAAAAATACTTTTGAAAAAAATTAAGTGGATCTAATATAAGACGTCAAATTAATTTATTATTAAATATTATTAATTTTTTAAAACTTAGATAACTTTGTAATATTTTTTTAACATTAATTTTTAATACTTAGATGACTCATAATAATTAATTAGGGGTGATATAGGATAATTACGTCGAACCAACTGAAGCAGACATGTCAAAAAAATTTGTCCTTTTTTGATTAAATATTATTAATTTTTAATACATAAATGACTTATAATAATTAATTAAAGGTGATACATTAAAATTACGATTGAAGCAGCTAAAAAAAATTTTCAAATAATAATAAGTGAAACTTTGAGAAACTTAGTAGTCATTTTGAAAACTATCCTTTTATTAAATATTATTAATATTATAATACTTTATTGAAATAATTTATAATAATTAATAATCAATTAGGGATAATATAGTAAAATTATGTTTGAAGCAGCTGATGAAGTAGGCAGCTAGAGCAGCCAGGACGACCCTAAGCTGCTCAAGATTACCGCTTCTATTATAGAGTAAAATTAATTGTAAAATTATTATTTTTCTTTTGAATGAATTCCAAATTTATTATCACAATGAACAAATTAAAATGTTCTAGATTGTTGCATTCATGGGAGAGAGAGGGGGAGGGGAGGGGGAGGCAAAGAAAAGAAAATCAAAATTAATATAATTTTTGATGTGGCTTTGTTGCGACAATGCATGATACGGGTGTAATACATTTTTCATTATGAGAGTGATATTATAATTTTAAATAATATTTTATTTATTTGAAAGTTGTTTAGGGATATATAAACATCTATAAAATTAAAGTGCTAACTAAGTTTTACGGATAAATTTAGGAAGAATTTTATGTCTTTTCTCTTATTTTTATTATAAATTTGAGTACAGAATTTATAACTTTTTAAAAATAAAATATACATATTTGAATAGTACACTAGAAGTACTATAAGTTTCTTTTTTTTTAATTGACTTTTTGGTGGGTTAGTACTAGAGGTGAGCATAGTATGGTATATATCGAATTATTATACTGAATTAAAATTTTTGATATTGTGGTTTTTGATATTATGATATTTGGTATGGCATATGGTATACATTTTAAAATTTTTGATATATGGCATGGTATACGGTATTTACAAATGATATACCGAAATACCGAATATCATACCAAAGTATATATAGTTACATAAGTAACTTCTCTCTCTCTATATATATATATACAAAAAATATACTTAGTATTAGTATAAAAATGTTTAAACTTTGAAACTTTCGCTACTCTATCTTTATTGAAATGTCTTTTTGGTGTAATTGACTAATAAAAAAAATTATTTGTACTTCTTTTTCAATATTCCTACATGTGTAATGTATTTTTATGGGGAAAAGACATCGTTTCCACCTCAAACTATACTCGAAAAGTCGAAGTCACACCTAAATTATACTAGTGACCTATTACACACCTAAACTATAAAAAAGTGAAACTATTTACACCCTGTCAGGCTACCACCACTTGCATGTGGTGTATTGTTTTACACGCGCTGCCACATCAGCACCACGTCAGTAAAAAGTATCATTTTTTTATAGTTAAGGTGTGTAATAGGTCACTTATATAATTTAGGTGTGGATTCGATTTTTCGATTATAGTTTGGGGTGGAAACGATGCCTTTTTCCTTAATGTTTTTAGCCGCTTACTTTTGTTATTTAATAGGCTGGACACGCCTAAAATAAGTGTAACACATGCGCCTTAGAATGGGGGTCGCAGAGAGGTAATAATATCACTTTTATATAGTTAAGGTGTGTAATAGGTCACTTATATAATTTAGGTGTGGTTTAGACTTTTCTTGTATAGTATGGGGTGGAAATGATGTCTTTTTTCTATTTTTAGGATACAATTAAGACATGCTTTTGAAAATTCGAAGTAATAATACTCTAGTATACGAGTATATATTGTCAAAGTTAAACAAACTATGATTACCGATTACCATACCGCAAAATACCTAAATCAAGCGTTAAAATACCGAACCATACCGAATGGTAATGGTATAGTATTTGTACCGAAGTTTTAAATATCGTATCATACCATAACATACCCACCCCTAGTGAACTCGGAACTAAAATAAGTCAAGAAAATTAAAAAAATGACCAAAATAGGCTACCTATTTAAAAAGTTACCAAAATAAGCTAAACGTAATAATTTATTACATTTTTTATTTTTTCCTTAACGGTCAACTGACGGGAGTTGACTTTTATAAAAAAGTAAGAATTTATTACATTTTACATATTTATTTGTAAAATGTAAGAAATTCTTACGTTTTATAAAATGTAAAACATAAGAATTTCTTACGTTTTACACGAAATTCGATAAAAAGTGTAACAGTATTTTGTCACATCAATATTAAAGAGCCTTTTTTCAGAAAAACGTAATAAATACTTACGTGTTTTACTTTTTTCTAAACCTACAAAGTACTCTCTCCGTTTCATAATAAATGAATTGTTGGATTTTGATACACAGATTAAGGAAAAAACATTAAAGACATAAATTTTATACAACTTTACATTTTTATCTCAAAAAAAGAAAAAGCTGGCCTTGTAATACCTTTTCAAAAGTTAATTGATTGTCAAACTATAAGGGTAAATTTGAAAAAAAATTCAATGATTCACTTATTTTGAAACATCAATAAATACCTCAATAATTTACTTATTTTGAAACGGAGGGAGTATTTGATTGTGGTAACTAGTGCAATTTTTTTCTAATCCAAAAATATAATGTACACAGCTGTGTACCCCTGCAATATCACGTTTTTCTTATTGTCTTTTTGACAGAAATTCATCTTTGGAGGCACATGACTCAAACACTCATGACTAACCTGCCTCTTTAATCTTTACATATTTTGTCTTTTGGGTATTCAATTCAGTGTAAAATAGTGCTACTTAAGGCAAATTGATTTAGTGATGTAAGATGAAAAAGAAATGTTAATTCAAGTAAAAGCAAGTGAAGGAGACAAGTATTGACCCACCAACTCTAAGGCAAATGTAAAACTCTATAATCATGAACATTTGAAGTGGATTGACTATTCTAATGCATTGAATATCTTTACTAGTTCTCCAATAAAGTAAGTACACATATTTATTGACTCATAAGTTTCATAGTGAGTCACAACTTTATAAATATATCCCATCTAATCACCATAATTAAAGAAAATTATATGATGGTATTTACAACATGCATTGATCTTCCTTACAGTTTGTTTGTTGTGAACTGTAGATTTAGAAAAAAGTAAAACACCTAAGTATTTATCAGTACGTTTTTGCACATTTTTCTGAAAAAGGCTCTTTAATATTGATGTGCTAAAACATTGTCACACTTTTTATCGAATTTTATGTAAAATGTAAGAAATTCTTATAACGTAAGAAATTCTTACGTTTTTATAAAAGTCAACTTTGTCAGTTGACCGTGAAGAAAAAAATAAAGTGGAAAACGTAATAAATTATTACGTTTAACATATTTTGATAACTTTTTAAATAGATTGTCTATTTTAGTCACTTTTTTATTTCTTGGCTTATTTTGATTCCGAGTTCTCCCTAATTAGTACTTCCTCCGTTTCAGAATAAGTGAATTGTTGGGGTATTTATTGATGTTTCAAAATAAGTGAATCATTGAATTTTTTTTAAATTTACCCTTATGATTTGACAACCAATTAACTTTTGAAAAGATATTATAAGGTCTAGGTTTTCTTGTTTTGGGGTAAAAATGAAAAGTTATATTAAATTTATGTCTTTAATGTTTTTTTCTTAATATGTGTGTCAAAATTCAACAATTCATTTATTATGGAAAGTTTCTTTTCTTTTAATTGACTTTTTGGTGAAATCCATGGGCCTCTTTTATTCTAACGCGAAGCTGACGTGTATAAAAATTAGTATAAGTCAAAATAGCTAAAGAAGTCTTAAAAAATTATAACCAAATAAGATACTGTTTGACCACCTTCCCATCAAATGAGACACAGGGAATATATCTTGGGCAGCCTCATAGGGACAGATAGCTTTAACCATAAGCAACTAAAAGTTAATCCACACTAATAAAATAGAGGGCATATTAGACAATGACCTGAATCTAAGCCTTAAATTTGGCTTCTTTACTTAATTAAAAATTAGAGATGCCTACTTACCTTTAATTTTTTTTTCCTACTAACTGTAAGATTATATTTCTTCGCATCAAATTTGATCAGAGAACGTGTTTGTACACAGATTTTAATTTCCTACACACTGACGGAAGACATTCCCGATATTTTTTGTAATAAGTGAAATTAGAAACTTGAAAAATGATGCAATTAATCTTCTTCAGCGGGTTTGAATTTCATCACAGTATCAGTAAATATGAGTTATATAACACATGAATATGAAACCTTTTTGGGTTAAGATGTTTATAATTAGTAAGATCAGTAACTAATTTGTTTATTTCCAGGGTTGTGATGCATCAATTCTGTTAACTGGTCCAAACACAGAGAGAAATTCATCAAAAAATGCAAGGCTGGATGGATACCTATTGATTGACAAAATAAAAACAGTGCTTGAAATTCGATGTCCTGGAGCTGTTTCTTGTTCTGATATTCTCAATCTTGCTGTTAGGGATGCCGTTCATTATGTAACTAACATCTCTCTCCCAAGCTATTTATTTTAATCGACATTATTTATCGCGATATATAAACTACTTTACATACCTTAAAACATCTAAAACAGGCAGGTGCACCATCTTATCCAGTATTCTTGGGAAGAAGGGATGGACTAGAGTCAAAAGCTGAATGGATAGATTACCCTTCACCTTCGATGTCATGGGAGGAAGGACTTGCTTACTTTGAATCCAAAAATCTTGATGTTCAGGACTTTGTCACACTTTTAGGTACACAAATATATATGACTTTTATATATATATATATATATATATATATATATATATGTATGTATGTCATATAATCTGTATCATTTTAACGAGTTGAATTCTCATATGGTCTCTCAGCTATTATCTCAGCAAGTCACTTTCTTTCTCAAAGAAAATAGAATTAATAAGAAACGTCACTTTCTGATACAATAACTAAATAGTCGAGTGACCATTTGAGAAATCAGCCTTCTGTTAACCTAACCTTTTTGAAAATTTATACCACCAACCCCAACTACTTAATAGAAGAGTAGTTGTTGTCGTTTCCTCGTTATCTTTTTTCATGTGCTTTATTGACTATTTTATAAAATTATACACCTGAATCAAAATATTTCAATTTTGATCCCTATTATTTGTCTCTCTAAACGCCATTTTGTTCCCATTTCAGGGGCACATACAATGGGACAAGCACATTGCAGTAGCTTCTATGACCGTCTTTACAATTTCAAAGGTACTGGAAAACCAGACCCCAGCATGAAGAGATCTGTGTTAGTAAGCCTTAGATCACAGTGCCCGAAAAACAGCATAACTGATTCGGCTGTGTATTTCACGCCAGAATATGGTTCGAACTACACATTCAGTAACAAATTCTACACTAAGATTCTTGCTCATGAATCTCTTCTTAGAGTTGATCAACAACTATCTTATGGAGGTGACACAGGTGAACTAGTCAATGAATATGCAAACAGTTTCGAGCAATTTCGAAGGGGATTTGCATTGTCAATTAACAGGATGGGAGGTCTCAAAGTGTTGACTGGTAAAAATGGCCAAATTCGCAAAGACTGCAAGTTCATAAATAAGAACAATCCTAAGATCAACTAGGCTTGGTTTCCAAGATTCATCTTTTTAGTGCATGCATAATAATACTGGCCAATGAAAAGTTATGTCATTGCTTATGCTACTGATAACCAGAGATCCATTTTGTTACTTTGGCCATGAGGGACATTATATTGTAATAATTGAAGACGTTAGAAGTCGATTAATAAAGATGCCGAAAAACACTTTTTTCTCTTTAAATTGTTCAATTGTAGAATGTATAATAACAATGATGTGCTTCACAAAGTTACATTAATTATAAAAATACTTGTTTTTCCGAAGAAATAAAACCATAACATTGTCTAGAACTATTTTGATGTATTAACCCTCGGCGTGATCAGACAACTACTTGGCTGGCTGTCCTGCTGAGAAAATTGTATATATCTGCATTCCTAGTTGCTTAAAGAACTTAACCACCGTACTGGTACCGGGTTCATCTAAACATAGTACTTTGACCACGAAACATAAATTTATGTGTGGAAATTCAGCAAAAAAGCGGTAAGAACATTAAAGATCGAAAGTAAAAAGTTTAAATCGTCGATCTTCCTCTGCTATCCATGCTATTAAACAGTCACAAATGCTGAGCTCCTATATTCTGCGCTCTTTGGAAACAATATTTCTTTTTTTGGACTTCCATAAAATTAGATACTTTCCAAACTTCAGTTAGGCGGTGAAGATCTTCTGGTATTTGAGCATGCATCACAAAGACCTATTATCCTGGTTGACTTCAAAGCTGGCATATATCTAGAGCTCCCCTTTGAGCAGAGTCCAAATGAGACCTTTTAGGTGCTTACATGAATCGATTTAGGGTCTGCACTGCAAAGAAGTCGTGGTCAGATATAGCAGTTTCTCAACTATAGCTAATTTTTGATTGCATAAAGGTATCTAAACTGGTTTAGAAGTGTTCCCAGTCTCACATCTTTAGTCAACTAATAACATATGAAAACATAACACGAAAAAGAGGTTTCGAAAAAGAACTTGACTCCTACAAGTGAAATGTTGTTATAGGGGATGACTATCGTAGCTAGGTAGGCTATTTTTGTAATATCAGATAGGATATGTCAACTGTCTAGGTAAATCTCACTGTAATAGTTGTAACTTCTTTCCTAGACATACATACAATAACATCATTTCTAGTTTGTTCAATATATAGTTATATACATATAAAGCAATCTGGTTAGAATTCTGTGTTTTGATATGATGAACTGAATGCCAAGAAAGTGTTGGGGTTCAAAATCGAGAGGACGTCTTGCGGAGGCTACTAATTGCAAATTATAAGACCACAAAGAAAATAATATTAAAAAAAAACATAAAATTATTACTCCCTCCGTTTAAAAAAGAATGACCTAGTTTGACTTGACACAGAGTTTAAGAAAATAAAGAAGACTTTTGAATCTTGTGGTGTTAAATTAAAGATATGTCAAATGTATCAAATTGCCCTTCAATCTTGTGTTCTTAAACATGCCACGTGAAAAGTTAAAATTAAAAAGTTGCTAAAAAAGAAAATGGGTCATTCATTTTAAAACAGATTAAAAAGGAAAGTAGGTCATTCTTTTTTAAACGGAGGGAGTATATGTTTTTGCCACTTGGCTTGTTTATTATAAAACCTAATATTAAAAAACACAAGAGAAAATTTTCCTAAACAAAATTCTTAAACGACTGCATTGTGGATGCTATTGTGTTATGATTTGAGAAGAGAGATTTTATGTAAACGACTACATTGTACATGCTATTGTGTTATGACTTGAGAAAGAGATTTTTCATTTATAGAGTTACAAAACCCTTCATGTAAGAAAGAATAAACCTAATAGAAATCTAACAGTTTTCGTACTAGTAAACCTTTTCCATTAAGAAATTCTTTCTGAACTAAAACACAATTATGGTACAATCCAAGTAAGTTAGGAAATTCAGGACAAATCCTAACAGAAAGAACTTTCAGTTTTCCTAATTTTTGTATCTTGAAATCTTGTGCAATGCCTTATTTAAATATTTCCACCAACAATTTAATAGAAAATGCCCGCAAGGACATGATTAAGTGGTTGGAAGGTGGGCTTTTTCATGTGGGAGACTAGGAATCAAATCCAACTTCCATCTTCCTTCCCCTCAACTATGAATTCGTCGTATATGGTTTACCCAGTGTATTTTGCAGCTGTGGTTTGTTAATTATTGCTTAGTGAACAGGTTATCACACACAGAGTGCTCATTTGAAAGGCAGAGGTTGTTAGGACTAGTGAAGTTTTGATTATTGACAAGAAGCCATGGAACAAGTAATCATAGGGCTTCAAAAGAGTTCAACTTTGAAGATAACTGTTTGTGGATAAAGTCACATGTGCAAAAATTAAGGAACAAAAGTTTGTTACTTCGTATAAACATACGAAGATCATCTTTGTTAATTTAGATAAACATAAGGAGATCATCATATGCTGAAAAGAAGAGTTAGTGTTTGATTACAACACTCATGAAGAGAGTCCAAGAAGCATGGGAGTCTCCGCGAAGTTAAAAGTCTACTTGATTGTGAAGATCAATGGGAATTATAAATATTCAAAGACTTTTTAAACGAGATTCAAGCACTCATACGGAGTTAAAAGGTATAACACATGCAAATGAGCAAGAATAATATTTAAAAGAGTTCTGCCTATCTATCGAAGTGCAGTCTAATATAGTAAACCAAATTAGAGAATCTGTTTCATCTATGTGTTTAACAATTTTCTATTCTTAGTTAAATGTATTAGCAATTTATTGAGTTGTACTTTTCATGCTTTCTTTGTGGTAGGGTGTTATAAATTGGTTTAGGAGTTTAGTCTTCAAGTTGAGATAACTCGAAAACTTGAGAACACAAACCTTGGAAGGTTTGTGTGTGTTTAGGAATTAGAGTTGATTTCTAGGGTTGCAAGAGCTTTGTAATCTAAATTCTAACTTGAAGTGAGATACAACAGTCCTAGTCCTGGGAGATTGTTGAATATTAAGAATTAGTATTTATAATTATTTAGGTTATAGAGTTTGTAATATTTTGTTGAGAGGGTCATTGTGTTTACTGAAATTGAAGTTAAATTCAGTAGAGGTACAAGTCGTAATTTTTTTACACCTCTTGTGCGTCAGGTGTTTTTCACGTAAAACGATTGTTTTCATTACCTTCGTATTTTTTGCTTTCGTTGGAACACATTAGACTACCTGGTCCATCACATAGACAAAAATCGGGCATACATGAACTATAAGGACGTGAAGAAATATCAGAGGTTGTGAGTTTCCCGAGGTTCAAAAAAAATAATTTTCAGTAAGTCGAGAACGATTACAAGCCTACTGTCTCGCCTCTTACTGAACAATGTGTTGTCCAAATTTCAGCAAATTAAGCATCAGTTGATTTTACATTCCACTTCCCAAATTTGTTTAAAGTACATATACAATGATTTGATAAGTTCTTCCCCTTGCTGTGAAATCTTTTTAGACAAGTTCATACACACTTCTTCAAGTTATGTTTCTTATTTTGCCAAGAATGAATAAATGAAACTCTGCCTTAATAGTGTCAAGAACTCATTTAGATAATGTTAATTAGAGTCATCCATTAGCTTTTGAGTTCATGTTTATCTGCTGATTCAGTTTTGAGATGGGAAACATAGAAGAACATTCAGTCCCTTAACACTTTCCTAAGCAGAATTTTGTGGAAGCAATAAATTTGTCATATAATATGTTGATACTTCCTTTTTTTGGTAACCAAGGCGTCCGAACCAATTTATGTGCACCTCGACTAATTAATTCCACCGGAACCTGTCACCTCCCACCAATAACACATACCAGGTAACTCTATCCACTAGGATATATCGCAAGAAATCACGTATTTTTTTTAAGTCGTTGTTGGTATTTGAACGTGTTGGTCAACAATTGTTGCTCTCCTTTTGTCAACAATTGTTGCTCATATTTCAACAATTGTGGATGATGAAGACATTAGTGACTTTGTGTTTTCAACATCGGTGGCTGCATTCATACATGAAGGCAAGACTTTTGAGGTCCAGATTTGGCTATAAAAGCCAATGCTACTTCATTTGCAAAGACACCCACACAACATTTCAATAGCCAATCTCTCCTTTATATTTTCTTCTTTCTCTACTTCTTGGTTGAGTATTTCTATACTCGTAGAGAATTTGTAAGGGGCTATTTTGTCTTGTTAGTCCCGAGAAAATATTTTGTACTCTCGTCAATATTAGTGGAATCTTTGGCTCTCTCGCCGGTGTTTTTTTACCTCTATTTAAAGAGGGGTTTTCCACCTAAAACCTTGGTGTCAATTTTACTGTTTTATTAATTTCTCGTAATCTTTGGTTGAATTTATCACGCTTCCACACTCTGTAGCCCTACAAATTGGTATCAGAGCCACGATAATTCAACCGGGATTTTTTTTTATATTAAAAATGTCGACGAAGTTCGATATTGAGAAATTTGATGGTAAAATTAGTTTTGCTATCTGGCGAGTCCAGATGCTGGCTGTTCTTACCCAGAATGGCCTAAAGAAGGTTCTGTCCGGCAAATCGGCGAAGCCAGCCACTACAACGGAGGAGCAGTGGGAAGAGACGGATGAAAAGACGTTATCCACAGTCCAATTATGCTTGTCCCGTGAGGTGCTACGCGAAGTCATCAATGAGAAAAATGCAGCCGGCATATGGAGTAAATTGGAGTCTCTGTACATGACCAAAAGTCTTGCAAATAAACTTCGGTTAAAGGAGCGACTTTTCACACTCCGTATGTCTGAAGGTACACCCATCCAATCTCATCTTGGTGAATTTAATTCCATCATAATTGATTTGGAAAATCTGGATGTCGAAATTGATGATGAGGATAAAGCCGTACTACTTATTGTTTCTTTGCCACCCTCATATAGACATTTCAAAGAAATTATGCTATATGGTAATAATGTTATCTTGAGCTTTGATGATGTCAAGTCTAACCTACTGTCCAAAGAAAAATTTGATACCCAAATTCATTCTGAAAGTTCGGGTGAGGGACTAGTAGTTAGAGGGAGAAACCACGAAGTAGGTGCTAGCGGTAAAAACCAATCCAAATCCAAAGGTAAAAACTCTAAGTATTGCCGTTATTGCAAGAAAAGAAATCATGAAATCTCTGAGTGCTACAAATTGAAAAATAAGCAAAACAGAGAAGATAAGGGTAAGCAACCCGAAAAATCTGCCGAAGCTAGTTTTGTAGAAACCGAATCTGATGGAGAGTGTTTTATTGCTTCTGGTACTGATCAAAGGTCAAAAAATGAGTGGGTTCTTGATTCTGGTTGTACATTTCATATGTCTCCTAATAGAGACTGGTTTACCACCTATGAATCTTTTAATGGTGGTCTTGTCTTAATGGGCAACGATGCTCAATGCAAAGTTGTCGGCAAAGGCACAATCAAAATCAAGACACATGATGGAGTCGTTAGAACTTTGACCAGTGTCAGACATGTCCCTGATTTGAAACAGAATCTCATTTCCCTAGGCACTGTTGAATCTCAAGGGTGTAGATACTCAGCTGAAGGTGGAGTTTTAAAAGTGTCCAAAGGAGCTCTTGTGTTACTAAAGGCAATTCGATCTGGTAGTTTGTATATGCTTCAGGGTTCAACTGTTATAGGTTCTGCAGCCGTCGCCTCATCCAACAAAGACAACACGAAGTTGTGGCATTTGAGGTTAGGCCACATGAGTGAGAAGAGAATCCAAATTCTCAAAAAGAAAGGCTATCTTGGCAACTATTATACCGGTAAGGTCGATTTCTGCGAGCATTGCATTTTTGGTAAGCAGAGAAAGGTTAGCTTTTCAAAAGCCATTCACAGGACCAAAGGTACTTTGGACTACATCCATTCAGATCTTTGGGGTCCATCGAGAGTTCCCTCCAGAGGTAAATGTCATTATATGCTGACATTTATTGATGATTTTTCACGTAAACTCTGGGTATATTTTCTCAAGCAAAAGAATGAAGCTTTTTCCACCTTTAAAGAGTGGAAATTATTAATTGAGAACCAGACTGGCAAGAAGATCAAGAGGCTAAGGACAGACAATGGCCTCGAATTTTGTTCTAATGAGTTTAATGATTTCTGCAAGAAAGAAGGTATTGCCAGACATTTCACCGTTCCAAGAACTCCACAACAAAACGGAGTTGCTGAAAGGATGAACAGAACTATCTTGGAGAAAGTTCGTTGTATGCTCTCCCATTCTACTCTGGGGAAAGAATTTTGGGCAGAAGCAGCTTCAACATCATGCTACTTGATAAACCGCTCACCAAATCGATCACTCAACTGCAAAATTTCGGAAGAAGTTTGGTCAGGTAACCTTGTTGATTATTCTAATTTTAGAATATTTGGCTGCCCTGCTTATTCTCATGTGAACGAGGGAAAATTGGAACCTCGTGCTAAGAAATGCATTTTCTTAGGTTATGGCCTAGGGGTTAAAGGCTATCGTTTGTATGACCCTAAATCTCGCAAAATATTTCATAGTCGGAATGTAACCTTTAATGAAAATGGTATGCTATCTTCTGGAAAAGATACTGTTGTTCCCTCCACTGATACAGGTGATTAGGAGGATGTTCGAGAGAAGTTGGAGTTTGAGACTGAAGCTCCCATTCTGGAAGCAAATATCCCTAATTCTTCCACCACTCAAGAAGATGAAGTCACTGCTGAACAAATGAGTCCACGACAACATCTACCTCAACGTCGAGGTTTACCACAACCATGGTCTATGGCTCAAGAACTTCCACAACAAAGGCCAAGAAAACCGACTCAAAGACTGATCACAGAATCTGCCAATATTGCTTATGCATTGACTGTTGCACAAGAGATGGGTGAAGATGGTGAACCCAAGAATTATTCTGAAGCTATCTCTGGTGATGACTCAGCAAAGTGGACTGCTGCTATGCAAGAAGAAGTCGAGAGTCTTCTAAAAAATGAAACATGGGATTTGGTGATGTTACCGGAATGTAAGCGAGTCATTAGTTGCAAATGGATTTTTAAGAGAAAAGAAGGCATCCCCGGTGTTGAAAATGCAAGGTACAAAGCAAGATTTGTAGTAAGAGGTTTTGATCAACAGGAAGGTATTGACTTTAACGAAGTATTTTCTCCCGTTGTTCGTCATTCTTCAATTCGTGTATTACTTGCTCTAGTTGCCTTGTATGATTTGGAGCTGGAACAGTTAGATGTGAAAACTGCTTTTCTTCATGGTAACCTTGAGGAAGAAATTTATATCCAGCAGCCAGAGGGGTTCGTTGTTCCGGGAAAGGAAAACCATGTATGTCGTCTGAAGAAATCTCTTTATGGTTTGAAGCAATCACCAAGACAATGGTATAAAAGGTTTGATTCCTTCATGACTGGACATGGCTATTCTAGAAGTAGTTATGATAACTGCGTCTATTTTCAAAAAATATCTGATGGATCACTAGTATACTTGCTGTTATATGTTGATGATATGTTAATTGCTGCAAGAGATAAAACTCTTGTTGACAAGTTAAAGGTGCAGCTCAACAGTGAATTTGATATGAAAGATCTAGGTCCTGCCAAGAAGATTCTTGGAATGGAGATTAACAGAGATCGTCAAGCTGGAAAACTTTTTCTATCACAGAAAAGGTATGTAATGAAGATGCTTGACAGATTTGGAATGCGAGATTGCAAAGCTGTTAATACTCCACTTGCTGCCCACTTCAAGTTGTCATCAGATCAGTGTCCACAATCAGAAGAGGAACAAAGGGGCATGTCACATGTCCCGTATTCTAATGCACTCGGAAGCCTTATGTACGCTATGGTATGTACTAGGCCTGATTTGGCTTATGCGGTTAGTGTTGTTAGCAGATTCATGCACAACCCAGGAAAACAGCATTGGGAATCTGTCAAATGGATCCTTCGTTACTTGAAGGGTTCTCCTGATATTGGTTTGGTATTTGATAGACAAAAGTCTGATCCAGGAGGCGTAGTTGGTTATGTTGACGCCGACTACGGTGGTGATTTAGATCGGAGAAGATCACTTTCAGCCTATATCTTTACACTCTGCGGCTCTGCTATCAGTTGGTATTCATCACTTCAAGCCGTTGTGGCTTTGTCCACCACTGAAGCAGAATATATTGCTGCTACTGAAGGAGTGAAAGAGGCTATCTGGCTCCGAGGCTTGGTTGCTGAACTTGGTTTACAACAACACATTCTTGTTATGTTCTGCGACAGTCAAAGTGTTGTCCACTTGTCCAGGAATAGCAAGCATCACTCAAAGACCAAGCATATTGATATTAAACGCCACTTTATCCGAGATATTGTTGATGCAGGAGAAATTACTGTGGAAAAAATCCATACAACTAAAAATCCTGCAGATATGTTAACCAAACCACTTCCAGCCGCTAAGTTCGATCATTGCTTGGACTTAGCTGGTATTATTCATTGTTAACAGGTTTTCATGGCGAGAGAGTATTTCCGGTCAAAAGGAGATCAAGGTGGAGATTTGTTGGTCAACAATTGTTGCTCTCCTTTTGTCAACAATTGTTGCTCATATTTCAACAATTGTGGATGATGAAGACATTTGTGACTTTGTGTTTTCAACATCGGTGGATGCATTCATACATGAAGGCAAGACTTTTGAGGTCCAGATTTGGCTATAAAAGCCAATGCTACTTCATTTGCAAAGACACCCACACAACATTTCAATAGCCAATCTCTCCTTTATATTTTCTTCTTTCTCTACTTCTTGGTTGAGTATTTCTATACTCGTAGAGAATTTGTAAGGGGCTATTTTGTCTTGTTAGTCCCGAGAAAATATTTTGTACTCTCGTCAATATTAGTGGAATCTTTGGCTCTCTCGCCGGTGTTTTTTTACCTCTATTTAAAGAGGGGTTTTCCACCTAAAACCTTGGTGTCAATTTTACTGTTTTATTAATTTCTCGTAATCTTTGGTTGAATTTATCACGCTTCCACACTCTGTAGCCCTACAGAACGTAAGACCTCATTCTCAACCCACTTCATTGACTACTAGCTACACCCTTGGTGTAAATATCATATAGATTCTTGAGGGACTTCGATTGAACCAACTCTAAAATAACACTAATTTAGTGATCTAGTGAAGACGACCAAAACAACAACATACCTAGGGTAATCATAACTTTACTTTGTTGTTTGTTCACTCGTTTAGCTGTTACGGGTCGGAGTTGATCAAAATAAGGCATGAACGAGCAGCGATCATAACAGAGCGTAATGTGAAAGAATTCAGATGAAGAGAATTGTTTGGGGAATGAGCAATAGAGGATTCTCCTTATCCATAATCTCAAGGATAATGAGAGCAAAGACAACCAAGGAAGCATGTCAAACTCTCGATAACAAGAACTTCGAGAAAAAAAAGTAAGAAGCTCCATAATTTGGTGCGAGCCCTCAAAGCCAGATGGGATGAAAATTTGCAATGATGGTCTACCTCACAGATAAACTTCAACTCACCAAACCGGGTGAGTATGTTACGGTACATTGCAAAGTCTCACATCGGTACTACAAAGTATTGGTGTGGGCTATTATAGCTTTGGGCTCTCCACCTTAATAGCTAGCTTTTGGAGTGCGGTTCTTCTAAGATTATAACAGTGGTATCAGAGTCATCCATCACCCTTCGCGCCCACCGTGCCTGGGATGGTGACGCCAGTATGGCAATGTTCGGCCAGGGCTAGCAATGTTTAGCGCACATCCATCGAAGCACCTAGGCACCTGACTCGAAAAGGGCTACATTGGAAAGAGCTACCTACATAAGTAGAGTGAAAGCTATCCAGAGTGCAGCCGTCGAGGAGGACAGATGCAGAGCGTGGTGGTTTTGTTAAGGTCCATTGCAAAGTCTTACATCGGTACTACGAAGTATTGGTGTGAGGTATTTATAATTTTGAGCTCTCCCACCTTAATAGCTAGATTTTGGGGCTCGATTCTCCTAAGGTTGTAACAGAGTAAACATTCCATTGTCTGCTTCCAATCTCGGCGATAGTTGGAGCAGTACTGACGAAGTCAAGAATTTATATAAGGGGATATATTACAAAAATACCAGAATGCCATAGTTGGGAGTCGAACTTGTGAACAAAAGCAACTTTAATTTGGAACCCCTTTAAACTACATCAGAAAATTTTCCATTTATATCCAGGGGATTCAACATTTTAATATGACCAAAACTTTTTATCCTTACTTTATTTACATAGTATAATTTTTTTGATAAAGGTGATTCACGAACCTCTTCCCTCCTACTAGCTCCAGGCCACTAACTAGGAGATTTCGTTATTGTTCATTTATTCTGGTATCTAGCTCATTCTTACATATTATGTAAAGCTTCATAGACATCTTGATTTCCAGCTTTCTCGAATAAACATTAGTTAAAGATTAGCTCAACAAGAAACATTATCATACCTCATAACATTCCACTAAACTCATGCTCTACTTCTAGGTTCAAATTAGACATTCTTCAATACTTCACAAGAATGCTAACAACATTTGTCACACGCAATTAAGGCATTAGTTGGTGAAAAATGGTAATTCACCCCTCTTTCTACTTCAGTTATATATTTGGATTGTTTAAATTATTCACATGAGCGTTTATGTGCAACCTATAATGCATGTGAAGGAATGCTGAAATTCAAGGACCGAATTTATACAACCCTATTTAAATACAAAGAGAAAACTAGTAGTTTCTTGAAATGCCCATTGCTTGGGTGTGAAAAAACCGAACTGATCGATAAATCAAACTGATAAAAATGTTATTGGGTTATTGATATTGAGTTATTGGGTTAACGATTTTTTATTGGTTTTATAAAAAAAATTTATTGGGTAAATAGTTCGGTTTTGGTTTTAGCTTATAAATCGATAACCCAATAAGCATACACTAAGTTATTATTTTATCCCTATTTATGTTATATATATAAATCTCTCTCTATATATATTGATAGATAGATAGATACGTGTATGTATATATATATTATATGCACTACTTATTCACAATTCACTAATTCACAAAGTATTAATCTATTTAGGGCAACAAAGACACAATAGGCTATTATCGTATTGAAAAGCTAGAAGCATTTATAGCTTCCAACAATTAAGATTTAATTTTTTTTCTTACTAACATTCAATTCAAGTTTGAAGATTCTTGTAAATTAAAATGCATTGCTTAAGATTTTGGTGGCAACTAAGATTTCATTTTTTGTATGTTGTTACTATTTCTATTTTATAAGTATTTTCTTATTGGTTAAACCGTAAACCAAATCGTTAAGTACTAAAAACTGATAAACCGAAACTGGTAAGAAAATATCTTATTGGTTGGTTATTGATTTTACATATTTAAAAATAGAAAATCGATAAACTGAACCAATAACACATAAAACCAAACTGAACCGACCGATTCACACCCCTAATAATATTTACTTGAGATTGATTAATTTCTATCTACTTGAAGTGAGAAATATATGCAACATTCAAAATTTGTTTTTAATCCTAATTCAAGAAGGTAATCCAATGAATAGCTCTTGTGATCACAAACTATTTGAGAATTCACCTACATTGAGGGAAAAAATTAAAACTAGCTCGGGACATTCCAGCACTGAGCCACAAGAAGCAGACATCTTAGAAGAAATTCTCAAAGATAGTAGCATTAGTCAAAGCAAACCGATGTGTAGCTGGTTTTATCTGCAAATATTAATGATGAAATTATAATAATAATTGTTATAATATTAGTAACAACAACAATAATAAGCTTCATACTGAGCATTTACTATTAATATTTCATTTTTGATCAAATCATCCATTGAACGTTTATTTAATTTTGATGCATTTCATAAATTTAAAATATTAGTAATTAATTATAAATTGTAAATTTTGAGTGTAAGTAATTCTTTATCAAACATAAAGTGGCAGCACAAAGCATTGATTTTAGAGTTTAACCAAAGTGTTATTAGCATTCCATGAAATTGAGAGAAATGATTTTAACAGGAAATTCAATAGTTTCAATTGTTGATATAAATAAATATAGGTAGAAAGTTTTTAGCAAGGTAAACTAGTATAACTTCTTTTTTATGCAATGCTTTATTTGTCAGCAAGGGGAAATGGAGAGCATGAGGTGAGATAGAAAAATTAAAAGAGCATTCTTTCATTTGAGTGTATCGTGGTCTTTGAATATTTTATTTTGAACTATAAAGCGTAGGATTTCTGCTATTAATATCAGTTGCCCTCTGTTTTTCATAATAATATACTGTGAATATCATCTATGTGAATCACACTTTCTTCAATAATTTGTACTGGTTCTGCCCATTCACAATAATATTTTGCATAGTTATTTGTATTCTTTTTTGTGAAAAAGAGAAGACGAAAAATAAACATTTTCTTAGATCTATAAAGGCATAATACATAAATATAACCTTAAACTTGACATCAAATTATAATTTTGACCTTAAACTTTGATAGTGCACAAATATGACTTTTAGCTATTTAAAACTGCACAAATATGATCTCTGATCCTATGTGGCAAAACGCGTGTCATACACGTAAAACTGCGCGCATCGGGCTAAAAATTTGAGCGTTCCAACAGTAAAATAAAAAGGGTAAAATGACTATTATGCCCTTACTAATTCCTTTTAATATATTTAAATGACTTTTCACTATTATTTTTTGTTATTTTCAGCTCAAAGATGAAACTATACTAATAATAAATAAAAAAATTATAGTTTTAATAAAACATTATTAAATTAAAGTTATTAAATTAATGTTATTGAAAAAAATATTATTAAATTAATATTATTAAAATATTATTAAATTAAAATTATTAAAACTTTATTAAATTAACGTTACTAAAGCGTTATTAAAACGTTATTAAGGGCAGTAGTAGTATATTAAATTAACATTATTAATAAAAGGTTGTTAATGGCCGTAGTAGTAGTATATTAAATTAATATTATTATATTAACGTTATTAAGGACATTAATAGTAGTATATTAAATTAACATTACTAAAATGTTAATAAGATGAAAATTTTATTACAATATTATTTTTATTAATAATAATCATTAAAATAATAATAATAATTAGTCGTAGTAATAGTAGTGGTATATTGATAGAAGCAATAGTAGTATGTAATATGTAGAAATAGTAGAATAATAATAATAATAATAATAATAATAATAATAATAATAATAATAATAATAATAATAATAATAATAATAATAATAATAATAATAATAATAATAATAATAAGCAAAACGACGTCGTTTTAACTTATAGAAGCAAAACGATGTCGTTTTAAGTTTCAGATCAAAAGTCCTCCCAGTCAGCCCTTTTAATGGCGTGACACTGTATGATTTGATTACATATCCACGTAGGCGCAAGTGAAACTCACGCATCGAGGTTGCAAAATCAGAGGTCATATTTGTTCAGATTTTGAATAGTTAAAGGTCCTATTTGTGCACTATTAAAGTTTAAAGTCAAAGTTATAATTTGGTGTCAAGTTTAGGGTCATATTTATTTATGTATATTATGTCATCTATATGGAGGACGCTATTTCGTCATTTGAATTTGTTTAATATATAAAGCATAGAGTATTAGCTAAGTTGCTACTTGTATTCAAAAAGTTAATTAAGTTAGTTATACACTGTTAATAATATTAACAAATCAATTAGTTGTGGTTAGTTGACTCACTTAGATGGTCGTTATAACCTACTATCGCTTCTCTCATTAGTATATATATATACCTCTAGTGTATTGTAATTGATTCATTATATTCACTACTTAATAACAAAATCATTCTTCTCTTCAATCTTCTCTTCTGTCTCTTTCTGCATTGTCTTTAATTGTGTAATATGGAGATAACTTGTTTGATCCTTAATTAGTTCATGGTATCAGAACTATGACACGACTACTCTTGGTTTATTTCTCTAACTGAATCATTCATTTCATCTGGTCATTTACTTTTTGATTTGTGATTCCACAAATTTTCTTTTCCTCTGTAAATTCCGATTTCTTAAATTGTTCAACTTCAAGAACATTAATTCTTGCTTGTTATTTGCTTCTGCTAATTCTGGAAGATATAAATTCTTCTGCAAGAACAAATGGTGTGAATGTGAATGGAATGTGTAATGGTGTTCCTCAATATGATGGATTGAATGTTGGAAATGTCCGACTAGCCACAATCAAAGTCAAGCTGTAGGCATTGATTATAATCATCCTCTGTTCTTTGTCCTTTTGATGTTAGTGGAATTCATATCATCTCATTTCAACTGACAAATATTAAAAGTTTCTTAATCTGGTTTTGGTCTATGAGAATTTCTCTTTTAGGTAGGAAAACGCTTGGCTTAGTTGATGGTTCTTGTGATTAGGAAAGATTTCCAGAATACATGTAGAATCACTGGAAAAGGGTCAATGCAATTGCTTTATCTTGGTTGTTAAAAGCCGGAGCTAAGACTCTTCTTGATAGTGTGATGTATGTATCTAGTGCACAGATGGTTTGACAGCATATATTAGAAAGGTTCAATAAGATAAATGGTTCAAGAACATACAATCTTTATAAAGAGATTGCTACAACTTCTCGGGGTACTTCTGTTTTAGTTTATTTCTCAAAACTGAAAAATCTTTGGAAAGAATTTGAGACTCCAATTCTAACTCCTGCTTGTAACTGTGAAAAGTCCAAGAAATTTATTATGCATTTGCAGAAACTGAAATTATTTCAGTTCTTGACGGGACCTAATGAATCATATGGATAAGAAAGGAGTCAGCTATTAATGATGACTTCATTATCTTCTTTGAATCAAGCATATGTCATGATAGTCAGCGATGAAAGACAGAAATAAATTGCTTCTATAGCTGGTGTTCTTGGTGCTAATCCCATTGCTAATATGGATAATTTGGAATTTTCTACGTACTCTAGATCTAATACTAGGAGTAACAATAATACTTAGAGGTTCCAGAAGGTGTTTAGCAATTATAACTTGGTTGGTGAATTCCGTAAATTCAAGGGACATAAGTAAGGAACAACGCTATAAATTTATAGGTTATCCTGCTGATTTTAAGTCCAAGAAAAAGTTATAAGGCAATGGGGTTGCATATAATGTAGTTAGTGATTATAGGCAAGAAGATGGTTGTAATCCTGTGAAGTATGAGAGTAGGTTTGGTTATGGTTAAGGAAAGATGGCTCCAACAATGAGATACTCTCTAGCAACTGCTGGTACACAAAATATTGTTGGTGAGGGGTCAAAAAGTCACGTTGGAGATGCTTAATTCAGTCATGTGGGAGGCGCCCAAAGGATCAATATGAGCAAATCATCAAACTACTTAATCAAAAGAATGTCGGTCCTTCTGTGGCTGCTGATGCAATAGGTAAAACAACATCAAGAGAGGAAATACATATGATCATGCTAACATCCAAGAGTTAAGAGTGGATTATTGACACTAGTACTACTAATGATTTGGCATCCACTCTAGAGTGGCTAAATAAGAACTCTATAACAAAGATTGATAATCCCAAAAAAGTCTACTTACCAACTGGTGATGTAGCCTTTGTTACACATACAAGCACTAGCTTAATATCTCAGAAAGCTAGTATTTTTGATGTGTTTTATGTTCCTCAATTTAGTTACAATCTTTTGTCTATTTCACAACTAACAAGGGAGTTTTAGTGTTTTGTTTTCTTTTTCCATGACTTCTCTCTTTTTCAAGATCTCTTCACGGGAAGGGCTAAGGATATTGGTAAAAAAAGGGATGGTCTTTATCTTCTGCTAAATCATCATGATTCATATGGAAGGAATCTAAGTTTAGCTGTTCAGAATTCTCAAGAAAATTGCAAAGAAGATATTAGTTTTTGGTATGCAAGACTAGGACATAGTTCATCTGTAGTACTAGATAAGCTATTTCCATTTACTTTGCATCATATTAGGAAAGGCTTAAACTAGTGTGTGTCCTTATTTAAAACAAACTTGGATGCCGTTTCCTTCTAGTAGTATACAAGGTGTGACTTGTCTTGAATTAATACATGTAGATCTTTGGGGACCTTATAAAATGATTATATTTGATGAAAATAAGCTTTTCTTAATTATAGTAGATGACTATTCAAGGTTTCTATGGATATACTTGTTGAAACATGTCTGATATGTGTGTCTGCCTTCAGTATTTATTTAGTTATATCAGGAACTAGTTTAACAATGTTGTCAAGATAATTAGGACTAATAATGGAACATAATTTGTAGATATTGTATGTGACACTATGTTCAAACGGTTAGGCATAGTTCATCAAAGAAGTTGTATCTATATACCTTAGCAAAATGATGTAGCTGAGAGAAAGCATAAACACATCTTAGAGGTCACTAGAGCTCTAAGAATACAGGCTTGAATACCTATTAAATTTTGGGGACATTGTGTCAGTTTATCTAATCAGCAGATTGACAAGTACAACTACTAATAATGTCGCTCCCTTCTCAAGACTACATAATAAACAACCTAATAAGTCATTTAAGGGTGCTAGGTTGTTTCTATTATGCTAAAATCTCACTCAGCCTGATAAAATATTATCTAGAGTACTACCTGTAGTACATATAGGATATTCCAGTGTGCAAAAGGGATATGTTCTACTAGATGTCACTAATAACTTATTTTTTGTCAACAAGGATATTTTCTTTAAAGAGGATATGTTTCCATTAAATAAAGCAGACAACACCTACATATCAGTCTTCTTAGATACTACTCAAGGCATTCCACTTGCAGACTCTTGGTTGAGTCCTAACATTGAGTTTACTAGTGTCTTTCCTATTAGTACACATGTGACAATAGATGATTAGCCTAATACTAGCGGTGGAGTTTAAGAAACACAAATAGAGGATTATATGGTTCTTAATGGCATGCAGGAGGTGGTAGATGAAGTTTATGCACTAGTTTCTCAAAATGAGGACTGTAGAGTTGTTCATGAGGATAATCAAGTGGTAGTTCCTGAGAATAGAAGATCTTTAAGGGACAAGAGGCCACCTGTGTAGTTAAAGGATTTTTTGCCACTAAATATTCATGATAGTCCACAGTATCATATGGATTGGTATCTTAGTTACAGGCTTGAGTAACAACTATCAAGAATTCATTGTTGCTTTCTCTAACTCAGTAGAGCCTAGTTCTTACTCAGAAGCAGCCAAAGACCCTAAGTGGATTCAAGCTATGAAAGAGGAGATACAAGCTTAGGAGAATGATCACATATGGGATCTTGTTACATTACCTCAAGGTAAAAAGGCTATAGATTGCAGGTGGATATATACGATCAAATAAAAAGCAAATGGTGAGATAGAGGGGTTAAAAGAAAGATTGATAGCCAAAGAATATAGTCAAAGAGAAGGTGTTGATTACCATGACATTTTTTCTCCAGTGGTTAAAATGGTGACTGTTAGAACTATTCTATCACTTGTAGCAGTTTCTAAATATCCTATCCATCATATGGAAGTTTACAATGTCTTTCTTCAGGGTCATTTGCATGATGATATATATATGGAGTTGCCTCAATGATTTTACAGTCAGGGGGAGACAAGAACAATATACAGACTTGTTAAATCCTTACCTAGACTTAAACAAGCTACTAGGTAATGGACCACAAAGTTATTCGAGGCTTTAATCAAGCTGAAGATTCATCAGAGTCCGTATGATCATTCTTTGTTCATTAAAAAGTCTGTTAAAGGGATTGTAGTTTTTTTGGTATATGTTGGTGATACATTAGTGACCGGTGATAACTTGGAGTTGATTGAAGAGACAAAAATTGCACTCAAACAAGCTTTCAAGATTAAATACTTGGGGAGATTATGTATTTTCTTGGCATTGAATTTGCTAGATCAAAGGAAGAAATCATAATGCATCAAAGAAAAATATTCTTTGGAGTTGACTTCAGAAACTGGATTAGCAGTTGCTAAACTAGGTTGAAGTCCTATAGATACAAATGAGAAGCTTACTTCAAGGTTATATCATGAACAGGTTGGGAAAATGGAGGAAGATCGTCTGATTGATCAAGCCGCATATCAACAGCTTATTGGGAAGCTACCATATCTAACTGTCACAAGACTTGATATAGCTTTTAATGTATAGACCTTGAGCCAATTTTTACAACCACCTAAGAGATCACATATGTGAGCAGCTTTAAGAATTGTAAGGTACATTAAATATCAACTAGGACATGGTTTGTTGTTATCCATCAACAACAACACTCAGGGTACTGCCTACTGTGATGAAGACTAGACAACATGTATATTGACAAGAATATCTTTTACAGGTTTTATTATTAAGATTGGTGATTCATCGGTGTTCAGAAAATAAAAAAGACAAACAGTTGTATCTAGAAGTTCTACTGAGTTCAAGTACAGAAGTCTTGCAACTACAGTTGCAGAGTTAACTTGGTTACTTGGATTGTTAAAGAAAGTAGGAGTGAAGTTACACAACCTGTGATTATATATAGTGACAGTAAAGCAGCACTACAAGTAGCTGGTTATCCTGTATTCCATGAAAGGACAAAGCATATAGAGATTGACTGTCACTTTGTGAGGAAAAAAAGTTTAATAAGAACTGATTACAACAAGGTACATTGCAACCAAAGATCAACCAACTGACATATTTATAAAGGGATTAACGAAGGTGCAAAATGAGTATCTGAAGTCCAAGGAGTTCTTGACATTTTTCTACCTCCTAGCTTGAAAGGGATCGTTAATTATAAAGCTTAGAGTACTAGCTAATCTGCTGGCTGTATTCAAAAAGTTGGTTGTTGGTTATACACTGTTAAAAATATTAACAGTGATCAGTTAGTTGTGATTAGTTGACTCACTTAGATGGTAGCTACAAACTACTATAGCTTTTCTCATTATTATATATACACCTCTAGTGTATTTTAATTTATTCATTCTATTCACTACTCAATAACAAGATCATTCTTCTCTTCCATCTTCTCCTCTGTCTCTTCCTACATTCCCTCTAAATGTATAACCACGGAGATAACTTGTTTGATCCTTAATTAGTTCAGGATTTCAATCTCTTTACCCATAAAGATAGGAATAAGGTATGAATACATCCTATCTTCTCCATACATGAATTATAATGGACGTGTTGTTATTGGACACACAAAACCATAAAGAAAGAGAAACAACACAAGAGTTGCATATAGCAAATCAGTGATAGAGTGGCAAAATAGACAGTGAGGAAAAAATAAAGAGAACGATATTGTAGTGAGGTGGAAAATTAAATGAAGATTCTTTCTTCTAAGTGTGTAGCGGTCTTTAAATATGTTATTTAGATTATGAAGTGTAAAATTTTTGTTGTAGTGATATCAATCACTCCTCTCGTGTCCTGATTTTACTGTTAGAAGGGTTTTCCATATAAAAATTATCAGTGTCCTTTTTTTCATTTTATTATCGTTAATTACCTTATTTTGGTGCTTCATAATTATTGTAGTTATTTTTCTCAACCATATTTGTGTTGGTTTATATGACAGACCTAATAGTCATACATATAATTTCGTGGTCTCGATTTACTTTGAAAAGTTTAAATGCAAACAAAGCTTAAAAAAGATTTTGAAACTTGTAGTCATAAATATATCACAAATTTATAATTTCAAAAATATCATAATATTTGTGGGACTATAAAAGTGAGTGAACTGAAAAACCTAAGTAGTTGTCAGTCTTTTTAGAATGAGCTTTATGTTTCCACATGATTGGAACCAAGGAAGTAATGAGTGAACAACTTATTCATTAGAACCAAACTATGTAGTGTAGAAACAAACAAGCTGCCTCTTCTGTATTAGAACAAAAATCTACAATTCTTACCTTGACAATTAACTGATTAAAAAAAATTGAGATGTTTTTCTATCTTTTCATGGCTTCTTGAACCGGAGGTGGGGTGATGGTAAATACAGCAATAGCGTGGCTTTGTCGCTCAATATTTTCTGCCCATCCTGAACATATCAATTTATTTGAAAGATTAGCATAATCTTCGAAGTGCTGAGAAGTAACGGAGCCACAAATTCTAATTAAAAAAATTCTCAACCTCCTTTAAGTTAAGTGAAAAGGGATTCAATTCAACCTCTTTCATTGAACTTAGTTGTGGCTTTTAGCCATGGGTTCTAGGCCCCTTTCGTCGAAATTCAATTGCCTACCCTTATACAAACATGCATTTAAATAAATGAATTCACAAAATTTTAGTGTCACTAAAATTTTGGGAAGTTCTTTTGATCAAAATCAGCTATTATTGGGCTTCATGGGACGATATATCTTTCCCTATTCGAACTCAATTTTTAGAGGCTAAGTACCATCAAAGAAGTAATATTGTTACCAAGGTAATTGTCTCTAAAAACCTACTGCTTGGAAAGATCAATTCAAGCAATATTAAGTTCTGGGACAATTGGGCTCAGATAAAACCTCTTTTATTTGGCCAGTCAATCCAACTTTCAAACCTGGTAATGAGAAAGTTAAGACTTATATCATCAACCATCAATGGGATTCAAAAAATATTGAATATACTATGCCAACTCCAAATATAATTAGAGACACTTCAATTCGTAATGAGGATAGAGATGATAAGTCTATCTGGAGTTTGAGACAATAATGTATACGTTTCTTGTGTTACTGCTTTTAATAGTCTTTAAGTATTGAAATATTGATTCTCCAATTTATATTTATATCTGGATCAAGAAAATATGTTTTAAGATCTCCGTTATTATGTGGAGGCTTCAAAGGAAGAAATCTCCACTTCACTCCATGACCAAATTTAGTACTCCCTCTGTCCCAATTTACATGGTGTAGTTTGACTTGATACTAAGTTTAAGAAAGAAAGAAACTTGAAACTAGTCGAATATGTGCTTTCGAATCCCGTTTCATGTTAAAATGGCTTTTGGAAAGGCGTCCAAACACGTAGGCGACACTACTACACCTAGAATTGGAGCAAAGTATGTCTTAAAGGCTGAAAAATTCAATGCAGTTATCACAAGCAAAATGATCTACTAGGGCAGACCAATAGGCAACAAAATTGGGAACATTATTATGACCTCGTATCATACTTAATTCTGTAGTAACAATTATAGTGAAGCTCAATAGCTCTTATTCGAATCTCCAGGTGTCTCAATCAACATTTGGAGCAGTGAAGGTGGAATTGGAGACTCTAATTGTGGTTCAAATGATCTATGGGATCAGTACACCACTTTCGGGCATCCAGATATCATTGATGATGTCAAATTTAAAATGGGCCAAAGAAATACTATAAAGTTGAACACTATTATGAGGAAGGGAATGAAGTTGCGAACAATTAGCTAAAAGTGCTACTCTTAATTAAGAACTTACTATCTTTTTGTAATAAGAATTAGGTCAAGCACAATGTTCAACGGCACCAAAAAGAATGAATAAGCTCCAATTTCCTCCCTTTAGAAGAAGAGCTAAGAAGACCACTAGTTGAACTTTATTGACGTGGTAGGGGTCTTACCAAACCCCTCGTCACTCGCCAGATAAAAACTTCTAAGTGGATGGATTTTGTGTTAGAATGCTATGTTTTGGTGATTGACAAACTTCATTCATCAGACCTTGTCCATTTTTGTCTGATTATGATCTGACTGTGATTTATATTTTGATGATTACCTAACCTAGTGGAAGGATCAGTTACATCAACTGATGTCCCAGTGTGTAGTTTTGCAGTTGTACGCATTTTTCTATTGTGCTACATGTCCAATACTCTCTGGTAGTGTCAGCACATTAGTGGGACGAACTCTTAATGGTCCTTTCCAGCATCCACCAATAAGGAAGCTTCACTCTCAATGCTCATTATATATAGTCATCACACTTGAGGAGAGAAGCTCAAGCTTTTGCAAATTCTGAAAAAGTATTCTCTGAAGCAAAGGTTTCATCTCAGCTGATATTGCAAAAGTCAACAATAAGAAACTTTTTGCTCATAGTGACATATGTTTTGTTTCTAGGGTGATTGAGTTTTTGTTTTGGTCTTACCATTGTTCTCATTCTAGAGATTCCAATGAGTAATTTTTGTTAAGCTTCTTGTTCAAATCTAAGTTGTTTCCTGATATAATTTAATAATAATTGATCTTATTGATATTGAAGGGGTTACAGCTGTATATATAGAGAACTGAAGACTAACTAATTACAGAATAACCCAGATGTATTTAATAATTATATATGTAGTCTATTATCCCCCCGCAAGCTGATCAGCGGTAACGAGGGGCAGCTTGGAGCAGAGATACTGAAAAGGCTGTAACGGAAGAGGCTTGGTGAGAATATCAGCAAGCTGGTCAGTAGATGGGACATAGTGCGTGGCCATCGTTCCTGCAAGTACCTCATCGCGAACAAAGTGATAGTCGGACCCAACATGCTTCATACGATCATGAAGGACTGGATTTTTGGTAACACAAATAGTGGACTGATTGTCACAATAAATCTGTGGTTTCGTCGGGGGAATGCCAAGTGCATCTGTAAGGTATCGTAACCACATGGCTTCAGCAACACCCGCAGCCATGGCACGATATTCTGCTTCTGTGGAGGAACGGGACACTCGCGTTTGCTTCTTGGTGCACCAGGAAATCAGATTCGGTCCCATCATAACAATATATCCAGTAGTGGACTTCCGATCATCTTTGTCGTTAGCCCAATCCGAATCAGAAAAAACAGATATATCAAACGAGCCCTTTTGAAATAAAATTCCACATTGAAGAGTACCTTTAAGATAGCGCAGAATGCGTTTCAAGGCCTGAAAGTGTTGTTCTGTGGGAGCATGCATTGATTGAGAGACTCGATTGACTGCATATTGGATGTACGGACGAGTAACAGCAAGATAATGAAGTCCACCGACGAGGCTCCGATATAGTGTAGGATCGGTAAAGGGAGTATTCGGCCCTGGGGATTGGCGAACTGCCATGGGAGTGACCGCGGGTTTGCAGTCTGTCATTCCAGCTCGATTTAGAAGTTCAAGGGTATATTTTGTCTGATGCATCAATATGGTTCCCGATTTGCGGATGAGTTCGAGGCCAAGAAAGAACTCCAGAGGACCGAGGTCCTTAAGTTTGAAGTCACGATGCATAGCCTCAGTAATTTCAGTGATGAGTGATGACGAGCTGCCTGTAATAACAATATCATCCACATAGATAAGAATGATGACTGTACCTCGAGAACAGTGAAGGGTGAAGAGGCTGTTGTCATGATGGTAGGTGCAAAAACCAAGACCCTGCAGAAAAGTAGAGAGGCGTGTGTACCAGGCACGTGGGGCCTGTTTCAGGCCATACAGTGATTTGCGAAGCTTGCAAACATAGTGAGGACGGTTGGGATTAACATATCCCGGTGGCTAAACCATATAGATGTCTTCCTCAAGATGACCATGAAAAAAGGCATTGCTGACATCTAACTGATGAAGCGGCCAATCATAGTGAAGAGCAAGAGACAAGACCAGACGAATAGTCTGTTGCTTAACAACAGGGCTGAAGGTCTCCTTATAATCCACACCATACTCCTGATGATACCCTTTTGCAACCAGACGTGCTTTATAGCGAGAAAGAGATCCATCTGAATTTCGTTTGATGCGAAACACCCATTTGCACCCAATAGACTTTCGGTTACTAGGCAGAGGTACCAAATCCCATGTACGTTGTTCATTCAGAGCCTGAAATTCCTCATCCATAGCTTGGCACCAGAAACTATTTTTGGAGGCTTGGTTGTAGGTAGTAGGCTCAGTTATGGGATGTGTATCAAAGGGTATTTGAGTGTGGTAGACTTTGGGTTTGAAGGTATCGGCCTTGGCTCGGGTTGTCATAGGGTGAGTGTTGAGTGGAGGGTGATTAGGAAGGGGTGGTGGAGTTGTATGATGTGTGGACGGGGGTTGGGTGGGGCTGCCGTGGGAGCTGGGATGTGCAGCGGTGGATGGGGTGGCTGTATGTGTGTTAGGAGTATGATGTAGGGAAGTGGTGGGTTGTGTGGAAGTCGGCTGGGTGTTCGGGTTGGGTGCCGAGTGAGCCGGAGCATGAGCGTGTGAAAAGGACGAAAATAATGGCACAATGCCAAGTGGATTGGGGGAGTATGGAGTAGAGGAAAGACTTGTGTAAGGAAATTGTTCCTCCACAAAACGAACATGACGGGAAACATATGTTTTCTGAGATACAGGATCGAAACATTTGTAACCTTTGATAGTGGGATGATAGCCTAGAAAGACACAAGGGGTGGACCGAGGTTGAAGTTTATGTTGAGTGTGTGGACGCAACCAGGGATAAACCAGACACCCAAACGGGCGGAGATGGATGTAGTCGGGTGGATGATTGTAGAGACGGGCATATGGAGTGGAGTTGGAGAGAGTGTGAGTGGGCATGCGATTTATGAGGTAGTTGGCAGTAGCAAGGGCATCAACCCAAAAGGAAACAGGTAAGGTGGAATCATGGAGTAGCGCAATAACTGTTTCTATTAGGTGACGGTGTTTGCGCTCAGCAACGCCATTTTGTTCAGGGGTATATGGACATGAAATGTGATGAGGAGCCCCTAGACTTTGAAGAAAAACACCAAATGCATTGTTGACAAATTCTTTGCCATTGTCACTTCGAAAAATTTTGATTTTGGCATTAAATTGATTTTGAACCATTCGGTCAAAGTTGACAAAAACAGTATAAGCTTCGGATTTAAATTTCAGAGGATAAAGCCAAGTGAATTTACTGTAATCATCAACAAAACAGATATAATAACGAAAACCTTGAACAGAAGGAACTGAGGTTGGACCCCAAACATCAGAATGAATTAATTGAAATGGCGCAGTGGCCTTGTGTTCAGACAGTGAAAAAGGTAAACGACAAGATTTAGACACTGAACAGGACTCGCAATGTAATTTCCCTGAAAAATTAAAACCTAAGGAAGATAAAATGGATTTGGTGATGGCGGATGATGGGTGCCCAAGCCGGCGATGCCAGGTGGACGAGAGAATGGCTTGACTCACAATAGACGGAGACCTGGATGGAAGAGTGTATAGCCCATGCTCACAGCGGCCCGTGTACCGCACCCGGTTCGTGGTATTGTCCACTATCTGGAAATTAGTGTCATTAAAAATGAGGGTGCAGTTATTTTCTTTAGTAAAGCGATAAACAGATAAAAGATTGGATGTGAGGGATGGGACGTGGTGAAGGGTTGAGAGATGAAATTTACCATTTGGGGTATAGACATACCCAGAGCCGGTGTTTGTGATGGGAAGGGATTGACCATTGCCTACTGTAATAGTTTCTGAGCCATGATACGGATGAGGAGCTTGAAGTTGTGAATAATCCGACGTCACATGGGTGTTAGCACCTGTGTCTAGATACCAATCGCCAGATTGAGCATTTGTGGACGCATGCATCGCCCTTGATCCGCCGGACTGGCGATTTACATTCTGCGAGTCATCATAACGATACCAGCAATTAGCCGCAGAATGGCCCCGTTTAGCACAAATTTGGCACGTCGGAAGATCTCGTGTGGGCCCCCGCTGATTTCCTCGTCCCTGTCCGCGGCCTGACTGGAAGCCGTCCCTCGGTGGAGGCCCGCCTCTGCCTTGCTGCTCGGCGTTCCGACAGTCACTGCCGCCGCTGCCTCGCCCTTGGTTACGGCGATCGTCACCGCGACCCCTGGCCGAGCCCCCGCTGCCAGCCGAGTAAAGAGCCGTGACGCCAGGGGTGGAATTGGCTTCTCCGAGCAGTAATTTGTGTTCCATGTCTAGATTCAATTCTTCTGCATTAAGCCATCCAGACAGTTGATTCAGAGTGATTTCAACAGGTGAGAGGCGAATATGCTGTTTGAGAGAGGAATAGCCAGACGGAAGACCACGTATCACGGCATTCACCACGTCTCGTTCAGGAATAATCTCGTTCACAGCATCTAGGTCAGACAGAATAGAGGCCACATCATCAAGGTATTGAGTCATCGTCTTCGTTCCCTTCCGAAGAGTATGCAATCTGTCACGCAACTGAAAAATATGAGCCGTGGACACAGAGTTGTACCTTGTGGCTAGTGCGTCCCAAAGTGAAGCCGATGTGAGAAAACCCCGGGCGTGTTTGTGCACAGAGGGGCTAATAACGGCGAGAAGACAGGCTCGGATCTGAGTGTCTACGATCATCCACGGAAGGTAGTCGGGATTTGGGAGCATGACGCCGTCCTCCTCGGCTGTCTCAGGCGGCGGCTTCTCCGCACCGTCAATCCATCCGAGCAGCAAGTTGGCTGCGAGGGCGGTGCGGACGTTAAGTGCCCAGGCTGGGTAGTTGTTGTCAGATAATTTTTCGGGGATGAGATTGTGGAGATTCCTGAGCAGTAATTTTACTCCAGACGGTAAATTTGACAAAGGATCAACAACCTTGTCCATGGCGCCGACCTACGGCGGAGGAGGGAGGCCGTGCGGCATGGTGTAGACGGTGGCGGCGGCGCACACACGTCGGAAAAGAGGAGAGATTAGGGTTTGGGCGGAAGAAGAAACCCTAGCTTTGATACCATGATATAATTTAATAATAATTGATCTTATTGATATTGAAGGGGTTACAGCTGTATATATAGAGAACTGAAGAATAACTAATTACAGAATAACCCAGATGTATTTAATAATTATATATGTAGTCTATTATTTCCTAACTGGAGGTAGCTAATGAAGTTCTTACAATACAATTATTATGAGGGCGTGTTGCAATAGAGGTATTAAAAGGTGGTAGAAATTAGAAGGTTAATTCCTAGGTTGTAATTGAAGGTTGCTCAGAGTTTAGTAAAGTTGATTGGTGAAATCTTGCTAGAGTAAGTTATGGTTGTGAAATCTTGCTAGAGTAAGTTATGGTCTTACTCCCTTGAGCAAAGGAGATTTCCACATAAATATCTCTTGTTATTTATCTTTATACAATTTCTCTTTGTGTTCTTATTGTTCTTTGATATACTCATATATGGACCTGGTATCGAATCAAGTCTTAATTGTAGTGGTGTACTCTTATGAACCATCAATTGATATCTGAGCAGGTCTTTCTACAAGGTAACACCTAGAGAGGGTCATGTTCAATATTAAATCTCCACCCAATCTTGAGGAAGAACAATCAACTACTCGACCTCCAAGGTTCAACCGACAATTCTGTAGTTAATGGAAGACTAGAATACATGATTTTACTATGGTGGAGGATAGTGAGTAATGAGATGTCATATATGACGGTCTCTACGTGTCAATGTAGGTGGCTAAAGAATGTGAAATCTCTCAATTTGTTCGCAAGAGCAGAAAAGAATTCAATGAAGATGATATGAAGAAGATTGAGAAGAATTATAAAGTGAAGAAAACTCTTTAAATGAGATAGGACCTGATGAATTATAACACCCGTCATTTTGGGCTAGAACAAAAACTGTCATTTCCACGTATAGATGTTTCAAAAGCTATAAATCCTATGAAAATTTGGTATGTTAATCAATTATGTAGTGTGGGAGCCTATTTGAGCATGAATTGAGATCATAGAGATCCCTTAACTCAAGGTCAAGTTGAAAGCTTTCCTATCGTTCGAGTTTTAGTGAGCATCGAAACTTGAGTTAACTTAAATTGACCATAACTCCTTGTATATGACTAAATGGGTGGACTACTATATATCAAATGAAAGCTCTTTGAATTATTTTTCCAAATATATCAATTTCGCCTAAATCCGATACCGAAGCAAAAAGTTACGCCCATTTTACTCCAGCATATCAGCCTGAAAAACTGAGTGACGATATTTCTGATAACTTATCACATTTCTGGCGACTTATCAGCAAATGTCGTCATCCTTAGGAAAAAATCCATAAATTTTAGCCCCAAGTGACGACATTTATGATGACTTATCACAAGTCTGACGGCTTATCACAAATGTCGTCAGTCTTAGGTAGAAACCCATAAAATCCAACTCCCAAGTGACGACATTTCTGACGACTTATCACAAGTCTGACGGCTTATCAGTTGAGATTTTTAGCAATTGGGAAGCAGTTTAGTAAGGGTATTTTGGTCCTTTTCCTTCACTTTTCATGACTTATAACCCTCAAGGAACGTATTTTTCTTCTATTCTCCTTAGTTAAACATCTCAAAATTGTCTACACACTTTCAACCACAAGGTTAGGGTTTCTTTCAAGATCAAGCCCCAAGACCAAGAATTCAAGAACTTCTCCAAGAACACTCCAGAATCAAGCACCACCATCCTAGAACTTTCAAGAAAAACCTTCAACAAAAACTCTCAAGGCTTCAAAAGTCATCTTGTTCTACCAAATCAAGCTAAATAAGGTATGTGGGTTTTGAACAAGAACACCCTTTTGTTGTTTGCCCAAAAGTTTTATTTTTTCTTAAAGAATTTCGTATTTTCAAGATGAATTCATATAATTTTGCTATATTTCAAGTTTATGAGATTATGGAATTGTTCAAGTCTTGAATTGCATGATTATCTTATTTAATTATGATATAAATTGAGAGTTCATGACATAAATTGCACATTCCTATATTGATATCATATTTTTAAGAATTTCCAAGATTTGTTATCATGAATTGAGACTTATTGTGAAATTGTGAGTCTTTGAGAATGACTTATTGATACTTTTTAAAGTGTTTCAAGAAGAGTATATATATTCCTATGTTATTGAGACTTTAAATCTTATTCATGATAAGTCTATCAAGATTTCAAGAAAGAAGTGAGTTTTGATCCTAAGTTAAGAAAAAAATCTACATCTTTGATTTTGAGATAAAGGGGATGAATTTTGGCTCCCATCACATATTGTTGAAATGTTTTTAAGGTGAATTTTCTTAAGTTCTGAGCTAAGTAAGGGAGTAGTATTTAGCACCAAGTTGGGCTTGATTTTGAGGTCTCATGCCCCAGAACTATGTGTCCCCATAGGTTTTTGATTTACCCCAAGTAAGTTAAGATAGTGATCACTAAAGTTAAGGTTCTATTCGATGGCAAGGATAGAACAGCTCTCCCCAACGTGGGTAAGATGTTGGACTCCATGTAGCTCACATGGTTTATGTCGGTTAGAAGAAACTCCCAAAGATGTCCCCCACTCTTGAAATATTTTTATTGATTTAAAGTATTGAGATAAAGAGTTTATTATACAGAATAAGTTTCAGATTTCATCTAGCTTACAAGTTTTGAGAATAAGTGAAGGATACAGATTTTAGAAGCAAGTTAAATGACTCACAATATTTATACATGTTTCATTATTCATGATTTATGAGATTTATATTTCAGATATTGTTCAAGTTATGTGAGTCATTTATGTCAGCATGCATAATTTTATAAACTATGATGATATTGAGATATTGTTTACTTATTGCATTGAACCCCCAGATACTCAGTACATTTTCAAAGTACTGATCCACATATACATCTATGTGATACATTGTCTCATAATATAGGTACAAGACTTAGTATGCATATACAGATTCAGTCAGCTCGCAGTTTCCAGTCAGCAGGTGATGAATCCTTTTAATTCAAAGGTTTGAGCCAGATAGACAGTTTGATCAGTTCTTTATTTTCCTATTTCAGTCGTATTGAGTCGGGATAGTTGGGAGTCATGAACAGGCTATCTAAAGTCAGTACTAGTAGAGGCTTCATAGACAGTCAGTAGAGTTAATGTATTCAGTTTCAGTTTTATTTTGATAAAAGCAGAGTTGTAATCTTGTAAAGTTCAGATTTGTATTGATCAAGTTCAGAAAGTTTTATGTTCTCGCTGATTTTATACAAATTTAAGCATTTTATTCAGTTGCTTATGAGTTTTGCCAGTAGAAGGGTTATCTTGGAGTCACTTGTGGCCCTAAGCACCGTGTGACGTCTCGGGACACGATTTCAGGGCGTTACATGAATACAACCGGGTCTCTGCTTATGAATCTGCTAAGGAGATATGGGAACCTCTATAGAATGCTCATTAGGGACAAGTCATATGAAGCAATCAAAGATTAATGTGCTTAATACTCAGTACGAGTTGTTCAATATGCATGAAGGAGAATCCATTCAGGACATTCACACTCGAATCACATCTATTGTGAGTGAACTCAAGTGTCTTAAAGAAAATATCAAGATGTACAAGCTGCCTAGGAAGATTTTGAGTATTTTGCCTTCCTCATGGGAAAGCAAAGTGAATGGCATTTTGGAGGCTAAGGATTTGAAAAATTGACCATGGATAAAGTTATTGGGAATCTAAGAACTTATGAGCCTAAAATACAAAAGGATTCTAAGACAAATGATCCTAAAAATGAAATAAGCATGGTCCTAAAGACTAGCAAAAATGATTTAAGTGGGGAGGAACAAAACATGGCTTATCTCACTTGAAGATTCTTAAAAAATAATGAGAAGTGAAAGTTTTCAAAACAAAGAAAACTCAAGTAGGGAATTTAATGAAAATGATCATTGTTTAAGTTATGAAAAACTAGGTCATTTCATCAAGGAATGTCCTTTCCAAAAGAGGGTCTACAAGGAATATGTCAAAAGCAATCCAGAGAGCACTCGGAGAAAGGACTAGGTTCCCGATAAGATAAGAAGAAGAGAAGTTGCTGATAAGATGATCAAACAAGCTTTGGCTGTATAGAGAGACACTTCAAGTGGATCTAAACCTGTGAATTATGACCATAATGCTTCCATGGTTTCTCTCGAAGATAAACCTACAAGGTTTGATTCCTTGTTGCTCTTATGGCCAATTTATATTAGAAAAGATAAGGATTAAGTAAGTTTTCTTGATGTCTATTAAAATTTGAAAACTTATTCACATAAAAAGTTGAGATACTTGACCAAAATGTTAATAAATGCATACTATGATGTCGTAGAATAAATGGAATCCTTGCTTGTTACCTAACTAATTCTGAGATTAAAGAAACCTGTCTATCTTCAAGGATGCATAATCTTAAAGAAGTCATAAAAATGCTATGTGTGAAAGCGGTAAATTGGATGCTAAGTTGGCAAGTTGTTCAAAAGATTTTCTGCAAGGAAATGAGGAAGCCAACATGGTTCAGGTTGATCTTGTGACTAAGCTTAGTAAAATCAGTCTTGATATTGAAGCCTTACCAAATCGTAACAAGTATCTTGAAAAGGAGCTGATTAGAACAAATAAGGAGCTTAAAGCTCTCTCTAGTGGCCTACTTAATAAAAAACTATAAGCTAGGATGAATTATTTGAAGTCAAACTCTCGTAAAGGTCTTAGTTCTCAAATAAACAAGAATCCTTAAAATCCTCATAGCAAGTATGTTTCTCTCCCAAATAATTGGCTATGCACTTACTATGGTCAAAATGGCCATTATAAGCTTTAATATCAGTCTCTTGTCAATGATAGATGAAAAATTCAAAAGTGTGTTGAATCCATCAGAAACTTAAGGGGATCAGGTTCCTCAGAGAAGAAACTCACATCACTATTCTATACTAGAAGAAGTCTCATTCATCCCTTTTTTAATACCAAAGAACCCAAGCTTATTTGGGTTCACAAAATCAAGAAGTGATTTAGTGGAAGAGGTCAGAGTGAGAAAAATCAAACAAATAGTACAAATGAGGTACATTGTTAGTGGTTGATCTAAGCATAAAATTAGTAAAACTTTAAATCTTCTCTCGCTCATAACAGTCATAAAAACAACATGTCTTCTGAAATTAGAAAAGAATGAATATGTTGATCATTGAAGAAGGGATGTGGGACAGTAGAGTTAGTATCATTCATTTCTTTTTGATAGAATTTGTTGGTATCAAGGATCTAGTGTGTTTGTGAATTTTCAAATGGAAATGTCCATAGAATAAAAGAGGCACATGTTTGTGACTTCTGAAAACTACTCAAGGTCCTTCAGAGATAACTCAGTAGATTGAATAATATTCCATTTGAAAGGGATGTGCACAAATTCTTGTCAAACATAAGGATTTTTGAGCCTTTAACTCCTCTCAAGATGTCATAGCTGAAATAGGGTGATGAGTATTTGAAGAAATATTAAGGGCGATCTAACTCAATCTTATATTTTTATAGGTATACATTAATGGAAGAGTCACACTTGAGTAAGGATGGAACATGAATTACTTGGAACATTCAGATGCAAAGACCTGATCTTCTGCTCAAGTTAATGTTTTTGTTTCTACATGATGACTATTAACTATGCATTTTTGATAGATTTTTTTTTTAATATTCTGTTGTTTTTAGTCCTCCCTATGCTCATCATTAATTTCTCTTCAAAAGCATAGGACATATGTCAAACCTTTTCTTGATAGACAAATCTCCATCGTCCATCCACCTTTTTGTTTCTTTATGTGCCTATACCCTCTCCTCAATCCTTTATGTACTTTCGCTCTAAAATAGACCTGTGACCTAAGCCCCTTTCCTAAAACTTTTTTCTTGAGATATCTCAATTAATTTTTTTCTTACTCTTCTCACTTTTTACGATGGAAAGGATCTTTATCTCCATAGTCTCACCAAAGTCTACTACAAAATTCTTCCATGATGTTTCTCAAAATGAAACTAATTAGGTGTCATCTCATACTTTAAATTTAGCTAGATCTGAAACATTCTTTCCTCCATAAATGTGTGAACTTGACTTCAACCCTGCTCTAGTAACTGAAATGCTTCTTGATTCATCGAGAGGAGGTATCACAATGGTAAAAATGGAGAATGATTCTAAAATATCTAATCATCGTAACGTAGAAGAGGATAGTTTTATTAAAATTCAGCTCACTAGAGACATAACTAAAATCTCCATAAAATCTAATAAAGATAACTCTTTCATCTCTTAAGTGAGTAATTCCTTGAGAACTCGTTAAGCGACCAGGTGTCTCTATTGTCCAAACAAAAATAGTATCTATCAAAGAAAGTAAAGAGAAGGTCCATGCATAAGATCATGAGTGCTACGCTATCCCAAATAGTGATACATCACTGCTAACAAAGTTATTTGAAACTATATCTGACAAAAGAAGGGATAGACCTTCTGTGTTGTATGTTTACTCTATACAAGTACCCGTTAGGATTGAAGAAAAGATACATAAGGGATTTCAAGTTGATAGTGGAGACTTGGGATAGGTTTAAATGGAAGGGAAGATTAGTCACCTAAAGAGAAAGTTGTCTTAATTTCCAAGATGAATCAAAGAGTGATTACGTTAAAAGAAAAGAAAAAGAAATGTGTAGTCATCCCATAATTAAGGGTTTGAAATTGAGAAAAAAAATTATGACATTTGTAATTAGATAATACTCTTTGGAAGAGTATTCAATCCTACTATTGCAAATAGGTTTGAGATGAATTCCTGATTAATCTTATTGATGCTTAAGCATGATTTTATTTGTTTGATTCTATAAGTATTGCTTATATTAGTGAGGTTAGAAACTTCTATAATGATCTAATGTTCATAGAAAAAGAGTTATCACTTGATTCTACTACAAATGAAATCAAGTTCACCCTAACAACCTCACTACTTGGAAAGACTCTTGGTGTGCCTATTTTTGGGTTGAAACTGTGAAGCACAAGTATGCTTCTGAGACATTCCCTAACAATATTACCAAATCAAATTAGTTGTTGGGGAACATTAGATTACTTATAAAAGAAATAAAGGTTGAATTTTTAACTTCTTTTTTAATTGGTTAGCAAGGTGCTACTTCCACGAGCTAAACGTCGATCATGTAAATCTATATTAGATTTCTATATAATGGAATCTCAAAACTCATGCACTCCAATCTGTCTGCCTAAATTCATAATTGAGTATATTATTAAGATCCATAAGCTGAAGGAAGTCAATCATTATCTGGGTTATGAATTTCTTCTCACAAAAGTATTTGATCACTTTGGCATAAAGCCAAGATCTAGTTCTGATACTGTTGGAGAAAAAAATGGAAAAATTCACACTTACTACCCTTGTAAAGTGTGAGTTTGTTATAAAGAAGAAAAGAGTTGGTTCTAAGTTTGCAATGTTAAATCTTATTACTTCTTAGGAGGTGAGTAATTTAAAGATAAAGGAGTTGTAAACCATGGTAGCAGAAAATAAAGATGAAATTGAAGAACTAAAAGGTCAACTGACTGAAGTCACAAAAGGAGTTAATCTGCAATAGGTGTCTCAAATCAAGATAGGATTGAGTTCATTCATCTAAAAGAAGAGAATACACATCTCAAAGATGAGAATACTCAGTTAAAAATCAACAATAAGGCACTAATTTATGATAATCGCCTGCCATGAAACATTTTGATCACTTCTTTATAATTGTCTCTCTACTTTTCATCCTAGTTGATCCTTTATATCCTTTAATTCATTCCACATTCTTACATTCCTCTTGTTTTGACACCAGTGTATGATTAATTCCATGCGCACGATTAATTCCCTTTGTATAACTCAAATACTAACTTTTCTAATGATTCTACATATTTGCTTTCATATGAGTTTATTCCTATTTTATATTTGTTGTTGTCTTTTTTCATGCATAGTTCTTATTTGATTTTGTGATCCTTTTTAATGCTTCCAAAAGAGGCAAGATTAGGAAAATACTATTTTGATCATTATTATGACTGGTGAAAAGGGGAATTGGTAAAAAGAGAGAATTGGTGAAAGGAAACTGATAGGAAAAAGGTAAAATAGATGTGGGTTAATTGTCCTGATTAGATTATGTTGGTGATAGGGGAAACTGATGATGCTAGTGACGGGGAACTAATGTGTAAAATTATTGTTTTGAGAATCTAGGTTTGTTATCATCAAAAAAGGAGAAAATTTTTAGAATGATATATTTTGATGATTGACAAACTTCATTCACCAGACCTGGTCTTAGCTTGTCTGATGTGATTTATGTTTTGATGATTGCCTAATCTAGTGGAAGGATCAGTTACATCAATTGGTGTCCCAATATGTAGTTTTGTAATTTTATGCATTTGTCTTATGTTTCAACTATCTAGTAGTCTCTGGCAGCATTAGTACATTAGTGGGATGAATTCTCAGTGGTCCTCTATAGCATCCACCAATGAGAAAACTTCTCTATCAATCCTCATTGTATATATTTATCACACTTAAGGAGAAGCTCAAACATTGGCAAATTTTTAAAAATCATTCTCTTAAGCAAAGGCCTTACCTCACTGATATTGTAAGACTCGATAATTAGGAAACTCTTTTCTCACAATGATATATATTTTGTTTCTTAGTTGATTGAGTTTTGATTTTGGTATTACAATTGTAAACTCACGTCATATTCTAGAGATTCCAATGAGTAATTTTGTTTAGCTTCTTAGTCAAATCTAAGTTGTTTTCAAGCTGGAGATATCTAATAGAGTTCTCACAATAGAGTTATTGTGAGGGTGTGCAACAATAGAGGTATGCAAGGTAGTAGAAATTAGGAGGTTAATTCCTAGGTTGTAATCGAAGGTTTCTCAAAGTTTAATAAAGTTGATTGGTGAAATCCTATTGTGGTAGGTCATGGTTTTACTCCCTTGAGTAAGGAGGTTTCCATATAAACATCTCTTGTTATTTATCTTTTTGCAATTTCTCTTTGAGCTCTTATTTTTCTTTGATATACTTATATAGGGATCTGGTACCGTATCAGGTCTTAGCTATAGCGATGGACTCTTACGAACCATCATTTTGATAAAAAGAAAAATATAAAGGAGAGTGGAGAGACAACAATAAAATTGTCTCAGTGTGGAAGCAACTACTAGTGTTATTAAGGTAGGGTGTACAATCTTTCACCGACCCGTATGAACACAAAATTTTTAATGCACTAAACTGCCCATCCGAAAAATCCTTTTTAATCTCTATTGTTCTATTGTAATAAATATTGCTATGGATACTTTGGTATTTTCAATAGAGATAATAACAAATTACCAAGTGTAGGGTCAAATCCTTGACGATGAAGCTCTCGATATTCTTGACATAATGCACAACAACAACAAGCTATATGAATCAGGCAATCAAGACAGTAATTCCCTTCCAACTTAAATTTTCTTCTCAGTTTAACCCTGTTGTAAAAAGTATAAATAGGTGTAGCAAAACATAAGCAACAGAGCAACACGTCTATTATCACTCCTTCCATGCATGCTGTCCAAAAATATTAAAAATAAATAAATTAGAGAATAAATATAAATAATTTAACTTAAACTTATTATATTACATATATAATTTTATGCCTTACATGTTTGTCCTTCACTCACTATTTCTGCAATTTGCCCGGATGTTATGCATGGACAAACACATGTTATAAGACCTATACACATGCATAAAATAAGATCATTATTTAAAACATTCATTAGATTATAGAGGAAGTGATTTATACTTCGACAACAACAACAACAACAACAACAATTATGTTCAATTCATAAATATATAAAATCTTTTCATGTGTGATTTTGCTCACGTTGCCAGTCTCAAAACAATATAGAAGAAATAGAGGTGGATGAATATATACTGATTGGATTCAAGTTAATCCCATATTTATGATATATAGCAATATATATATACATGTGAAAATCACAAAAATTTCAACATATACTAAATCTTGAACCCACAAATTTTAAAATGTATGAATAATTCACGAATAAGATTATATAAATGTTCAATCCATCAAAATAATATTCTAGGATAATCTTTGATTGCAATTGGTTGACAATCAATGTAAAACTATTCGAATAGTAAAATGAATAATAAAGAAGAATTACATACAATTTTTGGGGTCTCTAAAACATTCAAAAATGTTGGTTGACCAAGTTGTTCCTTGGATAGGTTTGGTTATTCCAATAGGGGCTCTTTGAATATATACAGAAGACCTATCAAGAGAAAGTTGTTGTGTTGGTAGTGGGGGCATACCATATCCATGAGGTAATAAATGAGGGCAATTAGAATATGATTGGGATGAAGCATGATCTAATGGTTTAGCAACGAATTGGCTATACCCATTTAAGTTTTGCATGAGGGGATACATTTTATTTTCCATGCAGAAATAAATCAAGATAAAACAAGCATGGAAGAGAGGGATAAACAAGGAAGAAAAAAAGAAAAGAGAGGAGAAAGAGAAGAAAAAGGGCTTTAGTTCTTGATGTTCTAATTAATCTTTCCCAAGAATTTATTTAATCAATTTTCTTGGTAGGCAGGGCCATATTGGCTCCTAGTTTTTTTTAATAAAAAAGAAAATGGTTATATTAATTCCATTTTTAGGAGAGGGAGACTAATGAATGGTTATTAAGTATGCAAAATTTGAAACTTTTGTGCCCCTCACATTTGTCATTTGATTATTTTATTGTTCTTTCTTAACTCAAATACTGTAAAATACAATCCAAAACAACAAGTATAAAACAAAATAAAAAGTTGAACAAAGCAAAAGAGGCAACATGCACTATTAAAAATTGAAGAATAAGTTACATGAATAATAATTAATACTACTCATTGAGGAGAAGATGACCGAGTGGACTACCTCTCCCATATACCAGCATGGCATACTTGCTAGCTTCTGCTCTGATCTTCAACCTTTTATAACTTTCTATGCAAGGTCATACCGTCTGTAGGTTGAAGATTATCATATTTTATCTAATCACCTTATCTCAGTTCTTCTTTGGCTAACCTCTACCTTTCCTAAAATATTTTATAGCCAACCCCTCACCTCCTCCTCACCTCCTTACAGGTGTACCTGTGCTTATCCCCTTTACATGCATGAACCAATATCTCAATCTTTTTTTCACATCTTGTCTACCATGGAGGTTACTCCCATCTTGTCTTTTATAATTTTATCTTTAATCCTATCTCTGTTAGTATGCAACACGTCTATTTGAGCATTCTTATCTCTGCTATTTTTATTTTATGAATGTGAGCATTCTTGATTGGCTTGCTCTCCACCTCATATACAATAATGTAGGTTTAACCACCGTTGTAGAACTTATATTTAAGCCTTTGTGACACATTCTTATCATATTGTACCCTAACCATGAGCTTTTACTCATCAACCCCGCTCTAATAGAATTTATGATATCATCCTCAATCATCTCATTTTCTTGGATTATATCTAAGATACATGAAACTTCCTCTCTTGGTATGAATAATGTATTGATTTTCATCTCCACCTCTGCTTCATGTGTAATATTGCTGGACTTGTACTAATGTACTCTATTTTCATCTTGTTTAACTTGAAACCCTTAGATTTAATGGTCTGTCTCCAAATGCCTAGATCTTGTTTGGAAACAATAATAAATTTCAGTATCAATTGTGAAATTCAATATAAATAAACTACAATAATAATAATATTTCTTATAGAGTAGTATCAACAAGTTTTAATAACAATAAGAATGATAACAATAATAATAATAATAATAATAATAACAACAATAATAATAATGATAATATTAGTAATTAATGATATTGAAATATATATAAATATTTATCATGATATGTTTAGTGATATATAAAATACTTGAGTCGTGCTAGAGACTATCCTAAAAACTATTTTCGCAATGTGAAATGCTTTCCTAGGATTAAACAAGCACTTTTCTAATTAATTAAAAAATATCCAAAATTAAATAATTCTTCCCTAATTAATCATAGAATACATAAATCAGGATTTATGGAATTGTTGTTGTGAAACTTCTTCCTGTTTGAAGATTGCTGTTGTGTTGTGTTTTGGATTATCCCATCGCTTGACTTAGTTATTATTTGTGGAATTGACTGTTTTCTTAATTGTTCCATCTAATTTGCTTGTGTCTTTTATTTCCTGCTGTCACTTTATTACTATTGTTGTTTGTTTTTTGGTGGAGTAGTGGTTGTGGACATTGATGGTAGGATAGGGTCATGTCTGAGGGGGTTGGGGCAGGGGCTATTTTGGGAGTGGAGAGGAGGGTAGGGAGGGCGTGGAGTGGGGATAAAGTCTGGTGTTAGGGGCGGTAGAGGTAGATGTATTGCTAGATTTAATAGGTTGAGGATAGGGTCTTGGAATATAAGGACTCTTCAGGGTAAGTCTATAGAGATGGTAGAGATTCTTAGAAAGGGGAGGATCAATATTACATGTATACAAGAGACTAAGTGGGTAGGGGCTAAGGCTAGGGTTGTTGATGGTTACAAACTTTGGTACTCTGGTAGAGAGAGACGTAGGAATAGAGTTGGCATCTTAGTGGATGAAAAGCTTAGAGGGAAGGTAGTAGAGATTAAGAGGATTAGTGATAGGTTGATGACTCTTAAGTTGGTCATTGATGGGTTTATTCTGAGTGTATGTAGTGTTTATGCGTTGTAGGTGGGCTTGGATGGGGAAGAAAAAAGGCGATTTTGGGAGGATTTAGATGAGGTGGTGAGAGTAGTGCCTAGTTCTGAGAAGATTGTTATAGCAGAGGACTTTAATGGTCATATTGGGGCGTTATTAGGAGGCTTTGGAGATGTGCATTGTGGTTTTGGTTTTGGGGAGAGAAATGAAGAGGGACCTGCCTTATTGGATTTTGCGAGGTCCTTTGGGTTGGTAGTGGTAAATTCAAGCTTCCCGAAGAAGGAAAATCACCTAATCACCATCCAAAGTGCACTAGCCAAAACCCAAATTGACTTTTTGCTGCTTAGGAGAGGGGATATGGTGTTGTGTAAGGACTTTAAAGTCATTTCGAGCGAGAATATTTCGACCCGGCATAGGCTTTTGGTAATGGACTTAGGTATTAAGAAATAAAAGAAGAGAAGAAGTGAGGAAGGTAGACCTAGAATTAAGTGGGGCAGCTTAACGCCGACGACTGCGTGAGATATAGAGGAGAAGGTGGTGGGAATGGGGGTGTGGGAGTTTAGAGGGGACGTGGATGGTATGTGGGATAGGGTAGATAGATGCATCAAGGAGTCTGCTAATGAGGTGTTGGGTATTTCCAGAGGTCGGGCTGGTCATCGTCGAGGGGTTTGGTGGTAGAATGAAGAAGTTAAGAAGAAAGTGGAGATGAAGAAGGGGGCATATGCTAAGTTGGTTGAGAGAAAGGACGAAGATGAGAAGAGGGCTAATAGGGAGGAGTACAAGACAGCTAGGAAAGAGGCTAAGTTAGCAGTTACAGTGGCCAAGATGACAATGTTCGAGAGCTTGTCTACGGGGTTGGAGGAGAAAATAGGTTTTCTAGGCTTTCTAAGAATAGGGAGAGAAAGGGTCATGACCTCGATCAGGTGAAGTGCATTAAGGAGGAGGATGGTAGAGTGTTGGTGAAGGACGGTAACATTAAGAAAAGATGACAGTCGTACTTTGATAGCTTATTGAATGATGACGGGGATAGATTTATTGTGTTAGGGGAGCTGGAGCACTCAGAGGAGTGTCGTGATTTTAGTTATTGTAGACACTTTAAGGTACAAGAGGTCAGATACGCTATTGCAGGATGCATAGGGGTAGGGCGACGGGGCTTGATGAGATTCCTGTGGATTTTTGGAAGTTTTCTGGCGAGGCTGACTTGAGATGGTTGACTGATTTGTTTAACAAAATTTTCAAGTTGACGAAAATTCCCGAGGCTTGGATATGGAGTACTATGATCCCTCTATATAAGAACAAGGGTGATATTCAGAGTTGCAATAATTATAGGGGTATTAAGTTATTGAGCCACACTATGAAGATTTGGGAGAGAGTGGTCGAGTTGAGGTTGAGAAGGATAGTTTCTATCTCAGAGAACCAGTTTGGATTTATGCCCGGGCATTCGACGACGGAGGCAATTCACCTAGTGCGGAGACTGGTGGAACAATATAGGGAAAGGAAGAAGGATCTGCACATGGTGTTTATCGACTTATAAAAGACATACGACAAAGTTCCTAGGGAGGTTCTTTGGAGATGCTTGGAGGTGAGTGGGATCCTGGTGGCATATATCAGAGCAATCAAGGACATGTATGATAGATCTAAGACCCAGGTGAGGATTGCGGGAGGAGATTCTAAGCATTTCCCTATCTTGACAGGGTTGCACTAGATATCTACTCTTAGCCCATTTTTGTTTACTTTGGTGATGAATGTGTTGACGCGATGTATTCAAGGTGAGGTGCCTTGGTGTATGATTTTTACAGATAAAGTAGTTTTGATCGATGAGATGTGGGGAGCCGTGAATGCTAAATTAGAGGTGTGGAGACAGACCCTTGAGTCTAAAGGGTTCACGTTGAGTAGGAGCAGACCCTTGAGTCTAAAGGGTTCACGTTGAGTAGGAGCAAGACAGAATATTTGAAATGTAAGTTTGATGACTTGAGGCAGGAAAACGAGGTGGTTGTTAGGTTAGATTCTCAGGTGGTTTGTAAGAGGGATAGTTTTAAGTATCTTGGGTCCATGATTCAGGGGAATGGTGAGATTGACGACGATGTCTCCCACGGTATTGGGGCGGGATGGATGAAGTGGAAGCTTGCCTCGAGGGTGTTGTATGATAAAAAGGTGCCGCCCAAGCTTAAAGGCAAATTCTATAGGGTGGCAGTCCGTTCAGCCATGTTGTATGGAGCGGAGTATTGGCTAGTCAAGAATTCTCACATTCAAAAATTGAAGGTGACAGAAATGCGGATGTTGCGTTGGATGTGTGGGCTTACTAGGGGTGATAGAGTTCGAAATGAGACTATTTGGGAAAAGGTTGGAGTGGCTTCAGTGGAGGACAAGATGTGGGAAATCCAATTGAGATGGTTCGATCATGTGATAAGAAGAGACACGGATGCCCCAGTTCGTAGGTGTGAGAGGCTACATTGGATAGTTTCAGGCGCGGTAGGGGTAGATTGAAGAAATATTGGAGAGAGGTAATCAGGTGGGACATGGAGCAGTTACAGCTCACTGAGGGCATGACCCTAGATAGAAAGATCTGGAGGACGCGGATTAGGATAGAAGGCTAGTGCCAGTTTGGGTCGTTGGGGTAGGGAATTCCTTGGTAGGTATATTATTCTTGTTAGGCCAACTTGTTGCAGGCTTTATTACGAATTTCCTTAATATTCCTTGTTTATTTTTTCTTGGGGGTGGTGTATTTATGTCTTTTCATCTTGTCCCATGCTTTATTACAGATTAGTTTATTATTCTTTGACTTGAGCCGGGGGTCTATTGGAAACAATCTTTCTACTTCTTTGAAGGTAGTGGTATGGACTACGTACATCTTACCCTCCCCAGGCCCCACTGTGTGGGAATACAGTGGGTTTTTTATTGTTGTTGTTGTTGTTGTACATAAATCAGCAAAATTTAATATAAATCAATAAGTTAAAAAATGAGATTAACAAAGATAAAAGTAGCAAAAAAGAAAATTAATATAAAACAAAGGTATAACAGATGAGGAAAATATGAGGTAAGGAAGGATATAAGAGGAATACTGGGTTAAGTTGTTTGTAGTGAAGTTAAAGAATATATATAGTGCACTTAGGCGGTGGGAAAGAATAAGAAATTGTCCAATAGTACACTTTCAAATGACATGTGTTGCTTGGCCGTTCCTTGGCTATCAAGTGTTCTTGGATCCAAGCAGCATATGTCTTAATTATGGACCACACATTAAAATGAACCACATATTAATATTAAAATATTTAATTAATTATATTAAAATATATAATAGTCCTCCACATATTTTAAAATATTTGAAATATAAGGTTAAAACTTGTTGGATTTATATGGCCAAAATGCAATAGATTTGGTGTCTTTTGGACTATAAACCAAACTTAGATCGATAAAAGTTAAATTATAGAATTACTAGTGAAATATAATATTTCTATGAACCAATAACTCTTATTATAAGTCAGAGACTTTATCAATCATATTTAGATCATAATTTTGTTGTTCACGTGGTTTTGCGCCAATAGGCCGTGCGTGTGCTTGGTATTCATGAGAGCTCTAGAGACTAGGTCGAAGTCTCATAGGAACGAACTTATTCCACTTCTCATATAGGTAAATTTATTAAGTGTACATTGCTTTAACTACATCATCCTTAAGGACTATGAATTCATTAAGAATTAATAACTCATCCCTTAATTTTAGTAGCAGTTCAAGCACTCTCAATAAGTATGTAGTGTCAATATCGACTTGTTATTATCCACATGAACCTACTTCATGAGATCTCCAATCACATAGGTTGGGTTACCATCTTTATTGGCAATCATATTGGTATTAACCCCATCTCTTTTGAGGTTTAAAGAATTAATTTTCTTCCCACAGGTTTAGTTAGTGAATCTACCAAATTCAGTTTTGACTTCACATAATCAATGAAAATTGTTTCATCTCTCAGCAGCTGCTTAACAACATCATGCCTCAATTTCATATGTCTACTCTTACAACTGTAAGATTTATTCTTCACAATAGCAATTACAATCCAAGTGTATATACATGGGAGCCATCAAATCATTTTTTTTAAAAAGATATTAGATAACATATCATCCTTTTGAAAAAGGCTATGAGGCTACAGATCATCCTTTTTAAATGAATATTTGATAAGAAATTTCTTAGTCATTCAACCTCAGTACCAACTAACTCTAGAGCTACAAACTCTGATTTCATAGTTAATCTAGCAATGATCGTCTGTTTAGCTGATCTCCACAATACTGCACCACCACCTAACGTGAACATATAAACACTAGTGAATTTTGTCTCATCTGAATTAGAGATCCAGTTTGCATCATAATATCCTTCTAAAGTATAAGGAAATCCACTATATAGAATACCATAATTCGTGGTTTCTTTTAAATATCTCATTAGTCTCATTAATGTAGACCAATGCTCTTTATTGGGGTTATGAGTATATCAACTCAGTCTATACACAACATATGCTATATCAAGCCTAGTAAAATTCATCAAATGTATTAGACTTTCAATAATCTATGCATATTTAGACTGGACAACTGTTTCATCATTATTCTTTTTCAATTTAGAGTTAGCATCATAAGGAATGGCTACAAGAGTTACATCTCAACATTCAAACTTCTTAAGAATCCTTTCAACATAACATTCATGTGACAACATCATACCATCATTAGTCCTTATAACTTTAACTCCCAATATTATATTTACTTCACCTAGATTTTTCATATCAAAGTTAGTAGACAAAAATAATTGATACTTTGCACAATATCTAAATTTGTATCAAATATAAATATGTCATCAACATATAACCAAATTACCACATAATCATCATCTACCACTTTATAGACACATTTATCCACTTCAATAGAAGAAAAGACATCTTTTATTAAGACTTGATCAAATTTCTCATGCTATTATTTAAGAGCTTGTTTAAGGCCATAAAGAGATTTAATTAATTTACAAACTTTATTCTAGTATCCCGAAACTACACATCCTTCAGGTTGAACCATATAAATTTCTTCTTCTAAATCACTATTTAAAAAAGTTATTTTTACATCTATTTGATGGATAAAAAGCTTATGAATTGACGCTAAGACAATTAATATTCAAATAGAAGAAATTCTTGTCACTGGTGCAAATGTATCAAAATAATCAATATTTTATTTTTGAAAAAATCCTTTAGCTACTAAACGAGCATTATTTTTATCTATAGATCCATCAGGATTAAATTTCTTTTTGAAAATCCATTTACAACTAATAGGTTTTGCACCAAGAGATAAATCAGTTAAAACCCATATATTATTTTTCATAATAGAATCAATTTCAACTTTTATTGCCTCTTTCTAAAATTTAGCATCAGAAGAATATATAGCTTCAAAATAATTTAATGGTTCATGATCGACAATAAAAATTTGAAAGTCATTTTCATAAGAAAAATATCCTTTTCTAGGCCTTTTACTCCTTCTCAGATTCTCAATATTAGAGGTAGATTCATTTTATTTTTCAACAGGTGCATGAAATATTTTATCACAAAGTGAAAAAATATTTTAAAAGAATTTAGCATTATTTGTCTAAATATAGTATTGCTACCAAGCACATCACTTTCCAAAATAAAAATCTTTATGCAACACTATGTTCAGCATATCCAATAAATATGCAGTCAGTGATGATAGGCATATTTACACGCCTAAAGTACCTTAATTTACCCATATTTTAACTAAGTTTTGAGGACAAAATATATAATTCCTGCACTTTTAGTCCTTTTTCCTGTAAGTGAGCTAACCAACGTGATTTGCAAGTTTTCAGGTATAAATGATGAAGATTTCAGCATTTTATGGACTGTTTGACGCCAAAGGAAACCTCACGTAAGAAGGAAGGCAGCTTTTGGAAGCCTATGGACTAAAAGTGAAGCATGGAGAACTTGTCCAGGGCAAAAATAGCATTTCCAAAGACTTGGGGACCAGCAGTAACTTAGTAGGATTAGGAAAAGAATTCAGTAACCTAGTAGGATTAGGATAAGTATGCAGTAGCTTAGTAGGAATAGGATATGGGTGTTATAAAAACCCTATTTTGCTGAACTTTTCAGCATTCATTCTCTTTCAATTAATTCTTATTTCTGACAATTTTCTTTCATCTATTCGACTTTTAATCTTCATAACAAGAGAAATGCTATTTTGCAAGGAATTCACGCCACAAGCCCTACCAAAACATACTTCACGTGAGATTTTTATCTTGGTATGCTGATAATGTCTATTGTGATTTCCGTCGCACTCATGAATAGCTAAACTTCTCTGTTAGGGTTATGGAAGCCTTATGAGATACTATCTATTGCTATGAGTTTGTGAATTCTTGACACGTATGCTGCTTATATCATTCTTCTCTTCATCTTAATATAAATTCTTGTGGTTGCAAATATATAGAATACGCCAGTATAGCATTAACTTGTTCGAAAGAAAAGTTACATGTCTGGAAAAGAGAGAATGTCAAGGAAATAGGGCACCAACCCCTATTTAAAAGTTAGTGCCGTAACTGTATTAACCTCTTGGAGAATTTTTACCATTAGATACGCTTTAAGCTCGAAAGAGTTAAAGTGAAATAGTCCTTGATGGTCGAAAGACGCCTGGATTTACCATAGAATACGATTCTCTATAAGCGCATGCATGTCTGAATTCTGCATAACTCATAGTCAATAGATACGTATAACTCATAAGGTGGACATAACCCTAACTCTCAATTCTCATTGATTAAAACCTACCAAGTACTCCGTTTTACTCTTCTATTTTTCGTTTTTACTCTACTATTTTTTACATCATTTGCACGCACAAAATCCCCCCTTTATTCGCAGAACTTTCATCAAAAGTCTAATAATCGTTGCTTACTTAGTAACCGAGTATTCCCTGTGGGATTCGACACCCAACCCAGTTGGGTTCTATATTTGACAACGACCGTTTACACTCTTACGAGAGCTGTAGTTTGAGCGTTATCAGTCAGCAGTTTTAGAACTTATTTTTCTTTTTTTAGGTTCAGGAAAAAGAACATTAGCAAGCACCCTCATACTTTTAAATATTTCAAATTAGGTTTATAATCTTTCCACAATTCATAAGGGGGTCTACCAGTTTGTTTATGAGGAATTCTATTTTGCAAGTGACATGCAGATAAATAACTTTACCCCACAAATTATCAGGTGCATTAGAGCCAATTAATATATAGTTTATTATTTCTTTCAATATTCTATTTTTCCTTTTAGTTACACCATTAGACTCAAGAGAATGATGCGGAGTTACTTCATGAATAATTCGTTCTTTTTCAGAAGAGCATTTAAAAATACATATTCGACACCTCTATCAGATCTAATCCTCTTGATTTTTCTACTAAGCTGATTTTCAACATCAGTTTTAGAAGAAATAAAAGCATCAAATGTGTCATCTTTATTTCTAAGTAAATATAACTTAGTGAATTTAGAAAAATTATCAATAAAAGTCATATAATATCTTTTTTCACATCTAGTCACGGGTTTTTTTAAATCACCCAAGTCAGTGTGAATTAAAGATAATAATTCAGTTTCCCTATTAACTGAAAAACCTAAATTTTTAGTAATTTTAGCTTTAGTACATATTTCACATTTATCAAAATTATTTGAGTTTAAACCAAATATTAAACCAAGTGATTGCATATTCTTTATATAACAGAAATTAACATGTCCTAATTAGCATGTCATAAAGAAAGACTCAGTCAATGTAATGAACCTTTAGGTCATTTCTCGTAATTCTATTATTTTTATTGTTACAGATTTTCCATAGCTTTCCAAGTCATTTATGACTTACTAAAATTGATAGTTCGATTACCGGACAGTTCGTTTGTTTTTAGAGCCAATTTCCCATTTAGAAGTCTTCGCCGAATTCAAATGGCCACCGAGAAAATACTTTAGTAAAATGGTTTCGGATGCAAATTTTGATAGATTAAGCAGTTTCATAATATCAATTTTAAGGTAGGTAGACCTTTGGTTCGAGTCCACTGCACCCGAGCTCATTTTGATCCATTGGTCGAAAAGTTAAAAATCGAAAGATATGGGTGTAGGACCCACAAGTGACATAAATTACTTTGGATGAAAAATTCAACTTTACCAATGCATCTGGAATGTTGAGATTAGTGGGTTTACATAGTTCGTTTGTGAAAATGGAGTCTGAATGAGTCCAGAAGATCAAAAACAAGTTTTGACCTTGCGAACCCTTTTCAAGTGTGTATAAAATGACCCTTGGTCAAATTTTGTGCATTTTACACTTCCATTTGAACCCTATAAGCCCTAAAAAGACTTGGTAGCTTCAGATTGATTCTTGGAGGTGAGTTAAAAGCTTGATTAACATATATATATATATATATATATATATATATATATATATATATATATATATATATATATATATATATATATATATATATATATTTGTGATTAACAACAAATTTAAGGTAAGAATCCTTCATTTTCAAGATTTTAATTTCTTAATTATTTGACCGAAAGCCCAAATTGTTTGAGGGCTTAATTCTAGCCCACATATGCTTAGTTTTCACCTAATTCTTGAGGGTTATGATTTTCTAGTAGTGTATGAACATTGTGTTGATCTCAAAAATGTGCTTTCCATAGGTAATATCGAGAGCAAAATGTGAGCCTGTAATCCTCACCTGTTTGAGACTTTAGGTACTTCCTCAAATTTAAATTTTGGGGATGAAAGCTCCTTAGTAGTGGATGTTGTAATGACCCTTTGGGTCATTTTTTGTATTTTTATTTATTTTCACCGTTAGATCTTTTCTATAGCTTCCCCAAGTAATTTATGACTTGCTGGAGCTGATAGTTCGATTATCGAGCAGTTCGTTTGATTTTTAGAGCTAATTTCTCATTTAGAAGTCTTCGTCAAGTCCAAATGGTCGTCGAGCGAAAACTTCAGTAAAATAATTTTGGATGCAAATTTGACTATGCCAACAACTCTAGAATGTCAATTTTAGGCTAGGTAAACCTTTGGTTCAGGTCCGACTGCACTCGAGCTTATTTCGATTCATTGGTCGGAAAGTAAAAAATTGAAAGATATAGGTGTGGGACCCAAAAGTATCCTAAATAACCTCCGATGGAAATTTTAACTTCACTAATTAATTCAAAATATAAAAATTAGTGGGGTTACATACTTCGTTTGCAAAAAATGGAGTACGAACGATCCCGGAAGGTCAAAAATAAGTTTTGACCTTGCAGATCCCATTTAAGTATGTATAAAAAGGCCCTTTGGTCAAATTTTGGGCATTTACCACTTTTCTTTGAACCCTATCATCCCTAGGAAGACTTGGTAGCTTCAAATTATTTCTTGGGGGTGAGTTAGAAACTTGATTAACATACATATATATTTGTGATTAACAACGAATTTACAGTATGAATCCTTTATTTTCAAGCTTTAATTTCTTGATTATTTGACCAAAATTCCAAATTGCTCAAGGGATTTATTTTATCTCACATATTCTTGGTTTTCATCTAATTCTTAAGGGTTATTCCCTAGTGGCGTATGAACGTTGGGTTGATCTCGAAAATTCATTTTTCTAGGTGGAACCCACTTAGGGTTTTTGGGGTCATTTTTGGAATCGCAGCACAATGGTGCAATATGGATATTAATATTCTCATAATGATGTATAGATTGTGTTTTTGATAGCTTGGCACCTTAAAGAAGCTTCTCAGAAAGGAAAACCAAAGGGTTAGTGGTTTGTGGGTTTTCTTTGGATTTGAGGTAGATTAGGCTTACTTCTTGTTAGATTGAACTATGTTATAGTCTAATTGTGATATTTTGTTGGATTGGTAGGGTTTATAGGTGTTTTATTTATTAAATGGTAATGCTTGGGACCAATTGAATTATTTAGGCCATTTGAACTCATTTTTTGAAATACTTGGCTTGTAGGCTAGAATCTTGGGTATTTGGACTTCATGTCTCATGGATGACATAAGAATGCTATAGTTGCTTTAGTTAGATGAGAATTACCTTGTCACTCATATTAGGGGTAAGTTGGCCCTAGTTACGTACACTTGTAGGAATGCTTTTGTTTTCATGAAGGAGTTAGGAGTAATGCTTGAGATAGACTTTTCCCTTAAGACTATTGTGGCTCGTTATTCATCTAAGACTTGACTTAGACACCTTAACTTAGTCCTGGGTAGAAAATGTACTTATTATATACTTTGGTGGATTATTTGTGGGTTGTTGACTCATCTTAAGTTTGGATCAATATAGTATCCTTGGAGGCCTCAAATGTTTGTTAAATTCTTAAAGTATGCACTTAGGAACATGATGGCTAGCTTCAGTAAATGAATTTGTAATGCCTCGAGAGTACACCTTGGATGCCACATGGTGCTTATAGTCATAAGTAACCACAAGCTAACCCATGAGTTGGTACCTGCTATGAGAACTGAATAAACTGATAATAAAGGATACACATATGCAGAAAACAAAGATAGATACACCATAAGGTTTAAACATTCAAAATATCTCTAAAATAATAAGTTGGAAAAAAATACTGTAAAGACTGTAATAACATCTGATAATTGACTAACTATCTGAAAGCATTTGAAAGCCTCTAATTGATTGATTGTAGAGTTGATGGGGCAAGTCCCCAACTAACTCTGGCTGACTACTGAATTGAACACTAAAATAAACATAAACGGTCCTCAAAATATGATGACTCACTACTGCTGGTGCGCTGGGATGTCTAGGTGCGGTCGAAAACCTGAGCGTTCAAACCTATGATGTAAGACATCATAGCGTAAGAAACGAGTATACGGTTAGTACTTTGAATGTACTAGTATGCTAAATAAGGTTAGGGTAATATACATGGCCCATATTCATAAATAATAACTGATTGAATAAATAACATAAGATAACTGATGTACAATATACAAAATAGCTGTAAAATTTGAGAATGTATGACCAAGCATATGACATGATACTAAGATAAGTCTGTAAATAAAAATACTAAAATACTAATACTGAATAACTAATAGTTGTATGCCATGGTCAAGCAAGCCTGTAAACTGAACTCTAAAATAAATAATAGACTGAGACTGTGGGAGCTATCATCTAACCGACATGCCCCAATAAGAGCTAATTGGGGTTTAACCTATGACCCTATTTGGGAGAGTGTTAGTATCGTGCCATGGGTACTAACACTAGCTGCGTGGATCCACTGAAATAAAGTCCTAAAGGACTAAAGAGTCACCCTCTACTGGCAGGTGCTCTAGTGAGATATATGTCAACCCTCAACTGACAGGCTAACATCTCTAACCTACGCTGGATATGTAGTTTTGGAATGAAGGTACTGTTACTAAAGGTCACACCTTTAACTAGCAGGTGAGTCCCCCTCCCTGGGTTCGCTCGGTGCTAAATCTTACTCCCAACTGAACTGACTCAGAAAATTGAACTCATCGAAACTTGACTAATAGGATAACTAACTGAACTAATAATACTCATATATGCCTGAAAACCATTCTAAAAGTACTAAGACGAAGTAAAAAACTAAATTTTGGGTATTCACAACCCCCAAGACTCGATAACATTAACAGTAAAAGCATAATAAGTAGTCATTGCTCAAAATTCATCTCATAGGTATTTCATAAAACACTTGAAATTCATGAACTTAGGCATAGGAATGATTGAAACATGTAGGAATAATATAACCATAACACTAAAACCATACATTTGGGGATTTAACATTGAATTTCATACTTTAAACTTGTAAAGGTTACTTTCCAACTAAAAACACTTATAAACATTATGCATAATCTAAATTCCCAAAAGCTTTATGAAATTAACTCATTATAAACATGTGAATTCATGATTTAGAACACAAAGATAGGTACTTGGAATCCATGGGTGAAAAGGGCCCATGGATAAACGTTTAACATACCTTAAGGCTTTAATCTTGCATGAGAATTGACGCTCTTGATCATTCTTGGGTGATGAAACTTGAATTCTTAAGTTTTCTTGAAGCAATAATGGTTGATCTTGATGAATTTAGGTGATGGCTAAGGTTTATTTTAAAGTGGGATTGTGAAAATAGGGATTATAATGCCTTAACTGATGATAAATCTCGTATTTTTATGGATTGGGGCCATGAAAAAAAACCCAACTACCCCTGAGAAATTTAAATTCATAACTGAAATACCGATTGAGTCCTCACCACAATGCGCCAAGGCCTCCATCGGTATTCCACCACGACGCGCCATAATAGTGGTGACTTGTTGTTTTGGAAATCCAAACATGGTCTAAACCTCGTCTGAAAAATCCAAAACTTACTCAAGACATGCTACTTACACTCCTGAACATGAATCAACTCAAAAACATACATCTTGGGGTTGGGAAGGTCACTTTAAAAATCATCGAAGTTAAGAGGCCAAAAGTAAAACTAAGTCTCCAATATTAGCTAAATTTTTAGGTTCTAAGCCCCTTGTACATGCACTATAGGCTGGATTGAGCTAAGACAAATTCTGGGTATTACAGAATTATGGTAGCTACATTAGAAGTAAGAAAATTATTTTCCACATCTTTTATGTGGGTGATCTAAGTTTTCAAAGATATTTTTTTGAGTTTATTGTCATGTGTTTCGACTCTACTTGGTTCTATGTCAAACTTACTACTTAGTGTTTTACTATATACTTTAATAACTAGAAGATAAACTCCTATTTTATGTTGCTGGTACTATCAGGTCTTGTATAATCCGTGACATTAGTTTCTGGGTTGTATTACTTTCATTACACATCACAAAATGATAAGTATGCAGGGTAGAAGTCACAGTGATAAGCTTTTCATTTTTGGGGTAGAATTTACAAAATATGTGGGCTTTCTTACTGGTAGTTTTTACCTTTGGGTCCAATAGATATTTTGAGCATGTAATTACAAGAGAGGTCCTATTCAATATTTTGCGCCAATCTAATTGTGAAAGAATTCATGGCATTTGAACTACATAGTTCAATGTTTTCTTTCATTTCCTAATTAATGCCTGTCATTTAAACAATCTCCTGATTGACTAATTATAGGGATTTGAGAATATACACATATGGTCCATATTGATAATATCTATTATACCATATACATATGGATACTATCTAATTATACCATACTTAACCAAAACAAGTGTTATGTTCCCCCCCGACCCATAATCTGATAATTAAGCTTAAGGGTGTGAAGATATGCTCTTTTTTACTTCACTTTTACTTTAGTGAGGGCGGTGTTTGTAATTTACTTTAGTTCTAACGAGGCTTGTCTTTTTATTTATTGGCATTTATTTATATATATTGATGTTATGATGATGCCCGACAAGGCTGGAGGATGTATTGATATTATGAGGATGCCTGATTTGAGTTCAGAGGATATGTTGGTGATATTGATACCCGATTTGAGTTCAAAGAATATGTTGGTGCTATTGATACCTGGTTCGAGTTTGGAGAATATGTTGGTGATGTTGATACTCGTTTCGAGTCCAAAGAATATGTTGATGATATTAATACCCGGTTTCAATTCGGAGGATTTATTGATGTTGATATGTATGGTATATATGTGTGTGTGTTTACATGCTTTTATACATATATATTTGCGTGAGAAATAAGGATTTGATGTTGACCTTAGAGCGTCGGTTATGGATCACTAGTGTTAAATACTTATAAAGTAGAGTAGTCAATGTTTAATGATAACTAATGAGTTGTAACGGCTATTAACTTAATGATGAATCAAGACTAGTTGGTCAGTAGGATCTAGTTGTAAAATGATGATCCACCTAGTGATTAATGTTAGCATTAAATAATGGTTAATGGAGGAATATTGACCATTAGAATAAGCTATATAGTGACTAGTTGACTATTAAATGATTATATGACTTGATGACTAGAGGTTAATGGACTAGGTAATTACCTTTGTATAGTAGTATACATTAGTTAGTAAAAATGGATAAACTCATGGCTAATGATGATAATATGGAATGAGGATATATGATCGAGGTTGTTTCCTAATGAAAGATAAGAAAATATCGATTGTGATAATGTGGGATATGGTCAAATAATGTTGAGTTTTGGATACATTGTTGGTTATATATATATATATATGTATTGTTATTATTTCCTTGGGTGTACTCTCTGGTGGTATGAGACGTCATGATGGATTTCTTTACTTTATGCACTAGTTGGTGTATAGGTACCAACTTTGTACTTCTGTTGCTTGTGAATGTGTTCGTGTTGTTTTATGATTTTGAATTATTTATTTCTTACGGATGATGGTATTGATATGTGATGATGCGTTATGGTATATTGTTATTTTGGTTGATTACTTATATTATATACAGTGATTATGGAGACGATTCAGTTTTGATTTTGTACCTTGACTAAGATATGTTGGTCTTGCATTATATCATCTCTATATCATGACTTAACTCAGTCGACCGATGATGCCTACTGAGTACCCGTTGTTTTGATACTCATACTACACTTTTGTATCTTTTTTGTGCAGATCCAAATACTAGATACCGCCATTGAGTTAAGTTCGTGCAGTGTTGACATTCCAGAGATAGGGTGAGCTCTTGGAGTTTAGAGTCACCCATTTCCTTCTATCTCTGATTCAGTCTTTTGTATTTAAGGTAAATGTATTAACTATTTAAGATTCTTGGGTTGTACTTCTTTTACTATCGTATTTAGGTTCTCTTATACTAATATTACCAGGTCGTGAGATTGGTATCCATAGTTGATTTTCTTTTTATATTAGAACACTATTTATGTATATCTTCTGTTCGTTGAATTTGGCCTAGTTGAGCAATTCTTACCTAATTAACCCATTGTGTTAGCTTTGAGTTTTGGTATTGGCTTATGTAATGGTGGGAATTGGTTAGCACCATCATGACTTGTGAATTGGGTTGTGATAGTTAAATAAGTAGTAGATACATTTTTAGAAATATCATTATGAGTATCAAGCATAAATAACCCATTAATACAAAGTCCATTTCCCATAAAATATTATTTTTCGTTAATATGACCTCATTGTTTTCAAATATAGCCTTTATTCCAACTTTTCCTAATAATGTCAAAAAACTCAAATTAATTCTGATATTAGAAACATGCAACACAGTACCTAGCATGACTAAAGTACTACTACTACTACTACTACTACTACTACTACTTCTGTTGTTGCTGCTGCTTCTACTTCTGCTGCTGCAGTAGTAGTAGTAGTACTTGAGTCGTGCTAGGTACTATCCTAAGAAACTATTTTCGCAATGTAAAATATTTTTTTGAAATTAAACAAACACTTCCCTAATTAATTAGAGGATATTCAAATTTAGATAAATCTTCCCTAATTAATCAGAGAATATAGGAATCAACAAAATTGAATATAAACCAACAAGTTAAATAAGGGGATTAACAAAGAAAACAAGTAGAAAAAAAATTAAGAGAAAATACATAAAGTACCCCCTGATCTTGTCCGACTTTTTCAAAAAGACACCTAAACTATACTTTTGACCTATTACCCCACAAATCTTACTAAAATCGTTGTAAATACACCATTTTGACCAAAATTTCAGCATTCCTCATTTTTTAAAAAAGCATGTGTTTGACACTTTCTCCTTCTTCTTCCAGTTCACTGGTCTTTCCTTCTTCTCTTTCATTACTTCTTCCATTGTTGTTGATCTTCAATTGAATTATTTGCTAAAGTACGCCTTAATTGTTCTCCCTATTAAATTGAATTCCAAAAAAGAAAGATTTCATTCAATTGAGTAATGCAGAGAACAAGTTTTTGGAGATGGAAAGGATGTAATTCCACCGATAACAAATTAGTATGTTGATTACAATTTCAATAGTGGATTTGAAAATAATTTTACTGATCCTTTTGCCTACATTAGCATGTTTTCCAACAAAAATTTATTTTTTCATATTGGGTTTATCGTCGAAAAATACCTTCTCGACAAAAAAATGGTGGCTACCATATCATATATTTTTTTACCCTTTTTTTAAATCTCTTTATCATTCTTCAATTCAAGATGAACATAAGAATAATGTTGCAGACCGTTGGTGGATCTCAAATTGTGTAAAGCTCTCAGGAAAAGCATAAACCTCACAATAGGGATAGACAACACGACCCCAAGCACAATTGTGCTCTCCTTCCGATTTCTGTGTGTGTAGTGTCGGTGTGTGTTTTTCACTGGGTTGTTGTGTGTGCATGAATACAGTATTGTGTGAAGTTGTGAGAGTGTGTGAATGGAGTATTGGAAAGATGAGGAAGACATCAATGGAGAAGAAGGTATTTTTAAATTTTGAATAAATAATTTACACGTGGCAACTTTTTATTGGCAATTTAAGTCAAATTTTAACCATTCACTTGCCTGGTGTGCGTGTCTACATATATAGGCAAAATTTAAGTCAAAATGATGTATTTACAACGGATTAAGTAAGAATCATGAGGTAATAGTTCGAAAATAAAGTTTAAATACCTTTTTTAAAAAATTGAATAAGATCAGAGAATACTTTATGTATTTTTTCAAAAATTAATATAAAATGTGAGGTAAGGGAGGATATAAGAGGAATGTTGGGTTATTTTATTTGCAGTGGAGTAAAGGAATATATACGGATAAAATTCACAAGTAGCATACTTAAGAGCCTAATTACTAGTTTTATAGCAACACTTTCATAATTACATTTTATAGCAACTTTTATTTTGTATTTTTAAAAAATATTGCTGTAAAAATACATCTACAAAAAAATTACTGCACTTAAAATTGAAATTAGTTGAGCTATATATGGTATAATTACCAATCAAGTAAATATGTTGATTCCTTTTTCATTTAAAACACTTAAAAAACGTGACATCCGTTATAATCAAATAATTCAAATTTCAGTTTTTCACCATTAACAGCTGGATATTTTTTTTTACAATTTCTTCTAAACCAACCCTGTATTGCTTAATCAAATTGAACTGATTCTTATGCGAAATTAACAACAATTGCAAAATGAATCAGTTATTCGATTGAATCAAATTCAATTGTTGATTCATCTGTTATATTTGTTTAAATTCAACTGTCAGTTAAAAATTCAACCATTACTGTTGTTCAAGGTACATAACCATTATTGCTATTTAGTTCATTTTTTTTTACCATTACTGATGTGCTTATCAAGTTTTGGTTGTCGTCGTTAATTTGTATGTGAAAAAATTATAAAACAAATTATAGTTATAATCAAGACGGCAGTAAAATTGGAATTCAAGTATCTGTTGCAAATTTCATCTTTAAAGTTGTTTCAATGGAAAAAAAATCAGTATTCGACTCTATTTTTTATGATCGTTTGTTGTTATATTAATTGTTTTAACAATAGAATAATTGTAAACAACTTTCGAATTGAAATACATTCAATTTTTTTTGAAATACTAGATAATTGATTGAACGAATGTTTCTGTTGAAGTTGACGTTATTCTATGAACCCAGATAAAAGTATAAAATATCTTCGTCCATATGTATTTTTGATGTGTTTAATGATAACACTGCATATGTATTTTTGATATTATTAATGGTAATGGTGCATATGTATTTTTTATTTTATTGTAGGAATTTTGATATATAAATGTATATTTGCAAAAATACTTTAGTTTAAGGTAATCTTGTGTGTGTGTATGTATTTTTTTAATTGAGATGTTAGTTGTGTATCTTTATTTGCATATAATTCTGAAAAGGGCGTGATATAAGAAGGGATATTTGACAAATTTGTATGTAACATATCAAATTACAAATTAGTTATGCTCCAGATGTATTTTTTTGATATGCTTAGTTTTAACACTGCATATGTATTTTATATACGATATATGTAAACACTGCATATGTATTTTTGTTTTGCTTGTTGGAATTTGAGAGTATAAGTGTATATGTGATAGTATGTTTGGTGCCTGTTTTACTTCCATTTGATCAAATAGTTTGTGTATTTTGTATTTTAGAAATGGGAAGTATACCAGTCCTTGTGAAGCAATCTGGTCGATGGACGTACGAAAAGAACTTCGAAGAACATGTCACTGATGCTATGCTGTTGATCACATCAGCCATATTCGTTGAGCTGCATGATGTTTTGGCATCTCACTTAAGTGTGGATTTAACCATCAAACATATTCTAATAGAATATCAAATCACTCCTAATGCAGGGCAGATAGAAATACATAACGATATAGGTTTAAAAGTGTTTATATTGCAAAAAAATTTGATACAAGAAATGAATTGTCTTCCTTTATATGTAAGCATTTTGGATAAAGTTGTAGGGAGCAACTTGGCAAGTTCATCTATATGTGTTGCTGAAAGAGGAATCAACTGTAATAACTTGGAAACAGTGATAAATACAACAAATGAAGGAGCTTTGGCGGTTTGTGAAAATACAGAAGCTTTAGATGTTTTTGAGATGGATCCTGTTGAGGTGATTATCTCAGACCCACATCATAAGCATGTTGAGGAAGACCAGGTTTACTTGAGAAAAAGAATTTTAAAGTCAGTCATGAAGAACTATTTAATTAGGGAGAAGTTTCAAACGCGCAGTAAAAGGTCAAGTAAGAAAATATACGTACATTCTATATCTCTCAGATCTTGTTTAATATTAGTTTGGATATGTATTTTTAATGTAATAAATTATGTTGCGTGCAGGTATACATTATTTTACAAATCAAGAAACTGTGAGTTTTTAATGCGTGCATCGGGAATAGGAGAAACAGAAATGTTTAGAATAAGATAATTCAGACCTCAACATACATGCCCGGTGAAGGATAATATCTATTCAAAGGTGCATGCAACTAGTATGTTGATAGCTGATATGGTTAAATAGAAATTCAAAAACCACAAAAGAAAATACAGTGCGACGGAAATAAAAAATAACATGAAGGAAGATTTTGGTTTGTATTTGGCATACACTTTATGTTGGACGGAAAAGAAAAGAGCGTTAGAAGAATTGAGGGGTAAGCCATCAGCATCATATGGGAAACTACCATCATACTTATATGTTTTAAATACTACCTATCCGGATTCAAATATAAGAATGAAGAAGACAGATGATAATGCGTTCTTGTATGTATTTATCGCTCTACATGCATTCATTAAAGGATTAGATCATTGAAGACCAGTCGTAATTGTTGATGCTAGTCATCTGAGAGGAATGTATACTGGGGCATATATAATAGCATGTACAACGGATGGAGCAGGTTAGTATAATTTAATTACTATAACTGGTTGTATTTTTTTTTGGCTTTCTGTTGTAGAGTTGAAAAATACATATATCCGATTCATATATACATATGTGTATATAATTAGATTTATGTTCAAAATTTTCTGAATGAAACATGTAAAATTGATTATGTTTGATAGTGAGGTTGATGTAAATTTTATTATATGTAATTGATAAAATTTCTGATAGATAAAATATACATTTTAATTGAACTATATTGTAATAAATACATATGCAGTTCCTAACTATATTTAAATCGGCCTGTGCAGATTTTTTTTATATGCGCAGGTTCTATATTTTCTTTGGCATATGTTGTGCTTAATTCTGAAGATTGTGAATTATGTATACAGGTCATATATTTACTTTGGCATATGGTGTTCTTGATTTTAAAAATGATGCATCTTGGACGTGGTTCTTCAAGAATCTAAAGGAAGTGTACGGGGTTAGACAAAACATTTGTGTTGTGTCTGATAGGAATCCAAGCATCATAAAGGCTGTTAGTGATGTGTATGAAGATGTTTCACATTATGCATGTATGTGGCATCTATGGGGTAATGTGAAAAAACTTTACAGAAAGTCACGCGATGGATTGTCGAAGATATTTTATACAATGGTCAAATCATATTCAAAGTCAGAATTTCACATGTTAATGGAAAAAGTTGAGGCAGCTGATATAAGGGTGAAGATATATTTGAAATTAGCCAGTTACGAAAAGTGGGCTAGGTTGTATGCAATAGTTCACAGAGGATGGACTTTGACTTCAAACATTGCAGAGTCAATAAATGAAGTGCTTGTATCAGCTAGAGAACTGTCAATTTATGACTTTCTTGAGGAAGTTCGATTACTGTTTGCAAAATGGAATTGTGCAAATAGGATGGAGGCTTCATATACCTTCACAACACTCATTGGAAAGTTAAATTGCATACTCAGTGAGAACGAGGCTTTGTGTACCCATATGACGGTATGACCTTTTTGATTTGTGAAAATTTTAATTATGAAAACATAAATATGAAAGGATAAAATGCATAAAGTATCAATGTGAAAATACTTTCCATGCAGTTGTAAATAAATGAAAAGATATAAAACATAAAATATATGAACATTTAAAATACATAATATGTATTTTGCATATGTATATTGTTGTATTGAAAATTACTAACAACTGCATATGTATTTGGCTGCTCTGTAAAAATGTACTCTGCATATACATTTTTATTACATAAATATTTTTTTATTTTCATGTCAGGTTGTACCAGTCACAGAATATGTATATAAGGAACACGACAAACAAAAACACTTCATTTTTTGCATCAAATAAAAGAAATACTCATGTAATGCTATTCAAATAGATGAGATACCATGTGCACATGCTTGTGCGGTGTTAGAGAAAAAGAATTTTGAGAAGGGGCCATACTGTTCTGATTTGTTTAAACCAAAAATAATTTTGAAGACATATGATGTTCCAATCTACCCGTTGCAACACAGCGATGACTGGATAATTTCAGAGACCACACTTGCTAAAATAGTACTGCCTCCAAAATACAAAAGACCTCCAGGAAGACCGGCAAAGAAGGATCGTGAAAAATCAGGTCGGGATATGTTTGGAAAGAAAAATATCAACTCATGTGGTGGTTGTGGGGCTAAGGGTCACAATAGGCGCTCTTATAGGAAATATCACAAATGATACATTTCTTTTTCTGTATTGTTTCTTAATTTTTTTTTTCCTTTTTTATAATAATGAACTAATTCAGTTTAGTTAATGCATTTATGAATCATTTGACAATTAAAGATATTAGTATCTGAATAATAGAGCTATATATGTTTTAAAATTTGTACATTACATATGTATTTTTAAGGAGCAGTTCATATGTATTTTTGACATAGTAAATATATGTTAGGTTAAAGGTGGTAACTTTGATTAACAAAACAAGTATATGATTCGTAATTTTTCAAAGTTTTAAATATATGTGACTTATAAATATATGTTTGACTTGCATAATGTTATTACTGCATATGAATTTATACTGTAAAAATACATTTGATGTATAATACAAATGTATTTTTTTAAAAAAATATAATCACTGCATATGTATTTTGTAACTATAGACAAACCTATAACTTCATAAAAAAGTCAAATTTATCTTTAATTCAAATTCTCAAGTATAATTATTTTAAATGAACACATATCAAAAATTAAATATTAGGTTTGATCAATATGTATTTTCCAACATCTTTATATTAACACGAAATATGTATTTTTTGGGGAAATATTTATAACGTATAATCCATATGTATTTTATAGCAAAATATCAACACTGCATATATATTTTTTAAATAACTGCATTAAAATGTCAAATTACACTTTAATTTAAATCCTAATTATAATTATAGTTAATGAAAATATAGTAAAAATGCATATTAGGTATGTTGCAGTTGTATTTTTTAAGTTTTTGTTTCTAATATTTCATATGTATTTTTTTGCTGAATAACAATTGATTTATACTACATATGTATTTTTAAGGATAATATGAAAACTACATATGTATTTTTTAACTAAATCTCCCAGTAAAATGTTGAACTCCTTAAATCTAACACTACATGTTATATTTAACAATATAGGAATATGGTGAAAACTTTAAAGAACAACAACAACATACTAAAATACATATTAGGAATGGTCCATATGTATTTTTGCAATATTTTATTTTAACACTGTATATGTATTTTCATACGATATATGTATTTGTAAATGTAATATAAAAACTACGGAAGTATTTTTTAACAAAATCTCACCGTAAAAGGTAGAACTTCATGAAATATGAACAAATTCAAAACATATAATTAGTCTGTACTATCAAAACCTACATCCATAAACTAGTTTCTAAAGTACAAAAAGTCAAAAATCAATAAACCATCATACATCAACAACTTCAGTGACACTAGTTATTCTACTTTGCCTTGCAGGCCTCACGGGTGCTTCGACATCACTAATGTCATTTGCTTCTTATTTTCGGATCCCATAATCCTACAAAAGTGCAGGATATCTTGTACGGAGTGCGTTGGGGTCTAAATCAGACGCAATAACTTTGTGACCATAAGAAAGGTACTTTGCATACATAACCATAAACACACCACAGTCCTTACAAAAAAAAATTTTGATTAAATGGTGAAATATATTTTGTACAAAGATACAGTTTTGGTATATGTAATTTCAAAACTTACAAGCGTCCACTGGGTTATTGAGGCAAATCATCTTGAAATAAAACATCAAACATATCTGAGGATTCTTTGTCTTTGTATCTTGGATAGCTTTGATGATCAATCCCTTTCTTAACATAGAAATCACATGCTTGGAGACACAATGGAATAATCTTTGCTATTTTCTCGATCTCAGCAAGAACAGCCGCATAATGACCACTGGATTCATATGAATCATATAAGGATATACACCTCTCTGAAAATGATAAAATCGCGAGAACCCAGTGATGTTTTTTCTTTATATTGACCCGAAGGATGCCTAACCCCTTTTCTTCAGAATAACTTAGTTTTTCAATTGGTTTTTCGCATACTAAAAACATTAATCACATGTTAATACTTCAATAGGTTTCCTTATTTTCCTTAAAAATTAAGTGGCGACTCTGTGCAAATTTTCATTCTTTTAAAGTCCATAACGTCGTGCTCGTTTTGACCTTTGTAAAAATAGAGTATGACACCCGTTGCCACACAAAGATGACTGGCTAATTCAAGAGAGCGTACTTGGTGAAGTAGTATTGCCTTCAAAATACAAAAGACCTCCAGGAAGACCTACGAAGAAGGATCGTGGAAAATCAGGCCGAGATATGTTTGGAAAGAAGAACATCAACTCATGTGGTGGTTGCGGTGCAAAGGGTCACAATAGGCATTCCTCTAGGAAAATATCGAAAATGAAACATTTCTCTTTCCATAGTATTGTTTAAAATTTTGTTTTTATTTTTTATTTAGTTGAACCATTTTTTTTAATCATCATTTGACAAGTGAACACAGTTACATCTGATTTCTGCATATGTATATGTTGAAACATCTGAACATTGCATATGTATTTTGAATGTGCAGTTCATATGTATTTTTAGCATTGAATATACATGTTATGATAAAGTTGATAACTTTAATTAATCAAACACTTATTTGGTTTGTTATTGTTAATTGATTTAGCCACATATGACTTATTATGCAAAATCTTAGCGTAGTATATGTGTTTATACGATAAAAATATATTTAAATGTATAATACATATGTATTTTAATAAAAAATATTAACACTGCATATGTATTTATGTAAAATAATATTTCACCATAAATTATAGAATTGTAGTAAAAGTTCTAAATTATCTTTAATTTCATTTTTTAGTTATAATCATATTAAATGGACAATATGTATAATCATATTAAATGGACAATATGATTTATAATTTCACCATAAATTGTGAACAATATGTATTTTACAAAAACGTATTATTAACACTGCATATGTATTTTTATGCTAAAATTTCATTTATAATACTTCCATATTTTTTAGCAAAATATGAACACTGCATATATATTTTAACATAATATTAACATTTTTTAACTATAAATTTCAGATATATTTTTTGAAATGCTTAGTTATAACATTGGATATGTATTTTTTTCTTCTAAAAATAAAAGATATGTATTTTTAAGGCATAAAAATTCCGGCATATGTATTTTCAGAATAATTTGAACAATACATATGTATTTTACAACAAAATCACACACTAAAATGAAGAACAACATAAAAGACTCATATTAAACTTGAATTAGTACTATTATAATCTACAATTAGAACCTCTTCAATACATCAAAATTAGTTTGTATAATCAGTTCCTACATCCATAAACCAGCATCTAAATTATATAAAGAAATAAATTCATTAGTCATCATACATCAAAAACTTCAGTTACACTAGTTATTCTACTTTGCCTTGGAGGCCTCAAAGATGTTTCAACATCACTATGAGCATTTAATTCTTGCTTTCTGGTCCCATAATCCCACAAAGTTGCAGCATATCTTGTACGGAGTGCATTGGGGTCGAACTCAGTCGCAAGAATTTTGTGACCATAAGAGAGACACTCCACATATGTAACCATATAGACACCACAATCCCTATAAAAAATAAAAAAATAAAAAAAACACATATGTGCTTAAATGTATATTTAAAAAAAATAGATTTTTGTTATATGTAAATTAAATAACTTACAAGCTTTCGCTCGGTTGTTGAGGCAAATTCTCTTGAAATAACACATCAAACATATCTGAAGAGTCTTTGTCTTTGTATCTTGGATGATTTTCAACATGAATTCCTTTCTTAACGTAGAAATCACAATGTTCAAGACACAGTGGGATAATCGCAGCTAATTTCTCAATGACATCAAGAACAACCGAATAATGTCCAGATGATTCATATGAATCATATAGGAATATGCACCACTCTGAGAAAGATAAAATTGCTAGCACCCAATGATGTTTTTCCTTTATATTTACTGAAATATAAATGTCTTTCACTGTATTGCATGGAACAACAGCATGTATACGAAATCCATTTATGTATTCATTAACATGTGCCACATGTCTTCCAGCCATAAGGTTTTCAGCATCCGCAGAATAAACATCATGGAGAGAGCTAATTATGTTCAAAAAGTTGCAATCTACTGTGCTGAATTTATAAGACCTATTGGGTCATACTTTGACTTCTTCCTCAAGTAGTAGAAGCAAACATCAATATGCTGCAGTACGTAAGAACACGAAAATTTAATATAATTCAAACTATTTGTATATTAAATGTAGCATGTGTATGTTATATAAAAATACATATGTAAGTTATAGTGCATCACATCCTTTCTTATATAGTAAAAAATTACATAGAAAAATACATATTTGCACCTGCATATGTATTTACTAACATAATATGTAATTTAATTACTGCTATAAATGTAAAAAAATATTGTTAAAAAAAAAATACTAACCGAGTCAGTTCATGATTGATCAGGGAACCCCATTGTGTAGAATCAGTTTTTATCTTCAACAGTCTCAATTTCGAAATGCATCATTGGAATGATTGATTTCCCCCTTTGTAATGATCCGTATTTTCCTTCCTGTTTTTTGTTGTTAATATGTTAAATCATGAGAAGATGATGTAATTTTTTTTAAAAAAATTAAAACTGTTCAATAGAAATACCTTTTAGCATGAACTTTGAGAAGGTCTTCAGAAATTCAATCCCTAAAGTTGTTGACAATTTTCATATCCACAATCCCATCAATCGGATGATAAACAAATGGATGTTTCTGTTTTAATATATGTATGTGTCCTTACGAGCTCTCTATATAGTTACGCAATACAAAAACATAATTATTAAAATTTTTTTAGATAACATGTTATATTGTAAGCTAAATATATAACTAATTGTACTTACCAGCAGTTGAACCAAATTTCATCGTGTAAGGCGACTCTTTGAATTTGGATGGTTGCCTAATCCTTAACTTAGCAATAGGAGTTTGAATTTTACGATTAACATAGGGATGAACAATAATACTTTTACTACTGTATACATTCAAAGTAAGAAGCAAGTCATCAGGTATTGTGTCTTGTGAATCAGGCAAAACTGTTTCATCCATTTTTTCATCAATGGTTAAGTCTTGTGTTTTAGGAGTTGTCATAATCTGCTTCTCCGTACCAACATCAACCTCTCCATGCATGTCTACTTAGAGCTCGAACCAACGTTCTCTTTTTTTTTCTTTAAAATTGGAAAAAATTTTAATTTTTTATGTCCAAAATAACCCACATAACCTCAAATATATTCATAATACATACCTGACAATGCTCTTGAACAACAGATTTAGGCTTCTTATCATTAAAATGTTCATCGATTTGTTCTTTTTCCAAAGTTGCCAGTGGATGTCTCGTGGTGCTTTCTCTTCAGTATGCATTAAGACTTGGTAACAACTCATCTGGGATTGTAAACTGCGAATCACACAAATTTGTATCATCCAATTTCTCATCAGTAATCTGCAATAGAAATAAAAGAAAATATATAATTGTCTTATAGATTATTATGATTTTTACATCACATAAACTGAAGTGCAATTCATTATACATACTCGATCATCGTGATGAACAATCTTCTCAGAAAGATTATAATCTAAATTTATACTTTGGAGAAGCTCATCAGGGATTAAATGTTGAGAATCAATTTGAATGTTTGTTTTATCTGGATGCAAATCAGTGCACCCCTTGCAAACAATTAAAAAAATTAAACCAACTTCAAAAATAAAAATCCAGTTATATATATTTATACAGGACTATATATATAAAATAACATATAACTGCTACAAAAAAGTAATTACATTTGTTCACTCAAAAGAATAATAATATTTTCGTTATTTTTTACCTTTGTATCACCCTGATTCTCATCCAAATTTTGATCAACAATAGGACTGAATTGTTGTGGTGATGTTTCAACACCAGAATAATCCATCTATTGTGCTTCAACCTCTGTATCTTTATGTTGTTGCTACAAGTATAATTTGAATAAACTACTATTATTTGATTTCACTTGATATGTATATAGCAACCCACTGAAAAAATACTGTTGGAAAATACATTTCTTGACACACAACATATGTATTTTGCAATACATTGCATATGTATTTTTCAAAAAACTCCATATGTATTTTTAGTAATATACTGCATATGTAACTTTTACAAACTCTATGTGTGTATTAAACAAAATACATTTCATATGTATTTTTTTTTTATATCAAATCATATGTATTTTTTGTGTAATCTTCATATGTATTTTTAACAATGTACTGCATATATATTTTTTCATATACTTTGCATATATATTTTTTTAATACTGTGGATATTATATAATAATAAAACTTTTACCTTGCTATGTTCAATTGCTTTGATCATTTTTTTGAACTTTTTCTTCACTAATTGACGAATTCGAGTAAACTCTTCATGAACTCCTTTAAACTCTTGACAAATCTGTATTCATACAAATTCATTAAACACATATTTTTTAATGTAAAACAAACATTTGACAAAAAAAATTACCTCTTCGCAGAATGCATAAAAAACTTTCTTAGAAATAAATTTTTCTTTCTCAACATGACTCTCACGCTTTGACGCAGCTACTTCCTCTACATGACTATCTGCCTTTGACTATACCTGAGAAAAAATAACCTTAGCTGTTTTCTTCCATTCCTTTATTTTTGAAGAAGAAGCCTGTCGTGTTGGAATTGGCTTGAATACTGGTGTCTTCATTACAGCAGCCTTGGCAGCACGATGAGGTGGAGTCCTCATTTAGATATGCGCATCATCAATATTCACTTGCTTTTTCCCTGCAGGTTTCTTCGCTACTGGGGTTGATGAATTCACCTTTTGTTTCTTCTTTGAATATTCGTTGATCTTCTTTGATGGTGGATCTTGGAAGTCATCGTCAGAATCAACTGAACGTTCATCTTCAGTTACATCCTTCTTTGGTATTTCAAGTTTTGCCATTTCCATTTCAATTGGCTCTATGTTCTTAAATACAACCTACGAATATATTAAATAATATGTTAAAGAATTGAAAATGAAATAGAATATATGTATACAGTACATATCAATGAATATATATTTGTTCACAACAAATCTTACCATTCTCCTTGAACATAGCATTCATCAAAAACTCATAACGTGAACGAGGTGCAATCGTCTTCCAATTTAATAATCGGGAAATCCGATTCTCAACCTTCAATGCAATATTTGGTGGGACATTTGAACAACACTCATATAGCCATACTTGAATAGCCAATGGCATTTCCTGAATCAAATAAAATTTCCCCCCAGCTTTCAGCCGGTTGTTCAAACTTCTAGCCAGATCTTCAAAAGATAAAGAACCCCATGGAAAATCCTTATATCTATCACTATCTATCAAATCAAAATGAAGATGGGGTATAACAACAGTGTTAATGTTAGACAACACAAATGAATGTAGGAAATACAGAATTACAAATTTTTCAGCATCCTCATCATTATTCTCCCCTTATACTTTCTCCGTGAATGCTAAAAATAGTTGTCTTTTCTGTATGATTTCTGCCCTATTGAAATACTTTTCAATCATCCTATTTGGTACACCCTCATTAAAAGTAAAGTCATACCTATTAGGCACACAATTCAATCCGATTATGATAGCAAATTCCATGGGAGTAAAACTAAGAGAGGTGCTATTAGCAGATATCGTAATCCTAGAAGAAAAACTACCCTTCACCTCAAGCGTCATAACACATCTACACAACTGTGCTTGCACTACACACTGCTTCTTCTTTATAAAATAATCAAAAATGTTATTCTCACAAAAGTTTTTAAACTATTCCTTGTTTAAAATTGCACGCAGGCTTCCATAAATATCATTGTCACTGTACGAGCACATATGTGGTGCAAATCTTGAAAGTTTTCTGACAAGGAATATTTCGTCCCACATCACCTATACAAAGTAAAACTACCACTTCTTAATCTGTAAACGAAATCCAATCAAACAAAAAAAGACATATAACATGAATATGTATTTCAGATGATTAAAATGCATATGTATTTTGATTAACTCATAAATGCAACCAACACTGAAAAATACATATCAAATGTACTAAAAATACATATAAACAATAGATTGTTATGGTATTTGAACTAAAATAACATGCATATGCATTTTAACATTGTAAAACATACAACAAACATTGAAAAAATACAAATACTCAACATGCATATCAACTACACTAAAAAAACATATATGTCAAAATTATTCAACTATACTAAAAATAAAATTCAACTATACTAAAAATACATATCACCTATACTAGAAAAATATATATCCAAAATACTATTAATGAGTAGTTAATTTCAACAATATATTTTCACATAATCCCTAAATATCATCATAACATAAAATACATAATTACTTGAACACTAAAAAAAGAAAAATACATTTAAAAACAAAAAAAATACCTCTTCCTCACTTTCTTCTTCAGATTCATCATAAGATTTCTCAACCTTGTCTTCAATTTCTTTAGATTTTCTTTTCTTCTCGAGTTGTTTTTTAGTTTTTTGTTCCTTTGGAGAAGGAGTTTTCTTCAACCCTTTTCTTTTTAAAATTTCCGTCATCTTCACTTCGTCGATACAGAACTTCGACCTAATCTCTTTCGATATACCAGATTTCCTCAACTGTAAAGGATTTGAAACAACAGTTACTAAATCTTCTTGAGTTAATCCAAGATTAAATGATGATGCATCATACACTAATTTCATATTCCTTGTACCACTGTTTATAGGTGTTTTTGCAGTGTGTTCATCCATTAAAACACAAAACCCTAAAAAATTAATTTTTCGATGAATTAGAGTAGGCAAAAAAAAAATCGCTCGTATGCAAAATACGATTTCTAATTACCTGAAATATGGGAAGCAAATCCTTATCACAGATCGTGCAAGAATCGTGCAAAATGCAATAAGATTGAGGAGAAAGTGATGGTTAATGGCGGCAAAATAGGAAAAAAATTTAAATTAGAGAAAGATAATGAAGGAGGAGTGAAAAGGGAGATTTTCTCACAGTAAAAAATTTTAAGAGGCAAAAAAAATAAAGACCACTTAAAATAATGCTACATATATTTTAGAATGTAATTAGGAAAAAATATTATTATTTTTTGTAATTAAGTACTTAAGTATGTTAACATATGTATTTTTCCCAATATAAATAGTGCACTTAGGCGGTGGAAAATAATAAGAACTTGTCCAATAGTACACTTTTAGATGGCATGTGCTGTTTGAGCATTCTTTGGCCATCAAATGTTCTTGGACTTCAAGTAGCACACATCTTAATTATGGATCATATATTAAATTGAATCACATATTAATTTTAAAATATTTAATTAATTAATTTAAAATATCTAACAGCTCTACTATGCGTCTCACAATTAATAATACATTATCTTCAAATAATATACACTGCAGCACCTTTCCTTAAATATACGTCACATCAATTCGTCAATTAATAACTTTTTGGAGCCCTAACTCAAGTTTAAAACTCAAAATTTGCCAAAAATGATTGTTGTATGAATTGATCAATGTATGAGGCTACAATTTATCTTTCTCATTGATACTTAAGCCTTCGCGGTGCCATTCCTACCCTCACGATCATGTAGAAGACTTTGGTTGGGATTTGACCATACTACTGTGGGGGCATAAATAATTAAATGAGATTGAAATCAAATAAAATGAAAAACAAAAAGGTAAAGTAAAGAGATACAGTAGAATAGTAGGCGCATCAATTGTTGATAATTTGTGTAATTTGTTGCTTAGCAATTTGCTACCCCCTCCCTTCCATTTTACTGTTATAAATTTCCTTGTTCTATTTTATTTGCCCTTTTTTACTTAGTAAGACAAGAAATTTTTTTTTCATCATTATACTCTTAGTGTAATTAATTACTCTTTATCATTAACATTATTAAAAAAATATTGTAAAGAGGAGTATCATTAAAAGTACACCATTAAGAATATAAATGGTGTTTCGATATTAACCATCTATCAATATTGTAACTAATAACAAAACATAATTAATAGGTGTAAAATGGTTAAGTTATATTACCAATTATTATTTTTTAATAACAATGTCATCCCAATTTGAGATGAGTAAAATGAGACACAGAAGTATTTATCAACTTGTAGGTGTCAGAACCAATTTATTTTGATTGGTTAAAGCAAGGGTTCCTTTTGCTATAAATAGGAGTGGTCTCTCAGTTTAAGTACACCAACCAAACAGAGAGAGAGTAATAGCGAGTATTAGAGAGTAACCCACAGGCTATTTTTTAGCACGTGAAAAAATAGTGTGAGCTCAATATTATAATGAATTGTGTGAAATAAAAGAATATTTTTTTTTTTAAAATTATATAGTTTCTTGGCACTATCAAGTTGTAGGAAGTACTATTATATTACTCTATTTGTAGGAAGTACTATTATATTACTCTATTTGAATAGTATTATGTTTATTCCATTATAATATTTAATGTCGTTATTATTCATTTATTATTGCTATTTGGTATGAATATTATTTTGAGTGCTATTATTATTTTGCCATCAACTCCTGCCTTTGCAGTCGTAACCCATTTTTCCACGGTTTTGATGACCAAAATCCCTCAATTTCATTGTCCCCATTCCCTCTCTCACAATCGTGAAGAAGGAAATCATAACCATCAAAAATTGCAATTGTCGAAATTGCTTTATATATGCTAAAACACCTTTGAGCTTATTCTTGGATCACAAATTAAACATATCCACAAGTCAAAAAATATACTTCCTCCGTCTCATTTTATGTATGATCTTTTGATTGACCATGAAATTTTAAAAAATAAGTGATGACTTTGTAAAATTTATAAAATTGTTTCTTTTAAAGTAGATTTAATATTTACTTTTTCGTTGTCTTCTCTTATTAAGTGAGACCCAATAAAGATAAATTGGGAATGATGTCATTAAATAATTATCAAATAAGGAAAGATGACATTCTTTTTGGTATGAACCAAAAAGGAAATGATGATACATAAAATGGGATGGAGGTAGAGCTGTAAATACGGGTTGACCCAGCCTTGACCCAGCCCATCTGGGCTAGCCCATACGGGCCTTGAGTTTGACGGGTCAGACCGGGCTGGCCCATTTAAATGACGGGCCAAAAAACACCAAACCCACGCTATTACCCTGTGAGCTGCGGGCCTCACGGGCCAGCTCACTTTTTAAAAAATAATATTTTATCATTTAATTTTATACTGTTAATAAACATAAATATTTATCACACAATAACACATATTATTAATGTTTGTTAATCAAAAGGGAGCTAGAGCTCGAATCACCCAAAGTAGGAAAAAAATGAAGAGGTGGCACTACTCAATCAAAAACATCACGGTTGAAAGTCGATGGTGCGTTGAGGGAGATATAGTGAAGAGGCGGCGGCTAGCTGAACTAAGGAAATTAGGAAAGTGAAAAGTACAATGCACTCTTTATATTTTAGTGGTAGATATTTAATTATTTTATTATTTATTAGATAACAAAGTAGGAAACTTTCCTGTTTTCATTTTCTTTGTTAATGAAACCGGTCAATGGTTATCATTGGACTTGATTGTTTTTTAACTCTTTTATTATTTTTTAGTATTTTATTTTATTTTAAAATTATTTATTGGGCTGGCCCACGGGCTAGCCCAACCCACATTCCTCAAGTCCTACGGGCAATGGACTTATCTAGACTGGGCTAAAAAACTCTATTCTTAAATGGGCTACAAAAATTAAAGCCTACCCCATCAAATTATAGGCTGGGTTGAGCTGGCCCATCAAGCCGTGACCCATATTGACGGCTCTAGATGGAGGGAGTAATATGAATCATGCAACGGCATACACATACTCAAAAAGGGGTTAAGTTATTTCAAATATATGCAAGTGCAATTGTTTGCTAATCATTAATACACTTCATGAATCAACAAAACTATAGTCATGTCTCAATTTTTCGTAAGCTTGATATCATAACAAACGGTATGATATCATGCTTTCGATTGTAAATTGGAATAAATACCATGGAAGAACTATTCTTTCATTGAAACTGACTTCATGTGATCGAAGACATAAGTTATAGAAAAAGGAGCATGATATATCCCAGTTTTTTTTTTTTTTTTTTTTTTTTTTTTTTTTTTTTTTTTTTTTCCAGTTTAATTTCCAAAAAGTGGGTACATAGCATATAGATTATTCTTCAATGTGTAGAATTCAACAATTGAATTCCTCCTTTTGTGTCATATAATGTTTTTAAACAATAAAAATGTATAATTTTCTTCAACCAGTTCTCACTAGTTTGCAACAATCTCATGCAATCAATCTTCTATTCATCTAAACATCCCTGGATTAGCCATTGGTGGCACAAATTGTACTGCAGCTTGACTTGATGTTCTTCTTCGTTTCTTTGTATTTGCTTTCCATCCTGAAATATAAGGGGTAATTTGGTTGGAAATTCTATGAAAAATTAGTTCCAAACATAAAATCTTGAATAAAGTAAATTGTGTTTGATTGGATGGATTAAGAAATATAATTCCTGCAAAATTAATGGATTCTTTAGTATGTCTTATATGAAAAAATTATTTTAATATAGATGATGTAATAACTAGTTAACTGCATTAAAGTTATGCATGAACGTATTTATTATTTTAGGTAGATTAGAAGTGTGAAATAAAAATATGTATATTAGCAATACTAGATAAAGGTACTTAAAGATAATTCCTTAAGTACGTAAACACTATATAAGAATGACACATATATATCAATTATGTGACACCTTTTCATTTGTAGTTTGTTTAAAAAAGAATTTCACATGTTTCTCTGCTAAAAGTAATTTTGCTTTTACACTTTTGTTTTCCCTTTAATAAGTTGATTTAAAATAACATAAATTTTTAATATTTAGACCACAAATTTCAAAAATTATTATTGTATTATGAAATTTCTCGTGCAGTCAAACATCTTCAAAATCTCCTCAATATTTTTCATACTACATGAACAATTATGTTTGAATTATAATTTTGATATAAATAGTTCTCCATGTGAATTAAACTATTATATTATGAGAAAATAAAATAGAAATAAAATGAATTAAGAATTACCTAGAGCTACATCAAACCCAAGTTTGTTAAGCTGACGATAATTCTGACAAAGGACCAATCTCATACAGCATAGAGTAATTGCAAGCTCACTGAATAGATTACCCATCAAGTTGTACTTTTTTCTGAATAGCAAACGATGATACCATGCAAAAATGAATGATGCTTGACAACATAACAATTCCACAAGTCCAAACATTAACGCAGCTTCCCACCAAGCTGCATTGAAATAAAATATCAAAAATTAGATCAAAATATATAGTACTCCTCCCTTCGATACTTTTTAATTGCCATAGTTGCTTTTTTAAGAGTCAAATAATATAAAATTTGACTAACATTTTAAAATATTATTTTTCATCTTACTAATATGAGAAAAATTACAAGTTATAGTACTTTTGTATAGATTTTGAGTATATCCAAATTGTAATTTTGAAATATCAAATTAATCTAATTTATCTTTAAAAATTAGTTAAATTGACTCTTAAGAAGTGAGACGTAACAGCTAAAAAAGAATGGAGGGAGTAGTATATGTGTTTTTTCCAATTGATGTAAATAGTTAGAAAATTACTCATTTGCCCTTCAGATAAAATCTCATCCACTTGCCCAAACGTAACGCAGGGACATATACATGTAATAAAACCTACAACAGTATCATAAAAACATGATTAACTATATAAGAAAATTTAAGAGAGAAATTAAGGAAATAATTAGAGGAACCTACAATTCTTGATGTCATCAAAACAATCGAAAAGGCCTGTGGACCAAGGTTGACTATAAATTTGGCCATTAGAGGCATTATTGATATTTCTAGGGAGCGTTGGATGATAAAATTGGTCAAGAGGAAAGGGCACAGGGAAGTATGGAAATGGTGGTGGCATCCCCATTGGTGGGAATAATGGCATCGTAGAGGGTTGGTGACACGGAGGTGGTTGTTGTGGTAGTGGCATTAATGGCCAGGGAATTCGTGTCGATGATGATGACAATTGTTCTGGCAAGAGCGGTCCACAAAGGGGATTTTTTGGTGGTGGTGACATGGAATTTGACATATTTGTTGTTGTAGTTGGTATAACGGAATGAGATGCATTCGTCGAATTATGTAACGATGATGAGGAGAAATGTGACTGATTTGAATTTTGTGATTGAGACAATGATGGTGATTGCGATGAAAGATCTCCATGTGTAGAATTTTGTGGCCCTTGAATTGAAACTTTAGGCGATGGAGATTGTGGTGAAAGAGGTTCATGTTTTGAAATTTGCAATATTGGTGACAATTGACTAGGGGATGTTGGAATGTTCTCATTATTACCATCTGTTGTTTGCATTTTTTGGATGAATTTCCAATAATTGTCTGTGAAATGTAAAATTAATCAACAAATTGTTGAAAGAAAATATGAGTTTTTGTGTTTATACTTTATAGGATGAAATTTAATAATTACAGAAGGAATGAAAAGAAGAAGACGAGGTAATTTCATGAAAGAAGAGGAGGTGGGATGAGAGTTGTAACCTAATAATTGCAACTCCACCCTATCATTTTGATAAAAAGTTTTATTTTTTCCTAATATGATTTTCTTTTCTTCTATCATCAACCACAAGCGGCCCATTCTCTCTCACAAAAAAAAAATAATAATGACAAAGATGTCGTTTTGAGGATATACATATATATATATATATTCAAAAATTAAATAATTTGTTTACCTTATTTAGTACACTCAATTTAATTCCTTCGTAGAAAGCTATACACATGAATGATTTAAAAAAAATGTAGATATAATAACGGCTTACTTTGAACACAATAAGTGGATACATGTACTTAGGATCAATTTGAATCAGCACATTAAGAATTTAGAATCAAAATGCATTTTTGAATAATTTAGATATTATTTTTAGATTTCAATATCAAAAATATTTATTTTTCAACAACTGAATATGTATAATTTATTTATTATTAAACATAGCAAATATACAATTTAAATAAAAATAATTAGTTTTAATAAAAGCAAATTTAATGAACTAAAATTATTGAGTAAGAAACATTTATGTTTTCTAGTATGATGGAGATAGTTTGTTGTGGTGATAGTAATGATTGGTATTAGTGGCTAGTAATGTTAATAGTGATATTATACTGCTATAGTTTGTTGGTGTTGTAATGGCTAATGTAACGATGGTGATTGGTAGTGCTGGTAGTTGTGATAGTGATGTTAGATGATGTTAGTAGTTGAAAGTGTTGATAGTGGTGGCTAAAGAATGTGTAGTTGTTGACAATGTGCTAGTGGTAGTTGGCATCGGTGTTAGTTGTGATAGTGAAGATTATTGCTAGTAGGGATTGACTATAATGATAGCAGAGGTGATAAATGTGATGGTGACAGTGGATGAAATTATAAAAAAAGGAAGTGTAGGTGTGTGGTAGCGGTTGTTAATAGTGTTTGCTAGTGGTGGAGGTTGACAATGACAGTAGTAATTGTGATAACAAAGTTAATTAGTGGTAGTGACTGTAATCATGAATAGAATGGTGATGAAAATTATCCGCAAAATACCTCTTAATGATGTTGAGACTTTGTTCAAGATCTTTATGATTAAGACATATTTTGATCGAATTAGTGTTTAAATCTTAATATAAATAAATGCACTCAATAGCATAAAGTTTGAACCATTCAGATTCAAACCTCCATTAAATTCAAACATTCAGACTAATATGTTTGAATCTGAATGAAGGTGGTCGATATGATAGTGACTGACGCTAGTTATTGAAAATGGTGGTGGTCCTCGTGGTGGTTGTAATAACAGAGGTGATTGATGGTAGTTTCTAATAATTGACGATGATAATGATAATTGATAATGATGACAGTTATTGTGATAAAAGAGATGGTTAATGATGGTACCTACTGATTGTGGGTAGAGTGATAGTGAAAAATCTATACAAATATACCTTTTCATGACGTTAAGATTTTATTCAAGATTTCAATGATTAAGATCTGTTCAAACTAACAATTTAATTAAGTGCAAAAAATAAGGTCTAAACCTCCATCCTATATCTATATTCATGGACTACGTTTTAGCTATAACTAATAAATTGTAAAAAAAAATTAATTTACTATAGACTTAATTATAACAACATTTATTTTTTAGCAAATCCACTAGGCAGGTACTTAGGGCTAATCTTTTATTAATAAATAAAAATCTCAAAGAGAATAGTACAAGTAAGGAGAGTTAGGTCTTATCTTAATAATTCTAATGAGGTAATAAACTTCTATTAATTAACAAGCATGCCGAAATAAAAAGTTCAAAAAAATTAGAAATTCAATGATCATCACAAAGTTTAAAATACTCTCTGTGATGATAATATATATGAAGATGTTGAAGTAATGCAAGAATAACGTTTGATTTATCAGCCTAAAACTTTATTCATATGTGTATGGACTAAAAAGATAAATTTCTATTAAAGTAACCTCAAGCATTTTCCTCGACTTCTTAAATTTATCCACAACAATTGATATTTTATTATTTGCCTTCTTGAATTTATTTGATCTTATTATATTGTTGAGACTATAATATAATTTGGTTTTTGTCGCATTTATAGATACCTTAGAATAAATTCCTCAATCACCTTACCATCCCAACTATGTTGCTTTTCACGTGCCTTTTTTTGTTGCTTGGACTTCTTTGTTGCCTAGGTGGGATATTCTTATCCTTGACCACCTTATCAAAGCATATCTCCAACATATCATCCTCATCATTTCCATCAGACATGCCATTGTTAAGTCAATATCATATGTTGTTGTTGGCTATGATCTATACCAGTATGGATCTATACCTTTTGGGAAGTAAAAAAATAATATCGGGAAAAGTAAAATATAAAGTTATTGTAACTATCTGAGATAATAAAAAACTATGAGAGGGATAGATATCCAATATTACAACTATTTTCCAAGCTCAACCTTCTGAATGATCACGGTATTTTAATAGATCTTTGATTCCTTCCAACAGACTGTCATTTACATGAACATGAAAAGAATGAGTCAAAAGCCTTCCCAACTCTAGATTATCCGCTTTGTAGATTATCCTAAGATAATTTCTCGTACATCAATCTCTATCTATTTCATCCATACGGATAGACACCCCTCCATGATTTGGAAATAAGTTATTATTGACATTTGGAAAAGTTTTTTAGAGAGTTATAACTTTCTGATTGATTGGATGTTGAATAATGTGCTTTAATTAGATGGATGTGATCCTCAGTGGTATGCCCAACATTTCTAGAATGATATACACAATGTCGATCAAATATGAGGAATTAATATAATAGATCGATAGGATCTTGTTCAATCTTTTATATTAATCTATCCACTTTCAACCTTTGAAGATCTGCTTTTGAATCTCATTTAGAGGATTAAAGATTCTATGAGTTTTTCTTGTAATATTTGATATGTTAGTGTTGGGATAAGCCTTTTGATCACCTTATTGTTGATCAAATCTTAGATCTTATGAAGATATGTTTGTATTTGATATGTTCCTATTTGATCGACTTTTCCTTGGTTGAATAGTACTTGCTGCTCTAGCCTTTTATAAAGGTGAGTTTGTAATTCTTCTAATGATATAAATATTTTCTTTTTGGTAATAAACAGTGAAGTATTATCATATCAACAAAAAAAAAGTCACAAATACACCTAGGTAGCAGTCATAACCCCATCCCTTCTAGTAAGGGGCTTAAGAACGGGTTGGCGAAGTCATATTTTTGAAAAAACATCGTTTTCACAGAGTTGACCCCCAAATCCGAAATCACAACTTTTCAAACCGAGGATCGAAATGAGATTTAAAAGCCGTAAAATCACACTAAATATGTTACCACCATAAAATTAATATTTCGAATCTGCCGGCGAAGTTGAATTTTCCATCCGAGGTCGTTTCAATCAAATGTGGATTCCCCACCCATATTTTCAATTTTTAACTTTTTGATCAATAGGTGAAAATGAGCTCGGGTGCACCGGGACCTAAACCAAAGGTCTACCTAGCCTAAAGTTAATATTCTGGAGTTGTTGGTGTAGTCCGTTTAGCCATCTATCACACAGTTAAAAAAATATCCACATAAGTCCAAAATAAGACTCTCGAAGCCATCAAAAACCCCAATATAACATAAATGGTATCAAAATGCATCAAAAATCATGCCAATCACCCTCACAACCCAGAAATACCATAATGCAACTACGAAAAGGGGTAAAATAGTCAAATCACACAAAATTATAAATTTCACATATTTCATTAAATATTTAGGTCGTTACATTATTCACCACTAAAAATCTAGTTCGTCCTCGAACTAAGGAAAAGAAATACTTGAATCAATGAAGAGTTGGGGATAGAAACTATGCATATCAGACTCAACCTCCCAAGTAGCCTTATCTACAGGTTGATGTCGCCATTGAACCTTAAACATAGGGATAACTCTAGAGTGGAACCACCTAACATCCCTAGCAAAATATGAAGCTGACTTCTTAACAAAAGACAACCGCTCATCTAACTGAACTGACTCTCAACGAATGACATGAGACTTATCAGAAATATAGAGGCAAAATATAGAAACACGAAAAATTGGATGAACAACTGATAGATCAGGGGGAAAAGCCAACTCATAAGCCACATCACCAACAGTCTGAAGAATCTCAAATGGGACGATATATCTAGGGCTAAGCTTGCCCCTCTGCCCAAACCCAATCACACCCTTCAAGTAACAAAGCCTACGATCAACATAATATTTTTACCTACTCTTAACCACTCTAAGTCTATCCTGAATGACCCAAACTCTATCCAAAGACTCACGAAGCAAGTCCGTACCTCGAGGTCTTACCTCTGAAACATTAAACCAACTTGCTAGGGAGCGAAAATGCCTACCATACAATGCCTTAAAAAGAGCCATATCAATACGGGAATGGTAGCTATTATTATATGCAAACTCTGCTAAAGTCAAGTGCTGCTCCCACTGGCCACCAAAATCCATCACGCAAGCGCGAAACATATCCTTCAAAACCTAGATAGTCCGCTCGGACTGGCCATCAGTCTTAGGGTAAAATGCTGTACTGAGATCCACCCGAGTACCCAACTCATCCTGAGAAGTCTTCCAGAAGTGAGATGTAAACACAGGACCTCGATCGAAAATAATAGATGCCGACACACCATGAAGATGCAAAATTTCAAGAATATAGATATGGGCCAACCTCGTAGCACTGAATGAGACCTGAGTCAAAATAAAATAAGATGACTTGGTCAATTAGTCCATGATGACCCAAACATTGTCATAACCTTGAGATGTATGAGGCAAACCAAACATAAAGTCTATGGTGATCCATTCCCATTTCCACTCAAGAATGGGTAAACTCTAAAGCACGACACCAAGTCTCATATGCTCGACCTTCACCTACAAATAACATAGGCAACGAGCCGCAAAATCTACTATATCTTGCCTAATACCATCCCTCCAGTAATGTTGTCTCAAATCATGATACATCTTAGTTACACCTGGATGGATGGAATATCTAGAACAATGGGCCTCCTCCAAGGTCAACCTAATCCAATTACCCAATCTCGGTACAAAAACTCAGCCCTCAATCCTCAATACTCCACCTGAATTAAGTGAGGGTTCCTTAGCCTCCATACTTAGCACCTTACCTTGAATCAACCTCAATCCAACACCATCAAACTAATAAGCTCGAATCTGCTCCATATAAGAAGATCTAGCCTCCACAAATAACAAAATATGCCTAGGTGTCGAAATATCAAGCCTAACTATCTGGTTAGCTAAAGACCGAACCTCTAAAGTTAAAGGCCTTTACTGGGTCAAAAGATATGCCAAGCTACCCATTCTTGTTGACCTTTGGCTCAAGACATCTGCAACCATATTATCCTTGCCCGAATGATAGAGAATATTCAAATCATAATCCTTAAGTAGCTCAAGCCAACGGCGCTGCCTCATAATAAGATCTCGCTGGGTGAAGAAGTACTGAAGGCTACGATGATTTGAGGCGATCTCACAACGGACTCCATATAAGTAGTGCCTTCATAACTTTAAGGCAAACATAACTGCATACTACTCCAAATCATAGGTAGGATAATTCCTCTCATGAGGCTTTAACTGAAGAGATACATAAGTAATCACCTTGCCCTCTTACATCAACACAACACCTAACCCAACACCTGAAGCATTACAAAAGATGATAAAGCCCACGCCCTTCTTAGGCAAAACTAATATAGGAGATAAAGTCAATAGGTCCTTAATCTTTTAGAATCTCGCCTCAAAAGCATCGAACCACTGAACAAAATCTTCTTTTAGGTCAACTTGGTCACTGGAGCCGCAATAGAAGAGAAATCCCTCAACAAAATGCCAATAATAGCCTGCTAAGCCAACAAAACTCTGAATCTTGATGGGCGAAGTAAGTCTAGACCAACCACGAACTGCTGCAACCTTGGCTGGATCAACCATAATACCTTTCTTAGTCACCACATAACCCAAGCAAAAAAACAAACTCCAACCAAAACTCACACTTAGAGAACTTAATATATAACTTCTCATCCCTCAATCTTTGAAGCACTATCCAAAATGCTCATTATGCTCAACCTTACTCTTGGAATAAACCAAGATATTATCTATAGATACAATAACAAAGGAGTCGATATACGATCGGAACACTCGATTCATCAACTCCATAAATGTGGCAGGGGTATTAGTTAACCCAAAGAACATAACTAAGAACTCATAATGACTATATTGAGTCCAAAAAGTTATCTTTGTAAGATCCAAAACTCTAATCCTCAATTAGTGATAATCAGACCTCAAATCAATCTTCGAAAACACTGTAACACCCTGTAATTGATCAAATAAAACATCAATGCGAGTAAGAGGATACTTATTCTTAACTGTCACCTTGTTCAACTATCGATAATCAATACACGTCTGTATTGACCTATCTTTTTTATTCTTAAACAAGACAGGCGCACCCTAAGGCGATACACTAGGTCAGATAAACCCCTTATCCAACAACTTTTGAAATTGATCCTTTAATTCTTTCAACTTGGCAGGGACCATCCTATTAGGAGGAATAGAAATGGGCTTGGTACCTACTCAACATCAATAGAAAATTAATATCTCAATCTGGAGGCTTACCAGGCAAGTCCGTAGGGAACACATCCATAAACTCATGGACAACACGAACAACATCTATGTAAGGAGGCGAAGCAAAACTTATGTCACAAATATAAGTCAAGTAAGATAAACATCCTCTCTCAACCAATTCATGAGTCTGAACATAAGATATAATTCTCTTCGGACCCGAATAAAGTGCACCCTTCCAAGCTATCCTTGGCACATCCAGCGAAGCTAAAGTCACAGTCTTAGCATAATAATCTAGGACAACATGATAAGGATCCAACCAATCCATACCCAAAATAACATTTAAATCAATCATATCTAACACAAGCAGGTCTACCAAAGTCTCACGCTCGGCAAAAACCATAACACAAGCTTGGTTAACCCTATCCACCACTAAAGAATCACCTATCGAGGTATATACACAAATAGTCATGACAAGTGGCCCACTAACAAAATCAAAACTCAAAGTAAAATACACAGACACATAGGAGAAAGTCGACCCAAAATTAAATAATACAGATGTAGGTCTAAAACAAATGAGGATGATACCTGTAATCACAGATTTGAAGCCTGTGCCTCATGTTTGGCTAGTATAGCATAACACTGACTATGACCACCAACTGGCTGAATAGCCCCACCACCACCATTACTGTAGGCTCATTAACTTTACCCCTCACACCTCTGGTAGAACCTCTACCACTCACAACTATAATAGAAATAACTTTAATCACATAACGGGGACAGTCCTTGGCTAAATGGCTAATCTTATCACACACAAAGCAATCTCTACGACCGAACTCTATTGGAGAAGGTATAACTGGGCTCGAACGACCACCTTGAACTACTAAACCCTAAGATCCACCACCTAAACTCTTTAAGGACGCATGCACTGGCCTATTCTGATATCCACGAGAACCTTTAAAATCTCTTCCACGGGGAGACTGACTTCTTAACTCACCAAAACAATGCACCTTCTTGGCGCCACTCTGAGATACTTTAAGAATACCCTTTGTCATCTTAGCATTATCCACAATACTATGAAAATAAGACCCAAGCACAATTGTCTAAGATACATCCAACTGAAGGGAGACATCTAAACCCTTTACAAACTTTTAAATCTTGTCAAACTCGGTAGAAATACTATCATAGGAATATATAGACATAGCATGGAAACGTGCCTCATACTCAGCAACTGTTATGGAGCCCTGCTCCAATTGATCAAACTTATTCTAGATACGATCTCTCAAATTGAAAGGCATAAATCTATCTAGGAAAGCCTCGATGAACTGATCCTAAGTAATATCAGGATAATTTTGGGGTCTACACTCAAAAAGTGATCTCCACCAATATCTCGCCGCATCTCTCAATTGATAAGATATACTATAAGCCACACCATTCATGCAGAAAGAGTGAAACATAACTCAGAATAAAAGGTATGAAAGAACTTCGCACGATAAAGAATAAAATGATAAAAGTTTCCTAAAGATGTCCTATAGCCTCTCAAAGATAGATATAGACATCTAAGTATTGATCCGCGAGACTCTATTAGAGATCCTGTTCTTATATTATTAAGACCAATGAAACCTGGCTGCTCTGATTAAAATTTGACATGACCAAAACACGAGGGTCATGATGACAGTTATCGTTGCGTACATTGACAAGTAAGCCTATCACTCAAACTGATACAAAGAAAAAGAAAAGACAAAAATAACCCAAGGTAAGGATTCTAGAACAAATTCGAACCATACAAGTAGTCATAACAATGCAGAAAAAACTTATTCAAAATACCGATCATGCCTAAAACCAGGTTTCAATAGTATAAGAACTACTAATACGATCCAGGAATCAAATACATAAAAAAAATAAACACAAAGGAATAATATCTGTCTCCGAATACTAATAAAGACATAACTACTATAGAAAGATAGAGTTGAACTCCAAACGCATGAATGTCCAACTGCTACCTTGGAAGCTCCAACAATTGCTCGAGTCAAGCAAGTTAATGCGAACTCGAGCTAGGACTTGCACTGAAAGGGTGCAGTAGGCATGAGTACATCCACTTATATTTAGTAGGTATCATAGTCCGACTAAGCAAAGTAGTAAATAAAGCATACAAAATATACACTAAGGGCACATCACCTGCAATCAGAAAATATCCCACAATGATAACCCAGACCACTTGCACTAACAGTTCTAATATATCACATATATTGCAATATCACACCAAAATAGAACATAAGTACGCATTATATAAAATATAAGTAGTTTAAGGAAGAACATGTATATATAAGATCATCAAATACAAGTAAAAAAAAATGGCAAATACATAGATGACAAATCAATATGGCAATACAACATAGCATAACACAATCAAGTTAGTGCAATATATATGATGATGATAATGATGATGCCTGAGGTCTTCGTACAACCATGGGGATCGTCACACAATCCCTGTATACACGTATGAAGCTAAATCTTCCCGACGTACGATCCATAGGGGGTTCATCAACCCGTATACAATCCACATATCTTAATTCTTTTTTTTGGCATATCCCTCTAAGAGGTTTTTATATGGTGCTACAATATCTCCTCCCCAGCACATCCCTCGAGAAGGGTTTTAACAAGGTGTTGCCAATATTACTCAGGTGTAAACAGGTGGTACCAATGTTTCATGAATGAGTATGATATGAGAATGTAATGATCACAACCAATCAAAATGAGTATTTCCATAACCAACAACATAATATATTCCACAACCAACCACAATGATATATTTTCACAACCATGTGAGCCAATATCCCTCATTAATTATGTTTCATCCATGAATTTTCACATGCCTCATATGCTGATAAAGTACGAATATAATCATAATACACCAATGATACCATATTAAGAATCTTGACAATACAATACAATTATTCACATGCATTCAAGGCTATAAATATCAGATAAGACCCCACACGATCACACATATCACATAATAACTCAATTTTGACAATTACATCATATATAGGCCCCCACAAAGGAAAAATACATAAATAGCCATTTCTTATGATTACTTCCTACCGTTAACATGTATTTTGTACCATCATTTACTACTTAGCCCAGTTTGAAAGAGTTAAGCCATAAACTACCTCGAATGCCGAAATCGATCTACTATACTTCGAATCCATGATCTTACTTTTTATGAAAAATTCCAAACTCCACTAAAAAAATTATATATGGAATCTAAATGTCAAAACAAAACCAACGACACCCATTTTGACTACTTTTGGAGCAAGGTCAAAATGGACCCCCGAAATGAGTTTTTTGAAAAAGAAGGAAAAATCATAAATTTACTTCAAAAACACGTTTTACTCATTTTTATAAATCTACAGATGAAAACTAAAGTCAAATAGAGTAAAAAAACAAGGTTTAAATTGAAGAAAAATTATTTTTAAGCTTTGCCGGGTAAAATCTTAAAAATCCGAGTTAAAATCAAGAATCAGTATTGTTTTGAAGGTTAAATAGATGAAAAATTAGTAATTATAAGATTAAAATATTATTCAAGTGAAAAGGAGTGAAATTTAGGTTTAAACTTAAGCCCTAAGATTTTTTGGGGTTTTGAGAAATTAATTAAGAAATTACAAAGAAAAGGGTGAATTCTTACCTTAAATCCGTAATAGAATCAAGAAATAGATGTTAATCTAATTTTCCAAGCTCCTACAAGATTCACGTTTAAGTTTCCACACTATTTTAGGGTTTAACTCTCAAGAGGCAAGATGCAAAATGGGCCCAAACTTGATTTAATGGTGTAGAATTTTTTAAGTCCAACCCACTTAGAATTCATTTGGAATTCAATATATATAAACGAACTATGCAACCACACTAAATTCGACGGTTTGGACGTGTTGGCAAAGTCATATTTGGAAAAAAAATTATTTTCACAGAGTTGACCCCTAAAATTCAAAATCATAATTTTCCAAACCGAGGATCAAAATGAGATTTAAAAGCCGTAAAAATCACACTAAATATGTTACCACCCTAAAATCAACATTCTATATATGCTGGCAAAGTCAGATTTTCTATCTGAGGTCATTTCGATCAAATGTTTGTCCCACACCCATATTTTCAAATTTTCAACTTTCCAACCAATAGGTAGAAATAAGCTTGGGTGCATCGGTACCTAAACCAAAGGTCTACCTAGCCTGAAATCGATATTTTGGAGGTTATGAGGTAGTTCGTTTAGCAATCTATTGCACGGATTAAAATATATCCACATAAGTCTAAAATAAGGCTCTTGAAGCCATAAAAAACCACAATATCGCATAAATAGTACCAAAATGCATAAAAAATTATTTCATTCACACCCATACTCCAAAAATACATTAATTCCACTATGAAAAGGGTTAAAATAGTCAAATCATACAAAATTATAAATTTTACCTATTTCATTATTTAAGAGAATTACGTTTTTTAATATTTGGAAGCGGTGGATAATTTTGACTTGTACGAGAGTTTTAATATTGATCTTGATAAATAGGTGGAGTGTGTAACACCCCCAAAGTTCGTACATGTAATGCCCCGTGGCTACCCCCTGAACTTTACACGGTGCTTAGGGCTAAAAGTAGCCCAGAGCTAACCCATGATATATAGTTAGCATTGAGCATTGACCAAATAATCTTAAACATGAGTGGAAACTAAAAGATTATAGATGAGGTTCAATTAATGAGTAGTCTCAATAAAACATTAGAAACCTAACATCAACTGAAATTCTTGAGAAACTAAAATAAACACATCATCTGGCTAGTTTACAAGCCTCTAACTAGAACTACCACTAGGACATACCCTAGCTGATCCAATCTAAAAACATAATGTCTAGGATGATAGTAACTGAACATATGAAAACAAGCATAAACTTGGCTCTCGAAGTATGAGGACTCACCAACTGACGAGATGTTGAAGGTGGTCACCGTGGCTAATCGTACTACTGATGACGAATACTAGAACCTATATTATGAAATAATGTTTCCACATAGACATATATGTGGTTAGTACTTTTGAAATGTAATGAGTATATAAAGGTGAATTCAATAAGTAAAAATAATAAATAATGTAACTGAAAAATACATGCTAAATGTAAATAGAGTCACCATAATGATGAATAAAACTGAAAGCTAAAATATCATAAGGAATGAATAGTAAAGTATAATATGATAAGCTGTGTGAGTCACTATTTAGTTTCTAAAATTTATCTTTTTTGTGGAAGATTCTTATAACCGACATAAACCATGTGAGCTAGCATGGAGTCTAATATATGACCCATATTGAGAAGGATTGTTCCATACCCTATCATTGGTATAGAACTTGAAATGAAGTAATCACTAAGCTAAGACCATTTGGAAAAGGGGACACTCCTTAACGAGGTCCCTTAAACCTACGGTGGCACGTAGTTTCTGAAAAATAGGATGCACTGAACCCACATTCCCCTCCCAGTCCTAAATACAACTCCTAATATATATATATATATATATATATATATATATATATATATATATATATATACTGTTGCTCATAATGTATAAAATTCACCTTAAATTAAGCATATAGGTTTATATATCTGAAAATCAGTCATGCTTATATTGGTAAATCCTATCCTTAAATAACTGTGTGAATTTCATAATTCATCTGAGATCATAAGATGAACAATAAATTTGGATCATATGTAATAATCTGAAATCTAAAGTAGTAAGTCTAAACTTCTTGAAAACTGAGAGAATCATGCTAAAATCGCACTCTTGTAAACTGACTAAATCATATTGAAAATCATGCACATTTATCAACTCATGGAACTTTGTGTCAAAATACTAGTCTCAATGCTAAGATTATTTTCATGTATAAAAATATAAGTAAACATGAAATCATGTGCTGAATAAGGCTTAACTCACGAGGAAACACCATAATATTAAAGCATAATGAAAGTAGGTATGAACCCTAGTAAACCAATTTCTTAAAAATTCATGTAAAAGCTTAACTTTTGGGCAAAAGGATAAAAGAATATCCTTGATCAAAACCCACATACTTGGAATTAGTGAATTGCTTGGAGAAAGCTAAAATTAGAATCCGAAGGCTTAAAATTTAGAGAAGAAATTTCTCTTTTGTATTCTTAGGGGTTTGGGCATGAGAGGAAACATGTATTTTGACTTGTGAGGGTAGGGGAATAGATTTAGCATTGTTATGAAATTTTTTAGGAGGTAAAAGACCAAAATGCCCTAAAAATTAAAGGAAAAACCAAAAATTAGCATTGCAGCACCCTTGGGCGTGGCACACCCTTATCACACCACAACAAGAGCATGACACGCCCTTATCATGGAAGCCAGTCAGCATAGCACACCCTTATCGCACTAGGCTGCTAGTTTTCATGTAAGGGTGTGCCATGCCTCCGTGGCATGTTTTAATCACAAACCCTTACTATTTTGGGGTCCCAAAAAAATCTCAAAATGCAATCAAAAATTCTGAAACACTTCTTAAGGGTCCCATTAACATCCCTTATCGTAATTCAAATCAAGAACATATCAAAATACAAAGGAGCTATCCATTAAATTTTTTGAAATTTTAAGGTCTAACAGTACAGGTTCATAGTAGTTTTTGTATGTGATCAGGGTCATAAATAAGGTCATTTAGGTAGTGAAAGGATGTCATGGGCCAAGAAATATGATTATTACATGGGTCATGTAGGGCATAGAAGGGTGATGTGCGATGGATAGTGCGGGGCACAATAGTATGCCACACGATAGGGCGTGTGCGGCAAACCCTCTTCCCGGGCGTAAAGTTCTACTTATTTAAAATTAGGGCAATTTCATTCTTATTCCCCTATTCAGCCTCCCCATATCAATTTTAACCTTGAAATTTATTATGAACACTTAGAAACAATTCAAAAGCTCTCATTCTCCTAAGGTTCTAAAGAATAACTAGAGGGGTTCCAAATTCAAGCTAGATAAGCCAAATTCAGGTAATTTTATCAAAGAATCCATAAGTCTCATGTATGTAAGATTTCAATATATATTATTTGATAAACTAGAGTTCATACCTAATTCTAATGATTTTCTACCTATATGATTTCTCATTATATTATGACTATTATCCATGATCAAAACTTATGAATTTTATGATTTCTAACATATCTCATAATTCAAAACCATGAACCATGACTTACATGAAATTAATTCTCATACAAGAACTTCATAGGATAATTAATATCAGTAAGGCTGTTGGTAAGTAAAATAGATTAGAAGGGATTTCTTACCTCTTTGTGCTAGGGGTAAATAAGTAAGGATGTCGAATCATCATTTTACTTCTGTTTTTCATGTCTCTCCCTCAACTGATTTATTTCTCTAAAGAAATTTTATCAAAGAAACTTTCTTATTCCTTAACCTTTGAGCTTATCAATCAAGTCCTCATAGGACAAGATATCTTTCACTACAATACTTTGTATGAGGACTACTAAGGACAGGTCTCCAATGCACTTCCTTAGGATAGACACATAAAAAACTAGATGGAAGGTGGCTAATTCTGATGGAGGATCTAATTCAAAAGCAACATCTCCAACACTCTTGACGATTTCATAAGGACCAATATATCAAGGGCTGAGCTTTCCTTTTTTTTCGAACCTGATCACTCCTTTAGGGTGACACCTTCAAAATACCTAATGACCCTTCTTGAACTCTAGTTCTCTTCTATCACATCTGCATATGATTTCTAATGACTTTAAATAATTTTTAACCTCTCACAAATTAGTTAAACCTTCTCTATAGCTTTGAGGACCAAATATGACCCAACTATGGCTGCTTCACCAAATTTAAACTAACCTATAGGTGATCTATACCTATGCCCATATTCCTCGAATAGAGCCACCTAAATGCTAGCATGATAATTATTATTGTAAGCAAACTCAACCAAAGGTAGATGATCATACTAACTCCCCTTAAAATAAATCACATAGGATCTCAGCATATCCTCTAGAGTTTGGATGGTTTGCTCAGCCTAAATATCTATCTAAGGGTGAAAATCGATACTAAGCTTCACCTTTGTAACAAAGCCTTTCTGAAATAATTGTCAAAACTATAATGTAAACTGAGTATCTCCTTTTGAAATCATGGATAAGGGAATTCTATGAATCCTTACAAATTCTTGGACATACAACTTAGCATAATCTTCAGTTGTATATGAGATTTAACTGGAAAGAAATGGGCTAACCTAGTCATTCAATCCTCGATGACACAAATTAAATCATGCTAACGTTTGGTGCAAGAAAGCCCCATAACAAATTCCATATTAATGACCTCCCACTTCCAAGTAGGAATACCAATATCCTAAATAGTACATCTTGATCTTTGATGTTCAATTTTTACTTGCTGACAATTGGGACACTTAGCAACAAAGTTTGCTACATCTGTCTTTATACCATTCTGCCAATAAACTTCCTATAGATAGCGGTACATCTTGGGATCCCCAGGGTTAATTAAATACTTAGAACTATGAGCTTCAACTAGTATTATTTCTCTCAACATATCAATATCGGGAACACATATTCGACCTTGATAGAGAAGGACACCATCTCTTCCTTAGGAGAAAATATCAACTTTTTGCTGAGGATACATCCACTAACTGTCTAAGTAAAGGATCATTATGTTGTTTTATTTAACTTTAGCCACTAAAGATGACTCTAAACCATTATAAACCACTAAACCACCATCCTCTGTGCCAACAAAACATACTTCCAATAGAGCTAATCTATGAACCTCTTTGGCCAACTCCTACTTATCCTCTTTCACATGGGATACATTACCCATAGACAACCTACTCAAAGAATGTAACACTCTAGGTTTTTGGTCCTTGAAAATTTCTAAAATTTTATCCTCACTGCCTTAACTACGACTTACCCAACGAGTCACAGGGAGTCTTGACGGGTCCTAGGGACCCATCATAACTAAATCAGTAAGTGTGTGACTTAGTTCTACTTTGAGTATGAGTGGCTCACTAAGAGTCATAAGGATTCATTATGAGTTATTGGGTGCAAATTATAGGATGTCTAGTGTATACCCCAAATAGATTTTGTCTTGACTATAACTGGACCTTAGGAGTCGTATGGTCCCATTATGAGTTGTATTAGTTCAGTCATAGGGTTAACAGATTGTTAGTGCCTTGGTGACTATCTGTAACACCCCAATTTGCTGAACTAGAATGCTACATGGTGCCCATGACCCCGAATGACCACAAGCTAACCCATGACTGATATCTGTACCTAATCACTGCATAATATACTGTATGAATACGAAAACATATACTGAAAGGCCATAAGGTTCAAACTAAATAAACATCTGATAAAACAATGTCCGAATGCGGTATAACATTACCAAAATAAATCTAAAATAACTGTCTAACATGCTATAGTCTGAAAGCCTCTAAACTGTCTGAATAAGGATTTGATGGGACATTTCCCCAACTAACTCCGACTACTGAATTAATCTGAAAACTAAAAGATTAATATAAGCATCATGTCCTCAAAGGTTGAGGACTCACAGCTAACTCTGACTGCTGAACTGGGATGCTTCTGATGCTCTGGAGCTCATACTTATAAACCTATGGTATAAGACACCATAGCACAAATGCGTCATTACTTTGAATATACTGGTATGCATGTAAGGTAAGCTGAATAGAAATGGCTCATATGCATGAACAATACTAACTGACTGACTAACGTGAATGTGAGAATACATGTATGACTACGTAACTGTAACTGAGATTGTGATAGGACTGAATACTGAGTTCTGACTACTGATTTTAATTATATAGATATTTGAGTCACTGATGAGTGAGAAAGATTGATATTGTATTACTGAATACTGAGGGACTAATACTATATTACTAATACATGAATAACTGTGTCTGACAGTTTTGATTATGAAGAACTGGTCTGGTTGACTGTATCTAACAGTCTTAAAGTTGAATACTGACAATATGAGTGACTGTATTTGATAGTCATAAATCTGATGAAACTAGCTGAGTTTTGTACTGTATCTGAGTAACTGAATCTAAGATCAGTCCTATCTAGCGGGTGATCTCTAAATCTGATGTTAATAATACTGATTGACCATAGTTGAGATTAGTCCTACCTAGTGGGTAATCCTGAAGTCTATTTATAATAACAAGGATTGACTGTATCTGACAGTCATAGATCTATACAACTGAGCTAAATTGACTATATCTGACAGTCCTGATTCTGTAACTGAAACTGTGGGATGTATTCATCTAACCGATATGCCCCATACTAAGCTAAGTGGGGTCCAACCTATAACCCTACCTGGAAGGGTGTCAGTACCACGCCACTAGTAAAGACAACTGCTGTAGAGTCAGTCTTAAGTGACCCCTGGGATCAGTCCTATATATTTAAATGCACTAACGGGTGATCCCTGAGTATGTTAGTCCTATCTAATGGGTGATATCTCGTACCTACGCTGGCTATATAGTTTTGAAACTTAGGGATTACTTCTAGGGATCTCATTCCTATCTAGCGGGTGAGTCCCCATTCCTAGGCTCACTCAGTGCTAAATCCTACTCCCATCTGAAAGACGCTAAACTGATTAACTGAACTGATCTAATTAACTGAACTGGACCAATTAACTGAGCTGAACTGATCAACTAAACTAAATTTACTGAGTTCCGTTGACTGATGGAATGTACTGAGTTCTAAGGACTGACTGAGAATATTGAAGTTAATGAGATTGACTGGGAATATTGAGGTTACTGTGATTACAAAATACTAAGATAACTGAGATTACTGAACTACTGAGATTACTAAGATTTCTGAGATTTCCTGAGTCACTTGACTGACTGAGTTCTATGGATCATAGCTTGACTGAGAGTATCATGAAAACATGACATGGCTCTAGGGTTATAGCTAAATGTTTTGGTACAAGTACCCCCAGGACTCGATCAAAAGAAACTGACATAGCATGGCTTACTTGAACACATGACCAACAACACAATTCATAGTTCATACATTGAAGCACTTCATCAAACATGTGATATGCATAAGCTTGTACATACATGGGGATTTCATGATATCATACTAGTTGGGCATTGTTCCTTTATCTAGACATTTAATCAAACACATGGTAGGCATAACATATGTAGACAACATTATACAACAATTAATCATCATGATTCATCTCTAATTTCATCATCCTAGGGTTTATTCATAGGTTCACATGAATATACATCTATACAAATCAATTCCACATAAATTGATCACCCAACATGAATTTGAATTCAATTGATCATTCTTAACATAAACGAAACAAACCCAACATGAAATTCATAAAGAAATCCATAAACGTAAACTTAGAAAAGAGATTCTTGGGCTTCATGGATGAAAGAAGTCCATGAATGAACACTACACATACCTTAGTTCATGATTCTACGAAGATTGAGATAGAGATTCTTGAAATTAGATGGTGAATTCCCTTGGAATTAAACCTTCTATGAAAACCCTAGGGCTTGTTCTTGAGAGTTTTTGAGAGTAATCGAGTATAAGTTGCTGAATTATGGACAAATCTCGTGTTATAAGGCTTATATAGGGTGGGAAATTGACCCTTTTAACCCTAGGACACGTCTTTAATGTCTGAGAAAATTTCTCGATTTTCATCCTTGGCGCGACGCACCGCTATCATGTCAAGTCACTATAAAGTAACAAATGGGAAATTGCACGGTGGCGCGACGTGGAGCTATCGTGTTGCCACCTTGTCTGTGACCTAGAAGTTTGGTACGACGTTCCACTATTGTGAAGCAACACTGGAAATTTCCAATTGCCAATTGAGCTATCTCGGCGATGCGCTGAAGGCTCAGGTGATACACTGTCTCACTAAAAAGGCTCTAACTCTTTGCTCGAGTGTCAGATTTGGGCAAATTTGGTATTGATGGAAAGCTTATTGAAATTGCCACATGAAATAAAGTGAAAATATTAAAAATACCACGTGTAAAAAAGTGGATTCATATTTCAAAGAAAGCTTCTAATATTCTTAGGAAAAATTGTCAAGCAAGGAAAAGGACGGGTATTACACTATCTTAGCAATGACTCATGGTATCTAGTCATAATAAGTCTCTAAAAGTCATATAGTGACTGTAGTCACTGATGACTAAATTTCAACTTTTTAAATTGGGTGCACTTTGGACAATTCCCTCCTTACCCAATTAAAACATCACTTTCATAAAGCACTTAAGGGGTTATTTCTCATTCATAACGTACTTAGAGACTTCTAAAGCTATATTAAGTCTCTCAAGTAGCCATACTTAGAGTTTCCAAGAAGTAGGCCATCCAACGGCTCAAGGGTTGAATTTTTTCTATGAAACTTGGAATTTCAAGCATGTTACTCTTTCCCTAATTGTTAATTTGATAAAAGTATAAGTTTTAAAGTATTGTTCATATGGTACTGATGTTGGTTTTGAAAACATAGGTTGAGCATTTTGAATAACTGTTGTTTGTGTGATGTTTCATGTTTGTTCCTGCATTGTTTATGTTTAAATGGTGGTTTTAAAATCAAATTGATGCTTGTAAATGGTGAATAAATTTAGAGAGTGTGATTTCCCTAAAATTATGACTTTTGAAGTGGTTATGATATGACCTTAACCCCATATTATGGAATTGGTTTTGAATACAAAAAGTATGAACATTGAACTACTCTTAAACTATTGCATAATGCAAAAGGTTTACTGAAGCATAATGATTTTGAATTGAACCTTATAGGGTTATGTAATTTCCCAATATAATGTAAAATTAAATCAAGGGGTTGTGAATTCCGCTAACTGATAATAATTGGTTTGGCATGTTGATGTTACATTGCAAATAGAGTTGGTATGAAGATACCAACAATGTATGCATAAATGTATATCGTGGTTCAATGAATGGAAATGTGCGATAATTATTTTAATTGTTATTTAATGAGGGTTTGGTAATTGAGTTGTGAAAATTATAACGCTCCGATTTTATGAACCAGAATGCTACACGGTGCTCATGACCTCGAGGGACCACAAGCTAACCCATGACTGATATATGTACCTGTACATTGCTTAACATACATGTGATATTTGGAAAACATGAACATGTAGGCCATAAGGTTCAACTGAATAAAGAATCTGGTAAAATAACATCTATATGGGTGAAAGATACCCAAAACAACTGAAAACTGAATCAAATCTGAACTAAATCTAAAAGCCTCTAAACACTGTCTGAACAAGGAGTTGAAGGAACATGTCTCCAACTAAATCCTATAAATTCAAAACTAACTAAAATAATTAATGAATCGAATCATATCATCCTCGAATGAAGAGAACTCACTGCAGCTCTGTATACTAGAATGCGACTGCTATTGCTGGTCTGGAACTCGTGTCTCTGAACCTATGGTGTAACATAAAGAGAAAGCACAAATGCGTCAATACAACTGGGGTATTGAGTATAAGAGTGAGGTAGGCTAAATAAAAAGGGTTTACATGCATGAGCAATGCTAACTGACCGACTATTATGAATATGAGAGTGCAAACATACATACATAATAACTGGAAACGTAAATATGTAATGGTGGATCTATACACTAATACATGATTTACTGACTTCTGACATGACTGAAACTATGGTTCTGTCAATATGGGTGACTGTGTCTGACAGTCCTGGGTCTGATGGAACTATTTGAGTTCCGTACTATAATTGAATTTGACCATATCTGGTAGTCCTGGTATACAGATATCTGAAGAACTATCTGACTTCTTTTACTAAGACTGAGCCTAAAACTGTAGGAGGTAGTTGTTTAATTGACATTCCCCAATAAGTTGGGGTCCAATATCTGCCCCGACTGGAGAGGTGTCAATACCGCGGCACTGGTAAGGACAGTTGTGAGTGACCCTCAACTGGCAGGTACTCAAATGAGAATGGTAGGAACCCTCAACTGGCAGGTTAATCCACCTCATCAACCCTAGTCTGACAGGTGAAAATGTCTCAACCTATACTAGCTATGTAGTTCTGGTACATAAGGATGACTGCTAAGAATCACACCCTAAACTGGCAAGTGAATTCTCATCCTTAAGTTCACCCAGTGCTAACTTCTACTCCCATCTAAAGAGACTAAACATGATTTAATTGACTATACAAGGACTGAGTAATTAACTTCTGTTGACTGACGGAATAGCACTACTATCTGAGATTTTGCTGATATCATGAGATTTCGGAGGTTTCCTGAGTCACATGACTGACTGAATTCTATAGATCATGGCTTGACTAAGATTATCGGGGTAATATGACTTGGATCTAGGCACACAACTATATTTTTTGGGTACGAATACCCCTAGGACTAGATGAAAGTAAATTGACACACATGACTTGACTTAATCACAAGATTTGAGTCCACAATTCATAATATCGTACATAAGGGATTTCATACTAAGCATGGTTATCAACAATATATTTCATGGAAAGGATTTCATGCCACATGGAAGTACTTGCACAACCTTAATATCATGTTCATTGCATGATCATACTAGCAATACATATCAATAGCATGGAAGTTCATGTGGAATCATCTTAAGAGTTGACATAGCTTGTCATTTAAATAATATGGGGTCATGGGAACATGATTTTTAGCATTCTAGGCATTTTAACAAAACACCTTACATGCACACTTGGGGCATAGGATTTCTCAACAATTTTAATCATCTTGAACCACCCAAATTCGTGGGCTTTAACTACAAGCATGCATACATCATGGAAGTCAACTTATATTAATATCTTAAAGCTTAAACAATGATCATTAACATGAACAACATCATATAAAAACAAGGAAATCAAAGTTTCTCATTTAAAAGCATGGTTCTTGAACTCTATGAACGAAAGGGGTCCATAGATAAACACTACGCATACCTGACTCAAGGTTCTTGATGTTTTTGAACTTGAAGGATTTGAAATACTTTGATTCTTGAAGAATATTAGGTCTTGTTCTTGGAGATTAAATTTAGAGAGAAACCCCAGTTTTTGTTTGTGAAATAATAATTCGCATAATGGCTGAATTCGGACTTATCTGGGTATATGTAGGCGAAGTGATCAAAATACCCCTATTAAAATGACCTAGAAATAAACTAAATGTGACATGTGATGGTCCAACTAATGGTCCGTTAGACACTTGATGGTCCATCAGACACTTGACGGTCCGTCACTTAGCCCGTCAGACGTGGACCAGAAATGGGGTTCACTGGATAAGAGTTGACGGCCTGGATGACGGTCCGTCACAACTTTCATAATCTATCAACTCGTTCGTCAGTCCTTATCCAGTATGTGGCTTAACTGCCTTGGCTGTGATGTTTAAAGTGGCGGTCCGTCACTTATGTGGCGGTCCGTCACTTATGTGGCGGTCCGTCAACTTGGACGTCATACCTGGGCGTTTCTGACATTTCCAAGTAAAACGTCGATAACTTCCTTATCTGATTCGGATTTTGACAAAATTGGTACCGTTGGAAAGCTAACTTAATTTCCCACGTGATAGAAAGTTAAAATCTAAAAAAATACCACGTGTACACAGATAGGTTTGCATTTTAAAGTAAGTCCTAACATTCTTGAGATGATTTCTATCTAGGAAAAAGGCACAGGTATTATAAAAATGGAGGTCCCAAGGGACCAACACTAGAAACCGCAGTTGCTGACGTGCATGCTTGTATGACTGGGTGGTTTGAGTCCCCCTTACTAATATCATATGATTAGGAGGTTTGAGTCCCCCACATTATATCACATGATTTGGTGCTTGTGTAACCTTGATATTCCAGGAGATTCGTGTCTCCTATAGTGCATATGTATTCCCTATGGTTCATGCGACCATACGCATAAGACCCCTACCCATCTGGGGGAGAGCTAGGCCCATTTAGCTCATAGGTCCCTTCTTATGTTATGACGGTTGAGATACACAATGCAAGATAAAGTTTTAAAGTGTATGTAAGCCTTTTTCCTTATCTTGACACGTGATGTATATATATTATATATACGTATATGTATATGTATTTGCATATGATTATGTGTATTAGATTTTAGACTAATTTTGAATTCATATTCATGGCATTATTTTATCTTATATCCCTGAGTTGCATTCTAGCGCTCCAACTGCTAACTGTCTTCGGATGTTGTATCCATACGCGATACAGGCATCAGAGTTACCTCTACTTTTCCTACATAGAGTTAGGTGGATCAGTTTGGTTCATTAGTTTGTTGAGGTAAAGTTTGTGAGCTTCTATTCTCCGAAAGGTTCAGGCATTTCATCTATTTCCATTCTTAGATTTGAGTTGATAGCTTTCATTATCATTAACATTATCATTGTCCTGTGTTAGAGTTGGGGACATATCCCGAGCAAGACTGGTTTTTGTTTTTTTATTTAGAAGGCTTTGTTGGATTGTTGTAGATTTGGGTGATGTTGGTCTGTTATTTTGGCCGTTTACTAGTTATCGGTCATAGACTTATCTTTTATTATTTTATCCTATCTTTCTCTATCTTGTTATATGTTAAGAATTCACCCAATATTGGGGATACTCTGTTGTTTGGATAGGTGCAAAAGGGTGGTCTCCGATGCCTTCTGGACTTGAGATACCTTTCACGGCTAGGACCTATTTTGACGAAATTTAGACTTTTAAAAGAGAGTTGCCACCTAATTTTGAAAAGGAATTAAGAAATCTTTATAAAAGTTAGTTCAAACGATTCAAAATAGGAAAATTATTTTTAGAGATTCTAGATAAGCGGTTCATATTAATGTTTTAGGAAGGTGTTAGACACCTAAAACGTCCGCTAACTTGCGATTATCCGGACTGTTTGAAAATCATTTTTTGATTAACTTCGAAAAGATTAATTTGTTAAAATAGTGATTTGATTTTTTTCAAAAAAAAGACTTGTGTAAAATAGATTTAGGCGATTTAGTAGGGATTTTAACTTAGTCTAAACAAAACTAATAAACAAATAAACACATAAAAGGGGAAGGGAGGAGAAAGTAAAGGATTTAGGCCATTGGGCCCAAATCAACGAGACCTGTCCTTGTCTAGTTGGGCTTCCGACCCATTTCACCTGTCCTAAACTATTTTTCGAGCCTTTGGCTCGAGTCTTTTTCCACATGTATTAAATACAACTTTGGCTTCGAGGCCGAAATGAATGAATAAATAAATGACTAAATGAATAAATAAAAAAAAGATAATAATAAAAATTGAGACTTTTCAAGTCTCTTAGTGGACCTCATCAATAGGTTTTGACCCATTTTCCTTCTTTGTCTATCTTCTAGCATCCGCACCCCATGTAGTGGACCTTGGGTTTAAACTTCGAACTTGAATCGAAGGGGTGAGCCTCATTTACCCATTATGAAATGCAAGATGGAGGAGTCCATTTGGACTCGAGACATTTTTTGCATGCAACGAAAAGATAAAGAAATTAATATACGTTCAAGGCATAAAAGTGACATATTTCAAAGCAAAAGTAAATATCAAGAACCAATTTTTGAATGACAATGATAAGCACACTTGCACAAGAATGAGAGTCAACAAATAAAATGCAAAGCAAAGACACCCACTTACATGCCTCATGATTTATGTTCATACAAGAATGAATAAAGGTAAAAGGAAGAAGGTGATATTCAATGAATTAATACAAGAAACAAACAACGTAAGCTTGCGAAAGTAAAGGGATGAGGCAACAAGGAAAATACTCATGACTTCTAAAATTGAACAAACATAGATACTAATCCATATAACAAAGGAAAATAAAGCTCAACTTCCCGCTGGCATATATCAGAGCAATTAAGGACATGTATGATGGAGCAAAAACTCAGGTGAGGATGGCGGGAGGAGACTCAGAGCATTTCACTGTCTTGACAGGATTGCATCAGGGATCTACTCTTAGTCCCTTTTTGTTTGCTTTGGTGATGGATGTGTTGACGCGGCATATTCAAGGGGAGGTGCCTTGGTGTATGCTTTTTGCAGACGATGTAGTTCTGATTGATGAGACTCGAGGGGGCGTGAATGACAAATTAGAGGTGTGGAGACAAACTCTTGAGTCTAAAGGGTTCAGGTTGAGCAGAAGCAAGACAGAGTATTTGGAATGCAAGTTTAATGACGTGAGGCTGGAGAATGAGGTGGTAGTAAAGATGGAATCCCAGGAGGTATGTAAGAGGGATAGTTTCAAGTATCTCGGGTCCGTGATCCAGGGTAACGGTGAGATTGATGATGATGTCTCGCACCGTATTGGGGCGGGATGGATGAAGTGGAAACTCGCGTCGGGGGTGTTGTGTGATAAGAAGGTGCCGCCCAAGCTTAAAGGCAAATTCTACAGGGTGGTAGTTCGTCCGGCCATGTTGTATGGAGCGGAGTGTTGGCCAGTTAAGAACTCCCATATCCAAAAAATGAAGGTGGAAAAAATGCGGATGTTGCGCTGGATGTGTGGGCTGACTAGAGGGGATAGAGTTCGGAATGAGACTATCAGAGAGAAAGTTGGTGTGACTCCAGTGGAGTGCAAGATGCAGGAAGTCCGATTGAGATGGTTCAGATACGTAAAGAGAAGGGGCATGGATGCCCCGGTTCGTAGGTGTGAGAGGCTAGCATTGGATGGTTTTAGGCGGGGTAGGGGTAGGCCGAAGAAGTACTGGGGTGAGGTGATTAGGCGGGGCATGGAGCAGTTACAACTCACCGAGGACATGACCCTAGATAGGAAGGTCTGGAGGACGCGAATTAGGGCAGAAGACTAGGGCCAGTTTGGGTCGCTAGTGTAGGGAATTACTTGGTGGGGGTATTATTCTTGTTATGATTCCGTGTTCCATGTTTTATTACGAATCTGGGTGCTTTCCTCTATTTTCTATTACTTATGGGTGCCGTATTTATGTTATGAAATCTTGTTCTGTGCTTTACTATGTATTTGTGTGGTATCTCGTGTCTTGAGCCGGGGGTCTATCGGAAACAACCTTTCTACTTCCTTAGAGGTAGAGGTATGGACTGCGTACATCTTACCCCCCAGACTCCACTAGGTGGGAATACACTGGGTTTGTTGTTGTTGTTGTTGTTGTTGTTTTCAAGCAAGAGAATCCTAAATCTCAATTAAGGCGACATTAACGAAAATTCATACATCTAAATCACAATCAACATTTTATGGAAAAATGCGTAACGACCTATGGTTTATATTTCTAAGACATCATTGATTATCTTTTGATATTATGAATAAAAGAGAAACATGAATCAAGTCTTTACACACACAAAGAGTACATATAACAATCCGGAGTAAGAAAATAAGAATAACAGTTTAGCATTCCTAAAAGTGAAATATCGTTTCACAATCATATTATGCATGAGTCAAAAATATCCAAATAATTTTTTTAGCCGCTAAAGTTCGAACTTTCTTATCATTTTGAAAAGACAACATGCGAACAAAAAGGAATAAACATCTTGGATGAAAAATAAAGCTAGCACTTCATATCTTATATTAGGGTTTTGAAATCCATTAAAATAATTAGTAAGCAAACAACAAATTCTTGACTTAACTAATTACTATCTTTATTAAGGCACAACAAATAATAATAACTGTTTTTCCAACATAAAATAAACAAATTTACATGCTAAAAAAACATATCTACCAACAATAAGTTTAAACAAGAAATGGGTATTATTTTTCAAGTAAAGATCTAAACTTTATCCAAAATAATCAAAGAATAAAGTAAAAAAAAAAGAGAAACAATCAATATTATCTATTCTTTTCAACATAAAGGAAACAACTTTACATGATAAAAACAAATATATCCACCAACAATGAGTTTAAACAAGACATGGGTATGTCTTTTCAAGTAAAGATCTAAACTTTATCCAAAATAATCAAAGAATAAGATGAAAAAGCAAAACATTCGACATTAACTATTCTTTTAAACATAAAGAAAATAACTTTACATACTAAAAACAAATATAACCAACAACAATGATTTTAAACAAAGCATAAATACATCTTTTAAGTAAAGATTGAAACTTTATAAAAAATAATCAAAGAATAAAGTAAAAAAAGGCACATACAACTATTGCTAGCTCATTTTTATATCAAGAACATGAAAATAATTAGAATATCGATACCACAACATCCTAGGGCCTTCAAGGCCATCTATAGCATACAATCCCAGCAAACAAAATTATATCTACGAACTATGAAGACGAAGAAAACAATAATAAAAAATAAAATAAAAAAAGATGTGTTTACCTTTTGGGGGGCAGCAAAACGAGATTACGAGCTTCGTCAGAATCAACTACCACTGAAAAACGTCACCGGCAACTCAAACATTTTGAGTAGCCGGCCAACTCTATGAAACAAAAATTTTTACTAAATAAAAATAACTATTTTGCTCAAAAGGATTTTTTCACCTTTCTAACCTGTTTTTTTTCTTCCTTTTCTTCTCCTCTCTCTACCAATGTAGTGGTAGTATTTATAGGAGAGAATGGAATCTTTTTTTTTCCTCTCCTCTACCAATGTGGGAGAGAAGTATTTATAGGAAAGGATAGAGATTTATTTCTTGTCATCTACCAATGTGGGAAGAAAAAGCATTTAGGGTTTTTTTTTGGAATGTAAAAATTAAAGATAAGATGAGGTGGAAGATAATGTGGGGGAATATAGTACAATGTAGTACGATCTTTGAATTTTAAAATTGGAAAAGGACAAAGTTAGGGGAATACTACAATTTGAATTTATTTTTTGGTGGGAATTGGGTAAAAGTTATGAGAATTCTTGAGAATTTTGGGGTTATTTAAAATATAACCCCCAATTGGAATTTAAAATTTAGCCATATTTATTTATTTTGACCAACTTAAAAATTAATTGACGAATTGCTATACAATTGTGACCAATTTTTAATTATGGTCAAATCTAATATATTGGCTAAATTAAATTAAAATTCGATACGAATTAATACCTTTTTTTTTTATCCCGAGCTTCTCGATTTAATAAAATGAATGTATATTTATCCAAATAAATTATTTTTGAGAATAAATTATATATGAATTAAGGTTTTAATCATTTGAATTTATTTTCAAGATCAGCCTTACTTAAATCCGATATTTTGTAAAATAAATATTTAAGTAACAAATTATATAATCTCGTATAACTGAACACGATAACATATAATCGCTACTTAAAATGACAAAATCTCGCATGAAAAATATTTTAAGTTTTTTTTATTTGAATGAAATAATTATTTTGGTTTATTAAAAACTAAAGAAACTCAAGATTAAATTTAGTCGTGGAGGGCAAACATTAGGTGTCAACAGGACCTAGTTTGTTTCGTGAAAAAGATGGTATCAGAGCCTAGGTTTGGTGTCATTGGGTGTCCAATAAAGCTGTGTCAAGTAGAGTCTTTTTTATGAGTGTGTAGCATGCTACACTTATAGGGGAGAGGCTACGAGGCATTTAGGAATGTTCCCTTTGTTGTTATTTTATTTTCGACCTTGCCAAAGCAACTAAGAATCCTGAAGGGACCGACATAGCTAGGACTGATATCTATTGTTGTATGCAAACTCAATAAAAGGCAAGTGTTCATCCCAAATTCCCTTGAAATCAATTGCACACGCCCTTAGCATATCTTCAAGAGTCTAAATGGTTCTCTCTACTTCACCATATGTCTGAGGATAAAATGCGGTACTGAGATGTACTTGGGTACCAAGACCCTTTTGGAATGCTTTCCAAAAGTAAGAGGTGAACTGTGTACCTCTGTCTAAGATGATAGATATTAGAACAATGTATAATCTGATCAACTCCATGATATAGAGTTTGACGTAATCCTCGAATAAATAAGAGGTACGAACTGGAAAAAAATAAGCTGACTTGGTAATTCTATCTACAATAACCTAAACTAAATTATGCTGATGACTAGTTCAAGGCAAACCCATCACAAAATCCATGTTTACTTCTTCCCACTTCCAAGTAGGAATGGTGAACTCTGGCATGGACCTACTAGGTTTCTCATGCTGTATCTTAACCTGCTGACATGTAGAGCACTTAGCCATAAACTCTGCAATATCTCGTTTCTTTCCACTCTACCAAGATATCTCCCACAAGTCATGGTACATCTTAGTGGTCCCTGGATGAATATAGTATCGCGCACCATGTGCCACTACAAGAATTCGCTCCCTCAAGTCTCAGACTTCCACTATTTGTACCAAGTGTGAGAAACATCCTATAACTGGTATGCGGCTAACTCGATGCTCTGAACAGAAGTAACTCCCATGATGTCAATGACTTTCGGTACATGGTCAATGAACTCCTGAGGGTCTTCATCAGACTTAGACCCAAAGAAAGATGGAGGGTTCATTCAGATAAAGTCCCAAATTCTAGCTGCTGCAGAATTGGCTGGAATAATTGGTGGCCATTTATTTTGGGAAACCATGGACTGAGCAAGTGTTGTGAATACGGCTCTAAACTCCGCATGAGAAACATGCTCGCCCAAACGGTTTTCGGGCTGAGGAACTAGTTGGTTTCTTCTCTTTGGAGGCATACTCTGAAATAAGAAACGAACAAATTAGACTGAAAGTTGAACTTGAAATTATGCTCACTAGCACGACATGAATACTGAAAGAAGGGAAACTATTCCTAAAACATCTCATAGCCTCTGGCACATAAATATGGTGTGCAGCATACCCATGTACAAGACTCTACTAGATGTGGCTTTCTGACTTCCTAGGACTCTATTAAACCTTAGGCTCTGATACCAAGTTTGTAATGCTCTGATTTTCTGAACCGGAATGCTACACGGTGCTCATGACCTCGAGGAACCACAAGCTAACCCATGACTGATATCTGTACCTATCATTGCTTAACATATATGTGATGTGCGAAAAATATGAACATATAGGACATAAGGTTCAATTGAATAAAGAATCTGGTAAAATGACATCCATATGGGTAAAAGATACCCAAAACAACTAAAAACTGAATCAAATCTAAACTAAATCTCAAAGCCTCTAAACACTGTCTGAATAAAGAGTTGAAGGAACAGGTCTCCAACTAACTCCTATAAATTGAAAACTAACTGAAATAATAAATGAATTGAATCATATTGTCCTCGAATGAAGAGAACTCACTGCAGCTCTGTATACTAGAATACAACTGCTACTTCTGGTCTGGAACTCGTGTCTCTAAACCTATGGTGTAACAGAAAGAGAAATCACGATAGCGTAAATACATCAGTACAAAATGGGGTACTGAGTATACGAGTGAGGTAGGCTAAATGAAAAGGGTTTACATGCATGAGTAATGCTAACTGACCGACTATTATGTACGTGACAATGCAAACATACATATATAATAATTGGAAATGTAAATACGTAATGGTGGATTTGTATACTAATACATGATTTACTGACTTCAAACATAACTGAAACTATGGTTTTGTCAACATGGGTGACTGTGTCTGACAGTCCTGGGTCTGATGGAACAATCTGAGTTCTGTACTATAATTGAATTTGACTGTAACTGGCAGTCCTGGTATACTGATATATGAAGAACTATCTGAGTTATTTTATTATGACTGATCCTGAAATGTGGGAGGTAGTTGTTTAACCGACATGCCCCAATAAGTTAAGGTCCAATCTTTACCCCGACTGGAGGGGTGTTAATACCGCGCCACTGGAAAGGACAGTTGTGAGTGACCCTCAACTGGCAGGTACTCCAATGAGAATGGTGGTAACCCTCAACTGATAGGTTAAGCCACCTCATCAATACTAGTCTGACAGGTTAAGAAGTCTCATCCTAAACTGGCTGCATAGTTTTGGAACACAAGGATAATTGCTAAGAATAACACCCTAAATTGGCAGGTGAGTTCCCATCCTTGGGTTCACTCAGTGCTAACTTCTACTCCCATATGAAGAGATTGAACATGATTTAACTGACTATATAAGGACTGAGTAACTGACTTCTGTTGACTGAAGTAATAGCACTACTATCTGAGATTTTACTGAGATCATGAGATTTCGGAGGTTTCCTGAGTCACATGAGTTACTGAGTTCTATAGATCATGGCTTGGCTAAGATTATCGGGGTAGTGTGACTTGGCTCTAGGCACACAACTATATTTTTTTGGTACAAATACCCCCAGGACTCGATGGAAGGAAACTGACACACATGACGTGACTTGATCATAAGATTTGAGTCCACAATTCATAATATTGTAAGGTATTTCATACTAAGCATGGTTATCAACAATGTATTGCATGGAAAGGATTTCATGCCACATGGAAGTACTTGCACAACCTTAATATCATATTCATTGCATAATCATACTAGCAACACATATCAGTAGCATGGAAGTTCATGTGGAATCATCTTAAGAGTTGACATAGCTTGTAATTTAATTACTATAGGGTCATGGGATCATGATTTTTAGCATTCTAGGCATTTTAACAAAACACCTTGCATGCACACTTTGGGCATGGGTTTTAACTACAAGCATGCATACATCATGGAAGTGAACTTATATTAATATCTTGAAGCTTAAACAATGATCATTAACATGAACAACATCACATAACAATAAGAAAATCGAAGTTTCTCATTTAAAAGCATGGTTCTTGAACTCTATGAATGAAACGGGTCCATAGATGAACACTACACATACCTGACTCAAGGTTCTTGATGTTTTTGAACTTAAAGGATTTGAAATCATTTGATTCTTGAAGAATATTGGGTAATGTTCTTGGAGATTAAATTTAGAGAGAAACCCTAGTTTATGTTTGTGAAATAATAATGATCATAATGGCTGAATTCAGACTTATCTGGGTATATGTAGGTGAGTGATAACTGACCAAAATACCCCTATTAAAACGACTTGGAAATAGACTAAATATGGTGTGTGACGGTCCGACTGACTATCCGTCAGACACTTGACGGTCCATCACCGTCAGATGTGGACCAAAAATGGGATTCACTTGATAAGAGTTGATGGCCTGAATGACGGTCAGTCACCACTTTGACAGTCTATCAACTCGTCCGTCAGTCCTTATCCAATACGTGGCTCAACTTCTTTGGCTGTGATGGTCAAAGTGGCGATCCGTCACTTATGTGGCGGTCCGTCAACTTGGCCATCATACCTGGGCGTTTTCAAAAGTTCCAAGTAAATCGTCCATAACTTCCTCGTCTGATGTCGTATTTGGACAAAATTGGTACCATTGGAAAGCTAACTCAATTTCCCACATGATAGAAAGTTAAAATCTCAAAAAATACCACTTCTACAAAGATAGGTTTGCATTTAAAGCATGTACTTGCATCCTTGAGATGATTTCTAGCTTTGAAAAAGCCACGGGTATTACAATATCTCTCCCTTGAGAACATTCATCCTCAAATGGAATTGACTGAGAGGGGAAACAATAATCCAAACATAAGTAACTGGAACATGATCTTATGACTGACAAACTAAATGCGTTCTACTAAAGATGCATATTTGATGCATGTGTACCTGATTTATGTATGCATGGCAGAGGTTTTTGCAATGAGAATGCATATCTGATGCATAATTATTTACTGGACTGATACATGTATGCATTATTGAATATGAAATGGTACTAGATACCAAATTTATGATGGAACATGAACACGAAATGAAATATCAAGTTGTATTAAATGCTGAACGCAAAATTGAATGAGCTTAAGGAGGACTGTTACCTTGAGATTGATCTGGATTGGTGGAGAAGAGGTACGGATACTTGGTAAGCATGTATTCTTCTGCTTCCCAAGTATCTCCCTCAACGGACTGATTTTTCCAAAGAACTTTGACTAGAGGGACTTCTTTGTTCCTTAGCCTACGAATTTGATAATCTAAAATTTTGACTGGAATCTCTTCAAAAGAGAGGCTGTCCTGAACATCAATATTTTGAATAGGTACTACAACTGCTGGGTCACCTATGTACTTCTTGAGCAAAGAGACATGGAAGACCGGATAAATTGAGGTTAGATCTGAAGGAAATTTGAGCTCATAAGCTACCTTGCCAAAGCGACTAAGAATCCTGAAGGGACCGACATAGCGGGAAATGAGTTTCCCTTTCTTGACAAACTTCTTCACTCACTTCATAGGAGAGATCTTGAGAAATACATAGTCATTGACCTCGAACTCGAGATCTTTTCTATGAACATCTGCATAAGACTTTTGTCGGCTCTGAGCAGCCTGAAGTCTCTCTCTGATCAACTGAACTTTCTCTATGGCATCAAATACCATATCGGGATCAATGACTGAGGCCTCACTAACTTCGAACCAACCGACTGGAGATCTACTTGTAGTTTGACTCAATCGGTAGAAAAGATAGTCTTTTATTTCAGACCATTTTTGGCTCGGAATAAGCGACAAGTTGATCAAGTTATAGAAAAGAGGATTGTAACCTATTAACCATAAATGTGGGATCCTTCACATCTATAGTCAAGAACTTACATGGACATAATTTCCAAAACTCTAAGTGTGTTGCCACCAGAATTTGAAAAAAGAGAAGGTTACCCTCGGCATGAGTTTAAAAATATCCCCAAGGTGAAGCTGAAACTAGAATATCCTGAAATTCCCATATGCCTTCTAATAGAGGTATGGTTGGATGGTGGTGGTGATCATCCTTTAGCTCGCGTCCAAAGAGTTTGACGTCCCTCTTTAGACTATGTCCCGTTTTGCTGCTAACAAAGAGTTCCATGTTGTGCTGCGTCCTACCTGAAGTCATCCGCACTTGTGGTTTTTATTTTAGATTTTCATTCTCTCGGATGCTCTCGACAATGCTTCAAGCAAAAGGTGTTAGTACTAAAAATAATTCACGAAAGAGGTATGTAGTCTTTTACCATACTACACGTGAGTTTCGGCTTGAAAAAAGGAGTCATCTCTTCAAGTGCCTATTTGATGGGAAATAACTCATAATAACAGACATAACAACCTCCTTGGTTGTTGTATAATTATCTCATCTATCGAGAGAATCTATTTTCAAAGTGGGGTGGCCCTTTTGGTTACCTATATCACTTGTTGTATGTGGCATGCTAACCTCTCTGGTTGTATCCGATGATCAATTTATAAATTTTTCCTAAATTATCAATCTTCAGATGATCTTGTGCATTATTTGATGTTGGATACGAGGAGACTTACCGATATCTTTTGAATTTCTAGCTTTTAGGTAATCCTGCACATCATCCAACTTTAGATAAGAGATGACTTACAAATATCCCTTCAATCGCTAGCTTTCAGGTGTTCCTGCACATCATCCGACCTTGGATACAATATGACTTATAGATAATCCCTCAAATTGATCATCTTTAGGTAATCCTGCACATAATCGATCTTGGATATGATGCGGCTTATAGAGAACCCTTGGACGTATCAATTTGACAATTTTGCATATCCTCCGATAAGGATTTATTTGCAACTTAGGATAACCTGTGAACTATCAACTTTTGGGCGATCTTACACACTATCTGGTTAGGATGTTGTTATGGATTACAGATGACCTACAGGCTATCAACTCATAGGTGATCTTGCACACTATCTTATTTCAAATAATATGACTTATAGATGACCTTCAAATTGTCAATTGAGAGGAAATCTTATATATCATTCATCCTTAGATGGCGACCTGAAGGTGTCCCTCTAAATCGTGCGCTCTTAATGTATTCAGATGCTGATTCATGAAAAGATGATGATATCCTCGATGCCAGCGTTGTGTCTTGCATGTTAATAGATATATTGAATGCTGATGATATCCTCGACGCCAGTGTTATGTCTAGCATATCGACATATATATTAAATGCTGATAATATCCTCAATGCTAGCATTGTGTCTAGCACGTCAACATATATTGAATGCTAATGATATTCTTGGTGCCAGCATTGTGTTTAGCGTGTCGATAGATATATTGGACGCTGATGATATCCTCTATACCAGTATTATGTCTAGCATGTCGATAGATATATTGGATGCTGATGATATCCTCGATGCCAGCGTTGTGTCTAGCGTGTCGACAGATATTGAATGATGATGATATCCTCGATGTCAGTATTATGTCTAGTGCGTCAACAGATATTGAATGCTGATGATATCCTCGACTCTAGCGTTGTGTCTAGCATATCAACAAATATGTAATGACCTTTGCGACAATGATATGTGATGGCCTTTGCGGCAATGATATGCAATGGCCATTGTGGCAGTGATAAAATAATTTTACCCGACTTCATTTGTCAGTGTCCCGCTTTCTATATGTACCTGTACTCAAGGTAGACGATTAGTAGACAGAAAGTCACTTTTAGTAGCGACTATTTTTAGGAAACTTCTCAATACGATACGTGTAAAGAAGACAAAGTGCTTTTGATTGTCGCCTACGATCTCAAGAAATGAGATGGACAAATCAAAAGTTCCTCAATAAATGGACAAAGTGCTGCCCTAAAATACCGTTCTTAGGCATGAATGATCTGTTGTGGCTCTCAATTTGCTCGGGGATTTTTGAAAGACTCTCATTTTGCGTATTGATCCTTGCATCCACAGAAAAATGATTAGTTGAATGAAATTACTCCATGTTGACCTTCTTCGATCCTTGATTTGCTCCTTGCTATCTCTTGGGCATTCCACCATATTGAGACTTCAGCCTTGACACTCTATCCCAAATGATGTCTAGGAAAGTACTAAGTAAGTGAGTCGTAAGATTTTTGAAAATAGTCTTAAATTTTTGAAAATAATTTTGAAAACTTCTGTAAATTTTAGAAAATTTCTGCCAGTCATGTCATGTACTAGCTCAATGGATGTCTTCCTCGTGGTTCTGACTATATTCGATGGATGGTTTTCAAAACTCATGATTATTGTTGGAGGGTTTCTTCAAGTAGTTCTATCATAACCAAAAATTGAGTCTACCCAGACTTTGTTATAGTTGGTAGTTTCCAAAGCTTTAACCTCTGGTTCTGGGGAATTTGGAATATGTTCCGGCATTTGGTGGATATTTTGAGGTCTTCCTCAAAATTTCTGCCCCAGTTTAAACTTGTTTGAGATAATACCATTCTGAGTAGATCTGAAGTCTTTGCTGATCTCCATTCTCTTTGTTGGATGTCAATCTTCTCTTGTGAATTTTTGAGATTCCTTTTCAAAAATTCTGCCCAATTTTCCATTTTCTAGGGTTATATAACCAAGTCGTTGGGGCGTCTACGTATTCCGTTGAAGTTGGAATCAGGTCAAATGTAGTTCAGGTTACGCTAGGGATATACAAAAGAAATTAATGGATTGACCGAAGCCGACATAGGACTCCTACATATCCTTTTTGTTGGGAATTCAGGTCATCACGTAGTTCATACATAAAGATAAATGATAGATTATTCTAAGGGGATGATCGAAGCTGACATAGGCCCCCTACGTATCTCTTTCTTGGGAATTCAAGTCAAACGTAGTTCGTACATAAAGGAAAAGGATTCTAGGCAGTTACACACTAGCAAACAACATTATTACAAAGGTGATTACAAAAAAACTAAGAAAATACAAAAAATAGAATGTCATTCAAACATAATATCTCTTTACCGCATCAGAATTGATTGGTTTGGTCCACTCTGTGCCATCCATTTCAGACAAAATCAGAGTTCCTCTAGATAACACCTTGCGAACTATGTATGGCCCTTGATAGTTTGGAGCGAACATGCCCTTGTACTCCTCTTGGTGAGGGAATATTCGTTTGAGAACCAGTTGCCCCACTTCAAATGCTCGACTTCTTACCTTCTTGTTAAAGGCACGAACCATCCTGTGTTGATACAGCTGACCATGGCATACAACAGCCATTTTCTTTTCATTAATTAACATGAATTGTTCATAGCGAGCATGGACCCATTATTCGTTACTCAGTCCAGCTTCTTGAATAATCCTTAGGGAAGGTATTTCGACCTCAGCGGGTATCACAAATTCATTCCCATAAATTAGTAAATAGGGAGTTGCTCCTGTGGAGGTTTGAACTGTTGTTCGATAGCCTAGCAAGGCGTAAGGTAACATCTCGTGCCATGATCTATCATTTTCGACCATCTTTCTCAAGATCTTCTTGATATTCTTGTTAGTATATTCTACGGCTTCATTCATTTGGGGATGGTACTCTGTCGAGTTGCGATGCACAATCTTGAATTGATCACAAATTTCTTTCATCAAGTGACTGTTCTGGTTTGCCCCATTATCAGTAATAATTGATTCCGAAACTCTGAATCGGCAAATCAAGTTATTCCTAATGAAATATGCAACCACTTTCTTAGTGACGGCTCTGTACGAAGCAGCTTCGACCCACTTAGTGAAATAATCAATGGAAACCAAAATAAATCTATGCCTATTCGATGCTAGTGGCTCTATTGGTCCGATGACATCCATGCCCCAAGCTACGAAAGGCCAAGGAGAATTCATTGCGTGAAACTCGTGTGGAGGCATTCGAATCAGATCTCCATGTATTTGACATTTTGGACATCTCTGCACAAACTTACTACAATCATTTTCCATAGTCATCCAGAAGTCACTGGTTCTCAAGATCTTTCTGGAAAGGACAAAACCATTCATATGGGGCCCATAAACTCAAGTGTGTACCTCATTTATCAACTTATTGGCTTTCGCCGCATCGACGTATCTTAGGAATCACAAATCAGGAGTCCTCCTAAAATGAATTTCTCCACTTGGAAAGTAATTCTTTGCCAAACACCGGATTGTCTTCGTTTTGTTGTTACTAGCCTCTTCAGGATATATTCCAGATTCCAAATACCTCTTAATGTCATAGTACCAAGGCCTTCCATCAGGCTTCTCTTCCACGTGTATGCAATGCCCGGGTTTCTTCTTAAGGCTTATTTCCAAAGAATCGATGTAACTCTAATCCGGGTGCTGAATCCTGGAAGATATCGTGGCGAAAGAGTTATCAAACTTGTTTTGTGTCCGTGGGATATGTCTGAAATCAGCATCCTTGAATCTTCCACATAATTCTTGCACCATCTCCAAATAAGGAGTAATCTTGGAGTTTTTTACTGCCCATTCTCCCCGTACCTGGTGAATCAACAAATCTGAATCTCCGATGGCTAGCAATTCACGAACACCCATATCAAGTGCCAATTCGAGCCCTAAGATGCAAGCTTCATATTCAGCCATGTTGTTGGTGTATCGAAAACATAAATTAGCAGTTACCAGATAATGCTGGCCCATTTCTGACACCAAAACTTCTCCAATTCCCGAACCTTTGAAGTTGACCGCCCCATAAAAAAATAGCCTCCATCTAGGGTAGATTTCTATGATATCTTCTCCTACGAACAAAACTTCCTCGTATGGAAAGCATGTTCGAAGTGGCTCGTATTCCTCAACTGGGTTTTCAGCCAAATGATCTACTAAGGCTTGCCCCTTGATTGATTTTTGGTTTACATACACGATGTCAAACCCACTCAACAATATTTGCCACTTGGCTAGATTTCCTGTAGGCATGGCCTTCTAGAATATATACTTCAATGGATCCATTCTCTAGATGAGGTAAGTTGTGTAGGACGACAGATAATGCCTCAACTTTTGTACCGTCCAAGTCAAAGCACAACATGTCCTTTCTATAAGAGTGTAACGGGCTTCATATGATGTGAACTTTTTACTCAAGTAGTAAATGGCTTTCTCTTTCCTACCGGTCTCATCATGTTTCCCGAGGATACATCCAAAAGCATTTCTGAGACTGACAGGTAAAGCAATAATGGAATTCTTTCTCTCAGTAGGACCAAAACCGGTGGTGCAGACAAGTATTGCTTGATGTGATCAAAAGCTCTTTGACATTCTTCTGTCCACTGATTCAGTGCATTTTTCTTCAAATTCTTGAGAATGGCTCGCATATGACTGTTGATTGAGCAATGAATCTGCTAATGTAATTTAGACAACCCAGGAAACTCATAACTGCTTTCTTGGTCCTCGGTGGTGGCAAGTCTTGAATTGTCTTAATTTTGGATGGGTCTAGCTCGATCCCCCTTCTGCTGATTATGAACCCCAACAACTTCCCTAATGGCACACCCAAAGCACACTTAGCAGGATTTAACTTCAAACTGTACCTTCTTAATTTGTTGAAGAATTTCTCCAGATGAGTTAGATGATCTGAACTCTCGCGGGATTTGATAATTACATCATCCATGTACACCTCAATCTACTTATGGATCATATCATTGAAAATTGTCATCATGGCCCTCATATATGTCGCACCTGCATTCTAGAGACCAAATGGTATTACCCTATAACGATAAACACCTTAAGGTGTAATAAAAGCCATTTTTTCTGTATCTTCCTCATCCAACAGTATCTGATGATAGTCGGTGAAACAATCAATGAATGACTGCATTTCATGTTTTGCACAGTTATCGATGAGAATGTGGATGTTTGGAAACGGAAAATTATCTTCAGGACTGGCTCTGTTCAAGTCTCTATAGTCAACACAAATTCGAATCTTGCCGTCCTTCTTTGGCACAGGGACGATGTTGGCCAACCATGTCGGATAGTTTGTGACCTTGACAACCTTAGACTGTATTTGTTTTGTCACTTCTTCATTGATCTTTAGACTTAAATCTTGCTTGAATTTTCTCATTTTTTGCTTGACTGGATGAAAATCAGAATTTGTCAGCAATTTATGTGACACAATGCTGGTGCTCAACCCTGGCATATCACCATAGGACCAAGAAAACACGTCGATATACTCCCGCAATAGGTGGATGAGATCTTTCCTTTGTGGCACCATGAGGTGGACACTGATACTGGATCCTTTGATTTCATCTTGATCTCCTAAGTTGACTATTTCAGTTTCTTCCATATTGGGTTTTGCACGATTCTCAAATTCCTCCATATCTTCAACTAACCGTTCCTCATCATCGTCCTTCCAACCATCCTCGTCCCCTTCATCTTGTTCATTCAGGCTTTGACATAACACAACATTGGCAGGTTTTAAGCTACTGTTAATGTAATGGACAAACAAACTAAGTTAGATGATAAGAAAATAACAAAACATATGACTTGGAGCGTTTTAGAACTAATATAGTTTTCCAAATAAATGAAGGCTTTTTCATTGAAATTTGAGAAATAACTACAACACCATGGCTTGTGACGTGCATAAATACAAGCCCCCGCCTTTTTTGAAAGCACTAAGATACAAAAATAAAGTTTTGAGATATAAAAGGAGGATCACGGGGCCTCCTCTGGATCATCACCGATTTCAAAACTATTAGTAATTGCCTTTTTATCTACCACGACGGGCGATGGGTTATGAGTGGAGTGGAGGTCCAATTCCCTAGCGCAATCTGCTTAACCCCGCTGGACTCTGGGAGATCTTCTGGTTTAGTATTGCATCATTCAAACTAATCTCCTATCCCATCCCCAAGACCATCATCATTTGACATCTGTCATACGGGAAATGACTGGAACAGGAGTGTCAAGGGCCTAAACAGACTCTTTTCTAGCTCATCCTCAACCCTATCTTTTCTGGTAGGCTGATACCCTAACCTATGCTTAGAGCTTCTCTCTGGAATCACAATAGGCTCGATAACTCCTTGTAAATTCTTGCCCAAGCCTTAACCAGGTTCGAACCCATTTCTTAACATCACAGTTGCAATCATTTTGTAGACAGAAGGCATTGATATTTTGGGTGTCGAATCTTTCCGCAGCATTTACAATTTCCACTGTATAGAAACTGCTATCTTTTGGAACATCTTCAATCACCGGCATATAACCATTGGGACGGTCCACTCGACTTCCTTCTCCTTGGATGACTACTTCATGATCTTTCCAAATGAACTTCAATAATTAATGAAGGGGTGATGAAATTGCCTTTGACCTGTGTATCCATGGTCTTCCCAAAAGCAGGTTGTAGCGAGGATGGATATCCATAACATGAAAATTAGTCTTAAACTCAGCAGGCCCTATTTAGATGTGCAAATCAATCTCTTCTATGGTATCTCTCTGCCCTCTATCGAATGCTCTCACATTTACATGGCTTTGACAAATTTTCCCTAGATCATAGCCCATTTGGACCAACGTGGAGAGGGGATAAATATTCATACCAGATCCTTCGTTTATTAATACTTGATTAATTGCATAATCTCGACAAATGACGGTAACATGCATGGCTTTGTTGTGCATTTCTCTTTCAAACTGCAACTCTTCTTCACTGAATGATATGAGATGGTTCCCCACAACGTTTCCTATCATCGCAACTAGATTCTCAATTCTCGTTCCTGCAGGAACATACACTTCCTCCAAGACCCTCGACAGAGCCTATCGGTGGTGTTACGAGCTCAATAATAGTGCCAAGACAGAGATTTGGGCTGGCGTTTTCTCCAAGTGTTTGACAATTGAGTAATTCTTTGGTTGCATACGCCTCCCAAATTCCTCAAGCTCTCTTTCAGAGATTGGCCTTTTCTATGAATCTTTTTTGTTGGTCAATTTCTCAGGGATGTAACATCGTCTTGATGCGTCATACCCTGGGCAGCGACGATTTGCACATTAAATTCCTTCTTTGGAGGGGGAGCGTACACTTGAGTCGGTGCAGTTATCACTATAAATGGGGCTTTCTCGCTGATACTTAAGGAAGCAATAACTTTCTTTATCTTTCCTACCTCTTCTGCCCTTTTGCGCTTTTTAGAGTTCACCTGGGTAATGGTCTTGCCAGATGCCCATTCGCCTTCTATTTTAATCATGTTAACCGTAGATCCCTCATGGTTGGGTAGCAGATTACTGCTAACATTTAGAGTAGGTTCCTAGAGCGTGATGACCTTTCGATCAATTAGATCTTGGATTCTGAATGATAGGCACAATTTTGATCTGGGTGATAAAACCGGGAGCTAGGATTGACAGGCTTTGGCTGTACTGGTTGTAAATGACCAGCATTCTTCAATCTTTCAAATCATTGGGTGCGACTTTCATTTAGTGGGGTGAATTTTCGGGGAGGTTTCTTTTTGTGGTTTAGATACTGGGGGTTATACGAGCTTAGGTTTGTAGGAGGGGGTACTTAGTGGTAATTTAGAGGTGTTTGGAAATTTGTTCGGCTATTTGGGGGAGTAGTTTGGAAATGAGACTGATAATTTAGAGGTGGAACTGGGTATTGGGGAAAGATATTTGGCTATGGAACTTGGTATGATGGTGGGATGTTAGGGAGTGGAGTTTAGTATTGGGGGTGGACATAGAATGCGTGCGGAAGGTTAGGTGATAGAGGGGAAGATAAAACGTTTCTAGAGTTGAACCGCTTTTTCAATTTTATAAAGAATTGGCAGAAACCCTACCTACCTCTTCCTTCTTCTTCTTAGAAAACATGGCAGTTCTAGATGATGTTGGGGTTTTGGCAATTTTTCCTGTCCGAATAACTTCCTCTAATGATTCTCCTATTTTTACCAAATCTGCAAAGGTCGCTCTGATAGCGGACACCATCCTGGTATAATATTCTCCTTCTTAAGCGCGAGAGAACACGGATACCATTTCCTCCTCGGGCATGGGGGGATGCACTTTGGCAGCTTCTTTCCTCCAATGAAAAGCATAATCTCAAAAACTATCAACGCTCTTTTATTTAATCTGATCTAGTGAATACCGATCAGGGACTATTTCAATGTTGAATGTAAACTGGTCAAGGAAACTCTTGGCCAATGTCTTCCAACCAGTCCACCTTTTTGGCTCCTGAGACATGAACCACTCCAAGGTTTCACCATTTAAACTTTGACTGAATAGACGCATTAATAACGCCTCATTTTCCCCTATCCTTACTAGTTGCTTGCAGTACCTTCTTAGATGGGCCATTGGATTTCTAGTACCGTCAAACATCTCAAACTTAGGGACCTTGTATCCTTTTGGTAGGTCTACTCCTGGGTGAACACACAAATCGTCATACCCCAAACCGTCGTGGTCCTTGGCCCCGTGATACTCTTTAATCCTCATGATCTCTTCTTGTATGGATAGTAAGTTCCTTTCATGCTGGGCCCTCCATTCCTTCTCCTTCTCCTCGTAATGTCCCATCTCGGAGTTAGTAAGGGGTTCATAAATATCAGGGGATATGATAGCTTGAGGGGTGTTTGGAAGGAAGGCTTAATTTTGTAGATGGAGGGAATTTAGTTGGTAAGTGGGGAGAACATTTTGGAAATTGGGAAGGTTATGTGGGCCTTGTAAGTAGTTTGGCAGAATATGAGAGGGATTTTGTGGATTTGGAAATAAATTTGGTGAATTTGAAGGTAGATTTGCTGTATTTTATGGATTTGGGAGTAAATCTTGCGGATTTGGTAATGCATTTTGTTGATTTGAGAATGTGTTTTGAGGATTTGAGAATGGATTCGAAGACGGGTTCTGTGGGGTTGCAGATGGATTTTATGGATGGTAGGCGTCTGGATTATTTTCACGATTAGTGTTTTGGACAAATGGAGGAGCGGAGCCGGATGATAGTTAGTTGGTTGGTCCCCGAGAATAGGGGTACTGAGGGGAGGGATTTGGAGTGGAGTCCCGTGTACCTATGGAGTGGGGGCATTGACGGTGATGGCCAAGTTAGCCAAATCCCAAGTGCTATTTACTTCTTCCTGAAGCATTTCTAACTTTCTTGCAAGTTCTGCAATCATCTCATTCTGTTCCGCTATCACATTGTCCCGAATAGTCAGGGTGCTTTCCTCGTCATTTCCTGTCATTTTTGAATGATGGTCAGGGGATGAGATTTTGTGCGCTTTCGATTGGGTGAAATGGGGATGTTCTGCCAGCTTATATCAACATGGAGTAATTTCTATTATCTGTAAAGTAAAATAACTCAAAGGCAGATGTGTTAATTTCCGTATGTGATAAGTAATGCAAAATATTTGAAAGACAATAACCATATAGAATTGTTTGAGTCCTAGACAAATTCATCCATAGGAGCATAGCGGATAAACTTGTCTTTGATCCAAACAAACACCACAAGCACACAAAACATTATAATAATGCGTATCCTAACTGGGGTGACCCTTTTTGAGCCAAGGGTTCAGGCCTAACGATTTTTGAAGAAAGTATATGATTCCCTAAAGTCACAGCATTATCCCCCAACTTATATAGACAAGAAACGGGCATAAATGCGTACAAATGATAACAAAAGAGGGATACAATCTTTGGGGAAAAAGGGAAATAACATGAAAAAGGATAAGTTCCCGCGCAGGGGAAATTGAAAAACTAGCTACTGGAGGCTCCTTCGTCTGCCTTTGCCTTCTTAACTTTTTCCACTTCTCATATTGGTGATTCCATAGGTGCTCAAATTGTGCCTTAGATGCAACCTCCCAAATTGATCAATTTCTTGCTTAACTTGCTTCAGTTCTTCTTATGAAAGTAAGCAAATCAAGCTTTTCCCCAACCCCCAAAGGATAATGGATTGAATTAGAAAGGCATATATTTTTTTCAACACATAAATATGGTTTGTCTATAGTTGACTCGGGGTCAATTGATGTAGGGAAGGTATTGTAATGGTCCCAATACCCCACTCGGGTATTAGGTCGTCCTAGGCTCATGCCTAAAATAGGGTTTTGGTTTTGTTCTATCCTAGGCGTCTAGAGTTGGTTTGAACATTGGTTCTCAAGCGGAAAACTTGAGTTTGAAAATATGAACAACGTCAGACGACTCATGTGCTGATAAGCTGTTCATATTTTCAACACATTTTGGAATTGAACAACAGGGGCCGGGACATCCACAAAACCCCAAAACAGTTTATAAGATGCAGGAATATTCCATGAGATGCGATAATTAAACTTTACATAACTGAAACACATAAAAAGTTAATCAAAAGACGAAATCAATCATTTGGTTAGAACCTAGTTAAAGATCCCCAACAGAGTCGCCATTTCTGTTTTGATGAAATTGACTTTTAAAAGAGAGTCGCCACTTAATTTTGAAAAGAAATTAAGAAACCTTTATAAAAGTTACTTCAAATGATTCAAAACAGGAAAATCATTTTAAGTTAGAGATTCTAGATAAGCGGTTCCTATTAACGTTTTAGGAAGGTGTTAGGTACCTAAAACGTCCGCTAACTTGCGGTTATCCGGACTGTTTGAAAATCTTCTTTTGATTAACTTCGAAAAGATTAATTTGTTGAAATAGTGATTTAATTTTTTTCCAAAAAAAGACTTGTGTAAAATAGATTTAGGCGACTTAGTAGGGATTTTAACTTAGTCTAAACAAAACTAATAAACAAATAAACACATAAAAGGGGATGAGAGGAGAAAGTAAAGGATTTAGGCCATTGGGCCCAAATCAACGAGACCTGTCCTAGTCTAGTTGGGCTTCCGACTCATTTCACCTGTCCTAAACTATTTTTCGAGCCTTTGGCTCGAGTCTTGCTCCACCTTTATTAAATACAACTTTGGCTTCGAGGCCGAAATGAATGAATAAATAAATGACTAAATGAATAAATAAAAAGAAGACAATAATAAAATTTGAGACTTTTCAAGTCTTTTAGTTACCTCATCAATGAGTTTTGACCCATTTTCCTTCTTCGTCTGACTTCTAGCACCCGCATGCCATGTAGTGGACCTTGGGATTAAACTTTGAACTTGACTCGAAGGGGTGAGCCTCATTTACCCATTATGAAATGCAAGATGGAGGAGTCCATTTGGACTCGAGACATTTTTTGCATGCAAAGAAAGGATAAAGAAATTAATATACGTTCAAGGAATAAAAGTGACATATTTCAAAGCAAAAGAAAATATCAATAACCAATTTTTGAATGACAATGATAAGCACACTTGCACAAGAATGAGAGTCAACAAATAAAATGCAAAGCAAAGACACCCACTTACATGCCTCATGATTTAGGTTCATACAAGAATGAATAAAGGTAAAAGGAAGAAGGTGATATTCAATGAATTAATACAAGAAACAAACAACGTAAGCTTGCGAAAGTAAAGGGATGAGGCATCAAGGAAAATACTCATGACTTCTAAAATTGTACAAACATAGATACTAATCCATATAACAAAAGAAAATAAAGCTCCACTTTTCAAGCAAGAGAATCCTAAATCTCAATTAAGGCGACATTAACGAAAATTCATACATCTAAATCACAATCAACATTTTATGGAAAAATGCATAACGACCTATGGTTTATATTTCTAAGACATCGTTGATTCTCTTTTGACATTATGAATAAAAGAGAGACATGAGTCAATTCTTTACACACACAAAGAGTACATATAACAATCTGGAGTAAGAAAATAAGAATAAAAGTTTAGCATCTCTAAAAGTGAAATATCGTTTCACAATCATACTATGCATGAGTCAAAAATATCCAAATAATTTTTTTAGCCGCGAAAGTTGGAACTTTCTTATCATTTTGAAAAGACAACATGCGAACAAAAAAGAATAAACATCTTGGATGAAAAATAAAGCTAGCACTTCATATCTTATATGAGGGTTTTGAAATTCATTAAAATAATTAGTAAGCAAACGACAAATTCTTGACTTAACTAATTACTATTTTTATTAAGGCATAACAAATAATAATAACTATTTTTTCAACATAAAATAAATAACTTTACATGTTAAAAAAAACATATCTACCAATAATAAGTTTAAACAAGACATGAGTATTGTTTTTCAAGTAAAGATCTAAACTTTATCCAAAATAATCAAAGAATAGAGTAAAAAAAAAAGTGAAACAATCAATATTATCTATTCTTTTCAACATAAAGGAAACAACTTTACATGATAAAAACAAATATGTCTACCAACAATGAGTTTAAACAAGACATGGGTATGTCTTTTCAAGTAAAGATCTAAACTTTATCCAAAATAATCAAAGAATAAGGCGAAAAGGCAAAACATTCAACATTAACTATTCTTTTAAACATAAAGAAAATAACTTTACATACTAAAAATAAATATATCCAACAACAATGATTTTAAACAAAGCATAAATACATCTTTTAAGTAAAGATTGAAACTTTATAAAAAATAATCAAAGAATAAAGTCAAAAAAGGTACATACAACTATTGCTAGATCATTTTTATATCATGAACATTAAAATAATTAGAATATCGATACCACAACGTCCTAGGGCCTTCAAGGCCATCTACAACATACAATCCCAGCAAACAAAATTATATCTACGAACTGCGAAGACGAAGAAAACAATAATAAAAACTAAAATAAAAAAAGGTGTGTTTACCTTTTGGGGGGCAGCAAAACGAGACTATGAGCTTCGTCGCAATCAACTACCACCGAAAAACATCGCCGGCAACTCAAAAATTTTGAGTAGCCGACCAACTCTATGAAACAAAAATTTTTACTAAATAAAAATAAATATTTTGCTCAAAAAGATTTTTTCTCCTTTCTAACCTCTTTTTTTTTCTTCCTTTTCTCCTCCTCTCTCTACCAAAGTAGTGGTAGTATTTATAGGAGAGAATGGAGTCTTTTTTTTCCTCTCCTCCACCAATGTGGGAGAGAAGTATTTATAGGAAAGGATAGAGATTTATTTCTTGTCATATACCAATGTGGGAGAAAAAGCATTTAGGGGGGTTTTTTAGAATGTAAAAATTAAAGATAAGGTGAGGTGGAAGATAATATGGGGGAAATAGTACAATGTAGTACAATCTTTGAATTTTAAAATTGGAAAAGGACAAAGTCGGGGGGAATAGTACAATTTGAATTTATTTTTTGGTGGGAATTGGGTAAAAGTTATGAGAATTCTTGAGAATTTTGGGGTTATTTAAAATATAACCCCCAATTGGAATTTAAAATTTAGCCATATTTATTTATTTTGACCAAATTAAAAATTAATTGACGAATTGCATTGCAATTATAACCAATATTTAGTTATGGTCAAATCTAACAGATTGGCTAAATTAAATAAAAATTCGATACGAATTAATACCTTTTTTTTTATTCCGAGCTTCTCAATTTAATAAAATGAATGTATATTTATCCAAATAAATTATTTTTGAGAATAAATTATATTTAAATTAAGATTTTAATCATTTGAATTTATTTTCAAGATAAGCCTTACTTAAATCCGATATTTTGTAAAATAAATATTTAAGTAACAAATTATATAATCTCGTATAACTGAACACGATAGTATATAATCGCTACTTAAAATGACAAAATCACGTTCGAAAAATATTTTAAGTTTTTTTTTTAATTTGAATGAAATAATTATTTTTGTTTATTAAAAACTAAAGAAACTCAAGATTAAATTTAGTTGTGGAGGGCAAAAATTAGGTGTCAACAAGACCTAGTTTGTTTCGTGAAAAAGATGGTATCAGAGCCTAGGTTTGGTGTCATTGTGTGTCCAACAAAGCTGTGTCAAGTAGAGTCTCTTTTATGAGTGTGTAGCATGCTACACTTATAGGGGAGAGGCTACGAGGCATTTAGGAATGTTCCCTTTGTTGTTGTTTTATTTTCGAGCTCATAAGCTACCTTGCCGAAGCAACTGAGAATCCTGAAGGGACCGACATAGCGGGGACTAAATTTCCCTTTCTTGCTGAACCTCTTCACTCCATTCATAGGTGACATCTTGAGATAGAAATAGTAATTGACCTCGAACTCGAGATCCTTTCTACGAACATCTGCATAAGACTTCTATCATCTCTGAGTAGCCCAAAGTCTCTCTCTGATCAACTGAAATTTCTCTAAGGCATCGAATACCAAGTCAGGACCAATGACTGAGGCCTCACTAACTTCTAACCAACTGAATGGAGATCTACACCTCCTACCATAGAGAGCTTCGAATAGAGCCATCTGATTACTAGAATGATAGCTATTGTTGTATGCAAACTCAATCAAAATCAAGTGGTCTTCCCAACTTCCCTTGAAATCAATTGCACACGCCCTTAGCATATCTTCAAGAGTCTAAATGATCTACTTGGCCATCTGTCTGAGGTTGAAACGCTGTACTGATATGGAATTGGGCACCAAGACCCTTTTGGAATACTTTCCAAAAGTGAGAGAAGAACTGTGTACCTCTGTCTGAGATGATAGATATTAGAACACCGTATAATCTGACCAACTCTCTGATATAATGTTTGGCGTAATCCTCGAATGAATAAGAGGTACGAACTGGTAGAAAATGAGCTAACTTGGTCATTTTGTCTACAATAACCCAAACTAAATTATGCTGATGACGAGTTCGAGGCAAACCCATCACGAAATCCATGTTTACTTCTTCCCACTTCCAAGTAGGAATGGTGAACTCCTGCATGGACCTACTAGGTTTCTGATGCTGTATCTTAACCTGCTGACATGTAGAGCACTTAGCCACAAACTCTGTAATATCTCTTTTTATCCCACTCCACCAATATATCTCCCACAAGTCATGGTACATCTTAGTGGCCCCTAGATGAATAGAGTATCGCGCACCTTGCGCCTTTGGAAGAATTCGCTGCCTCAAGTCTTAGACTTTCACTGTTTGTACCAAGTGTGAGAACATCCTGTAACTGATATGTAGCTAACTCGGTGCTCTAAACAGAAGTAACTTCTATGATGTCAATGACCTTCTGGTCGTGGTCAATGAACTCTTGAGGGTCTTCATCAGACTTAGACCCAAAGAAAGATGGAGGGTTTATTCGGGTGAAGTCCCGAATTCTAGCTGCTGCAGAATTGGCCACTGGATTGGATAGAATAATTGGTGGCCATTCATTCTGGGCAGCCATGGACTGAGCAAGTGTTGTGAATGCGGCTCTAAACTCCGCATGAGAAATATGCTCACCCAAAGGGTTTTCGGGCTGAGGAACTGGCTAGTTTCTTCTCTTTGGAGGCATATTCTGAAATAAGAAAAGAACGAAATAGACTGAGATTTTAACTTGAGATTATACTCACTAGCACGACATGAATACTGAAAGAAGGAAAACTGTTCCTAAAACATCTCATAGCCTCTGGCACATAAATGTGGTGTGCAACACATCCATGTACAAGACTCTACTAGATGAGGCTTTCAGACTTCCTAGGACTCTATTGAACCTTAGGCTCTGATACCAAGTTTGTAATGCTTTGATTTTTTGAACCGGAATGCTACACGGTGCTCATAACCCAGAGGGACCACAAGCTAACCCATGACTAATATCTGTACCTATACATTGCTTAACATATATGTGATGTGCGAAAAATATGAACATGTAGGCCATAAGGTTCAATTGAATGAAGAATCTACTAAAATGACATCTATATGGGTGAAAGATACCCAAAACAACTAAAAACTGAATCAAATCTAAACTAAATCTGAAAGCCTCTAAACACTGTCTGAATAAGGAGTTGAAGGAAAATGTCTCCAACTAACTCCTGTAAATTGAAAACTAACTAAAATAATAAATGAATCGAATCATATCGTCCTCGAATGAGGAGAACTCACTGCAGCTCTGTACACTAGAATACAACTGCTACTTCTGGTCTGGAACTCATGTCTCTGAAACTATGGGGTAACATAAAGAGAAATCACGATAGCGCAAATGCATCAGTACAAATGGGGTACTGAGTATATGAGTGAGGTAGGCTAAATGAAAAGGGTTTACATGCATGAGCAATGCTAACTGTCCGACTATTATGAACGTGAGAGTGCAAACATACATACATAATAATTGGAAACATAAATACGTAATGATGGATTTGTATACTAATACATGATTTATTGACTTCAAACATAACTGAAACTATGGTTCTGTCAACATGGGTGACTGTGTCTGGTGGAACTATCTGAGTTCCGTACTATTGACTGTATCTAGCAGTCCTGGTATACTTATATCTGAAGAACTATCTAAGTTATTTTACTGTAACTAAGCCTAAAATGTGGGAGGTAGTTGTTTAACCGACATGCCCCAACAAGTTGGGGTCCAATCTCTACCCCGACTGGAGGGGTGTCAATACCACGCCATTGGTAAGGACAATTATGAGTGACCCTCAACTGGAAGGTACTCAAATGAGAACGGTGGTAACCCTCAACTGATAGGTTAAGCCACCTCATCAACACTAGTCTGACAAGTTAAGATGTCTCATCCTACGCTGGCTATATAGTTTTGGAACACAAGGACGATCGCTAAGAATCACACCCTAAATTGGCAGTTGAGTTCCCATCCTTGGGTTCACTCAGTGCTAAATTCTACTCCCATCTGAAGAGATTGAACATGATTTAACTGACTATACAAGGACTGAGTAACTGACTTCTGTTTACTAAAGGAATAGCTCTACTATCTGAGATTTTACTGAGATCATGAGATTTCGGAGGTTTCCTAAGTCACATGACTTACTGAGTTCTATAGATCATGGCTTGGCTAAGATTATCGGGGTAGCGTGACTTGGCACTAGGCACACAACTATATTTTTTGGGTACAAATACCCCCAGGACTCGATGGAAGGAAACTGACATGCATGACATGACTTGATCACCAGATTTGAGTTCACAATTCATAATATTGTACATAAGGTATTTCATACTAAGCATGGTTATCAATAATGTATTGCATAGAAAGGATTTCATGCCACATGGAAGTATTTGCACAACCTTAATATCATATTCATTGCATAATAATACTAGCAATACATATCAGTAGCATGGAAGTTCATGTGGAATCATCTTAAGAGTTGACATAGCTTGTAATTTAAATACTATTGGGTCATGGGATCATGATTTTTAGCATTCTAGGTATTTTAACAAAACACCTTGCATGCACACTTTGGGGCATAGGTTTTCTCAACAATTTTAATCATCTTGAACCACCCAAATTCATGGGTTTTAACTACAAGCATGCATACATTATGGAAGTCAACTTATATTAATATCTTGAAGCTTAAACAATGATCATTAACATGAACAACATAACATAACAACAAGAAAATCAAAGTTTCTCATTTAAAAGCATGGTTCTTGAACTCTATGATTGAAACGGGTCCATAGATGAACACTACGCATACCTGATTCAAGGTTCTTGATGTTTTTGAACTTAAAGGATTTGAAATCATTTGATTCTTGAAGAAGATTGGGTCTTGTTCTTGGAGATTAAATTTAGAGAGAAACCCTAGTTTTTGTTTGTGAAATAATAATAAGCATAATGGCTGAATTCAGATTTATCTGGGTATATGTAGGTGAGTGATAAGTGACCAAAATACCCCTATTAAAATGACCTGGAAATAAAATAAATATGGTGTGTGATGGTCCGACAAACGATCCTTCAGACACTTGACGGTCCGTAACTTAGCTCGTTAGATGTGGACCAGAAATGGGATTCACTGGATAAGAGTTGATGGCCTGGATAACGGTTCGTCACAACTTTGACCGTTCGTCAGTCCTTATCTAGTACGTGGCTTAACTTCCTTGGCTGTGACGGTCAAAGTGGCGATCCATCACTTATGTGGCGGTCCGTCAACTTGGCCGTCATACCTGGGCATTTTCGACAGTTCCAAATAAAATATCCATAACTTCCTCGTCTGATGTCGTATTTTGACAAAATTGGTACCATTGGAAAGCTAACTCAATTTTCCACATGATAGAAAGTTAAAATCTCAAAAAATACCACTTGTATAAAGATAGGTTTGCATTTAAAGTATGTCCTAGCATCGTTGAGATGATTTCTAGCTTTGAAAAAGCCATGGGTATTACAATATCTCCCCCTTGAGAACATTCATCCTCGAATAGAACTGACTGAGAGGGGAAATAATAATCCGAACATGAGTAGCTAGAACATGATCTTATGACTTATAAACTAAATGCGTTCTACTCAAGATGCATATCTGATGCATAATTATTTACTGGACTGATACATGTATGCATGACTGAATATGCAATGGTACTTGATACCAAATTTGTGATGGAACATGAACACGAAATGAAATTTCAAGTTGTATTGAATGCTGAACGTGAAATTGAATGAGCTTAAGGAGGAATGTTACCTTGAGATTAATCTGGATTGGCGGAGAAGAGGTAAGGGTACTTGGTACGCATGTCTTCTTCTGCTTCCCAAGTAGCTCCCTCAACGGACTGATTTTTCCAAAGAACTTTGACTAGAGGGACTTCTTTGTTCCTTTGCCTACGAATCTGATAATCTAAAATTTCGACTAGAATCTCTTCAAAACAGAGGCTGTCCTAAACATCAATGTTCTAAATAGGGACTACAGCTGCTGGGTCACCTATGTACTTCTTGAGCAAAGAGACATGGAAGACCGGATAAACTGAGGCTAGATCTGAAGGCAATTTGAGCTCATATGCTACCTTGCCGAAGCGACTAAGAATCCTAAAGGGACCGACATAGCGGGGACTGATTTTCCCTTTCTAGCCGAACCTCTTCACTCCCTTCATAGGAGAGATCTTGAGAAAGGCATAGTCATTGACTTCAAACTCGAGATCCTTTCTATGAACATCTGCATAAGACTTTTGTTGGCTCTGAGCTGCCCGAAGTCTCTCTCTGATCAA